>JAWWEU010000138.1:794384-854972 GCA_035583155.1 Acropternis orthonyx | reverse complement strand
CTCCTCGCCTCTCCGCTCCTCTCCGCTCCTCGCCTCTCCTCTCCTCTCCTCTCCTCTCCTCTCCTCTCCTCTCCTCTCCTCTCCTCTCCTCTCCTGACATCACTCCCAGGGTGCTCGCTGGGACATGCCAAGAGCACTCTGCTGCCTTTCCAAATATAGCCCTGCACACAGAGGTGAAGGCAGCTGCCTGGGTGTGGAGTGTGGAGGTGGGTGTGGAGATGGCCAGGCTTCCCCACTTCAGATGTGAAACCACCTCAGGAACACAGTCTGTGCTGGGGATTAAACATTCAGCTGGTGCCGCACAGAGCCATGGTGGGGAAGTGTTGGTCTCCAAAACACTCTGTGTGCTGGATCAAGTGGAAATCACAAAGTGTACCCCAGCTTGGCACACAGTGAGTGGGGGACACAGTTGTGCCCCCTCAGTGCAGCCACTCCAATATGGCCAGCAGGGCTGGGAGATTCTGAGGAATCCACGAGCTAGGAATTTTTTCCTTAGTTTGGAAATAGCTTTGCAAATGACTGGTTTCCACAGGCTAAACTGTTTGGATTTCACATTGCTTTCTCAGTAACTCAGCTGTATTTTCTCCTGCCCCAGCAGTCTGTGGAATAGTTTCTGGCTGGAGAAATATTTATTCCATTTGCTTCATCATGCGACTGCTTTTACTGCCCCAGTTCCTCATCCAGCTTTGGTCTCTGGTCCTTCTGGGAGAAAAACTGATGCTTGTGCTGAGGACCTCATATCTATAAATCTCACTGGGAGCTGTGCTGAGCCCACTGGGATCCAGTGCTGCCAGAGCTGGGATGCCTGCCTGCAGAGCACGGGCCATATCACTGCTGCCTCATGGCTTCAATTCTTTAACAAGAAAGCAGAATTACCTTTGAGTGCATTTATATGTCTTTGTGATAAATACACGTTTTGAAGTCCTGCCTCCTTGGCTACAGTCCCAGCTCAGGCAGCAGGTAATGCTGTAACACTAAACCGGGGAGGAAGGGTTAAAATTACCTTTAATTACTGATTGCCCCGCAGGTCCCACCTGCTGTAAGAGTATACATCCCTGACAGTGTTCTAACCCAGCCAGGCTGTGCCTGCACCTGCCCAGGCACCCTGGCAGGCAGAAGAGATGGTTTACAGTCTCCTATCCCCTGTGCAGGAAAGCAGCAGGAGCGCTGTAATGCTCTCAGCAAAACCACCATAGGAGCCTGGGTAGGGCTTGGAGCCATCACAGAGGCTTCCCAGAGCTGTGTACATGGCACAGGAGCAAGCTGGCAGCTTGTCTTGCAGCAGGGAGCAGAGCAAAGAGAGCACTCAAATCCAAACCTCTCCAAGGAATTTGTGTGCTTTGGCGGGGAAGCACCCTGCCAGGAACTGGGTGAAAAGCAAACAGCTCCCTGCACATTTCCTGCCTGCTTCTGCATCCAATGCAGGGTGATGGTACCGGTGTGGGGGAGCAAAGAATGCGCCGGAAAAACAATGTCCCTTACCCAAAATAACTTGTGGAATGGTTGCTGGCAGTGCGATGCAAACCATCCGTGCTCCCCTGTACCACACCAGCAAACCTGCCTGGTGCCCCAATTCCTCACTAACAGGTCCCTGTGTCACAGGCTGTAATTATCCTGCCTTTCCAGCCTGACTGCAGGGCGTTCATCTGTAATTAGCTCTTAGGATTTAGGACCTGGTATGATCCAGGGTTATTGTTAGCCACCAGTGCTGTGCTGGGATTTAAAGGGGCTATGCCACTGTGTGCATATGTCCCACCTCAGTGTGCTGTCATACAACACATTAAATAGAGAGATGAGTCTCTCCTCAAAGCTTGTGTGTGACCTTGCCCACCACAGATCACTTTTTGGACAGAGTCGATGCAATTCCAAGCAAAGCAGAACATTTGCACTGTGGCGTTTTGGTCTTTGCCATCACCTTGGCTCTGGTGTGACTCCAAGGCTCTCAGTAAAGGCTACAGGCAGCACCTATAGCTCTGTGCTGCCCATCATGTTCCCTTGCAAACCACCATCCCCCATGTGAAAGCTCCCCAGCCATCCCCCCAGCACTGCTCCTTGCCCCAGGGGTGTCAGGCAGGGTTCCCAGTGCGCCCGATGCCGGCTCGGGCACGTACTCACGGGGTCTAGGGAAGCCAGGGCAGGGCAGCCCGCCAGCCCACGTCCATCTGCGCTTCTCCGCGGTCCCTGTGGTTTTGCCTCGTTCCCTCTCCTGCGACACTCCAGAGGGCAGAAATAGCCCCAAAGCACGTGCTGCCTTCTGGGGAGCGATGCCAGTGGCCAGGCAGCCCCTGTGCCTCAGGCACAGCCCACCCTCAGGGGCCCCTGCTGGCACTAGAGTGTTCAGCCCACCACCATGCTGGAGCACAGTCCAGTTTTAGCTCTGGTGAAGAACATCTTCATGTATCCGCCAAGATAATAAATTCTGCCTTAGTTTCTCACCTGGCAACAGTCACCAAGGAAACGAGAATGGCTGATGCAGGTCCCCAGTGGTGCTGCCTGGGGAGTCCCCATGGCCCTGGCAGAAGGTCTCTGGCTGCACCCTGTCTGGTCAGCTGTGTGGGCAAAGGGCCAGCCACCTGCTTGTAACCTGAGCCCAGGCACAGGCTTGGCCCTTGCACCACCTCTCCAGAGCTGAGTGTGGGTTTCACAAGATTTGAGGTGGATTTTGAGGTTTTCTTGGCTGTTTACCCTGGTGTATGTGCATTGGGAGGTGTGAACTGGAGCTGTCTCAGGTTCCTGGATGATTTCCCTGCCCCAGCACCAATTTGGCCAGGGATTTTGGACTCTTTTGCTGAAAACAGTAGTACCCCAAGTGCTCAGTGACCTCTGGAAATCCTTTGGTGCCAGAGGAAGATGAGCTCTTGCTGTCCCTCAGAAACCTGAGCCACTGCCTCCAGGGCTGCCTGACACATGGTGCTTTCCTATTTATAGCACCCGTGGTCATGCCTCCTCCTATCCCCTGCCAGGTTGTCCACTTGCAGTGACACCCCTAAGCACAGAGGCAGGCACTGACACTTCCAGCAAGTAATTTCAGATCTGGTACAGCTAATTCTGCAAAAAAACATGCCAGTCTCATGCTGCCTGTGAATCTGGCTCTGACACTGGTCCCAGCAGTTGCTGGCACAGGCACAGAAGTAACCAGGAAAGTCCATCAGGCTGGGGACAGGGTTCTGTCCCCGGGCCAGGCTAAAGTAGCTGAGGTGCATCCACTGCCACGCCATCAGGAGCACAGGAGTGACCAGTCACCCCAAATACGGCATGTGGCTCTGATATCAGAACAGAAACTTTCTCTATCAACCACTAACCATGCATGGCTTCCTGCCCATGGCACAGCTCTGGGGCACCTCCCTTGCCCCGGGGTGGGTCCTGAGCTTCTCAGCAGCATGTGGGGCAGGAGAGAGGGGCATGGGGCTGTGCCCAACCTGGGCTTGCACCCCTGGGGCCATCCTGGATGCCAGGCAGCATCTCAGCTCATGGGTGGGGCTCAGCTGCTCAAGGTAGTGGTGCTGGCACTGGGTGGTTTAGGATGGACCAATGTGAGCCAGTGGATTCCCTGTTTGCTCCACAGTACTGTTTTTGAAGGATTTCACATCCTTGTCCCTCCGGACTCCACTTCCCCTGCCCAGAGCTCCTGCAGCTCAGACATGCCTGTGTGATTTCTTCTCCTCCACATGCAACAGCGGCGCTATGCCAGGGAGGGCAGCTCCTGCTGGGGAAAGCAGCAGGAAACCTGAGAAGCAAGATAAGAGCTTCAGAGTTGCAGATCAAGGAGCTGGGGCTTTTTATCTCCACTCCCTGCTCCGTTGTCTGAGGGTCTCCACTGTCTCCCTGGGGCTGGCCAGTATTTCTATCCCAAGTGACAAAGGACCTGCTGCCACTCAGGGAGTGCCGTGTTAGAGCACAAAATACAAGCAGTGAGCAGTGATGTCCCCCAGCCTGGCTCAGAGTGGGCCCTGAGTGTGCAGCGGTTCTGTGCACACCATGAAGTGGATGCTCCTTGCACAGGCTGCAGAGAAACATCCACGCAGAGATTAGGCAGCAAGGAGCCAGGGATGCTGTTCCTTAGAAGGGGAATTAATTCAGATGGAAACCCCACCAGAGGCTGTCGGATGTCCCACCACAAGCCATTTACACTGGTGATGGAGACACAAGGCTGCCAGCACCACGAGAGTGTGGCAGGGTGGGTGATGCAGTGCTCAGAGCAGTGAGCAGCCCCATGACACACCATGTCCCAGTGGCCACTGGCCTGGGCTGACCCACCAGGATTAAGGATCCTGCAGGAGTAAGTAATTTAAATCCAGATTAGATTTAAGCAGCTGCTACGCAAAGGAGATATGAGCAGGGGCAGTGCAGTGGGAACGAGCAGGTGAGAGGCTGACTGGCACCCCTGTGATGTGAGAGGCTGTCAGGGCAGGGTCAGGCCAGCAGGTCTGTGCCCATTGAGTATTGCCCAGAGGGAAGGATTATATCCCCAGGCTTGTCTTGTGTGAACCAGGCTGGAGACAGCAGCGCTAGGCCATGGGACAAGGCATCCCGGGATAAGATGCTCCCAGCCATGGGGAGAGAGCACAGGCAAGAGGAGGAATCAGAGGGACACACTGGGCTGCTCACTTTGTAGGTGCCGAAGAGAGGTCATCCCTCCACACAGGGCTGCAGAGCATGTTCCACCTCTTCTCCCACTGTTGGTCGTGGCTGCAGGCCATACAGGAGCCCGTCAGGTAGGTCACTGTGTGGGGTCCTCGGAGCTCCCAGAGGGCACAACATTTACCTGTGCGTTTATCAGGGGTGAGGGCACCGGGATTGTAACAGGGGGAGAGTGGTTCCCATTGCAGGAACAGTCTCCAAACTGCTGAGCAAAGCATATTGTGTGCCCTCGCTGTCCCCCAAGCAGGCAGGGGAGCAGATTCGACAGGGGAGCACTTGCAGGGAATGCTGCCAGCAGGATTTCCCCTGTGCAAAGTGAGCAGCTCGCCCAAAAAGCTGGGAGGGATGCACTGAAACACCTGCTGTGTCTGTGTGTGTCAGGCGACCCAGTTTGATTACCCTGGGGCAGCACTGTAAGGGGGTTTATGGTCCTCTCCCTCAAGAGAGGACACCTTACCTGTTGTAATGCTGGGGGCGGAGCTGTACCACCCACGCAGCCTGGTCTGTATGTTTAAGGGAGAAAACAATAGTGTGAATGACTACTTTAGCTTGTCAACCACAGGGAAAACTTTCTCTGCTGGTGCAACACATTGCTGGAGACCAAACAGGACTGTTTGGCAACAGGAGAAACCACCCGAGTCCAGGCAGAAGCTTGTAAAAATGTTCTTGCTACCTCTCCCTAGCTGTGTATACTCATAACTTCCTGCCAAAGAAAGAATAATCATTGACTGCATATAAGGAAGAATGTTGGCCTGTGCACATCATTGCTTAATCCTACATGATATGAAAATAACCATTGCTTAATCCTACATGATATGAAAATAAATCCTTGCCATAGAAAGCACCTTGAAGGCTCTGCAGTGTGGCTGTCCCATGGTGTTGGGGAGGATCCAGGCACTTGTGCCTATCCTCACACTCTCGCAGGCACCGAGGACTGTCCCTGCCCTTGACCCCAGCTCAGATAGATCCTGTGTCACCGTCCTGTCCCTCTCCTTGCTGAAGTGCAACTGCCATGGGCAGGGTCCCTTGTCTGGGAGTCTGGGGTCCTTCAGTGGTCACCACTCCCCAGGGAGCACAGCTGTTCTCTGAGATGCTCAGCCGCTGTTGTCACCCTGCAGAAAGGTGACCCTCCTCGTTGTGGGGCTGGACAACGCAGGGAAAACCTCCATCATCACGGACATAGAGAGAGGTGAGGAGCAGCACAGCCCCAGATCGGGCTTTGGCTGGAAGCAGCAGCTTTATGGTCCTTTGCAACCAAGTGCTCAAGCCTTGAAGGACTGAGACCCCTAAAATACAGCTGCTGTTCTGGGGAAGTGTGCAGGGCACCAGCTGTTTCCCGGGCAGCCCTGGGAGTGGGAGCAGGGATGTGGCTGGGGTAGGAGGAGGCACGTGCCGCAGGGAAGCTCCTGGGCTCCTGTGCCAGCTCTTTGCGCTCTCCCCACACACAGCGCTGGGCGCTGAGGTGCTGCCCGACTCACAGCCCGGCCAGACCCACCTGCGGATGGACAGGTTCGAGGTGACGCTGGTGGATCTGCCCGGGGGGCAGCGCTCCCGCAGCGCCTGGCGCAGCCACTACAGCGGAGCCCACGGGCTGCTCTTCGTCCTGGACTCCAGTGACCTGGCGCGGATGGAAGAAGCCCGCAAGGTCCTGAGCCGCGTCCTAAGCCATCCTGATATCTCTGGGAAGCCTCTCTTACTGTAAGTCTGGGTCAACAGGATGTGACTTGTGGGGTTTGGGGTGAGAGGGGATGTTGAACCGCTTGCTGGAGTTGTGGGATGTGTGGATGGGCTGCTGCGGGGATGTGGCGCCCAGGGAGCTGTTGGGGGGTGCTGGAGCACGAGGACCCCAGTGGTGCTTGGGAGATGGGAGCATCCCTGGAGAGGAGCTGAGGAGGGGGCTACAGTGCCAGGCAAGGGCTGGGGCAATGTTTCACCTAATCGCAGCCAAACTGTGAGAAAGCACCCAGGCACACCCGCCGTCGCGCAGCGAGGCTGCCAGAGGCCGGGGTGACTGCCGCGCTCCGCTCTCTCCATGCCCCAGGCTGGCCAACAAGCAGGACACGGCGGCAGCGCTGCTGCCCTGCGAGGTGATCGAGCGGCTGTCCCTGGAGCGGCTGGTCAACGAGAACCGCTCGCCCTGCCGCATCGTGAGTGCGGGGCTGGCTCCGCTCCCCGCTCCCGCTCCTCCGCGCTCCCCCCTCCCCGGGCTGACCCCTCGCCCACCCGCAGGAGCCCTACGTCGCCAAGCGGGGCACCCCTGTCGGCCCGGCCCGTGCCACCCTGCAGGGGCTGCGCTGGCTCCTCCGCGCCGCCGCCGCCCCGGTCCCGGCCCCGCCGCCCGACGATCCTGCACCGCCCGCCCCGAGGGCCGCCCGCGCCCGCCCGCCCGCCCGCCGGTGCGTGTGGGGTTCCGTGGGTGCCTGTCCCTGTTCCCGTCCTTCCCCCACAGCGCTCGTCCTCGACCCCACCGTGCTCTCGCCCCCAGGGACCGGCCGCCCGTCGGGGAGGATGCTCGAGAGGGTGCGAGGAAGAACGGGGATAACCAGCAGCTGCACCCCGTCTGCCGCCTCCTGCCCTTGGTGAGTGAGAAGCCCGGGATGGGATGGCATGGCATGGCATGGCATGGCATTGCATGGGATGGTATGGCATGGCATGGCATGGGGTGGAAGGGGAACTCTGCCACCTTCCTCTAATCATCCTTATCCTGCCCAGGAGGAGAGCACTAAGGGCCCCAGGAGGAGGAAGAGGAAGGTGAAAGGGAAGAAGAAGGGCTTGGAACAGCCAAGCCCAGCTGATGAGCTGGAGGGACCAGGAGGAGGGGGTGACAGCAGTGCGGGGGCTCCTGGAGGGCTGCTGCTCCCCAACAGGATCGGGCAGGAGGAGCCCATGTCCACCAGGATAGCAGCCCCTCACCCAGGTGAGAGGGGGCTGTGAGGGGCTGCCAGCATTGCTGGCACCAGCACATCAGGAGCCCCAGAGCCACCCTACTGGTAGGGTTTGGGTCTTGGCAACAAAGCAGAGTGCAGAGCCACTGCTCGCTGCTACCTCCATTAGATTTTCTGGCAGGCCAGCTAAGAGCAGAGCAAGATCACAGGAGTCCAAAGGGGAAGAGGAGAGACATCTCTGAGCATCTCCACAGGGGATGGTGCACAGAAGCGATGAATGGCTGTGGACCTGCCACCAGCAGTCCTCTCAGGTGGTTTGGTGACAAATGCATCCTTTCTCAGGTGTGGTGTCTGAAATTTTGTATTTATCTATCTAGCACAGGGCATGAAAAAGAAAAAGAAGAAGAAAATCAAGAATAAAATTAAGTTGCAGGAACCTTCTGTGGAGCAGCGGCATGAGGAGGTCTCAAGCACCTTTGGTTGGTATTTCCCAGGACAGATTTTGCTGAAAGCATCAGAGGGTCTGGTCTGCTGGCAGTGGCACATGAGCTGTGTAGGGACACAACTATGGGGTGATTGGTGTGGGGAGATGGGCACAAGCAAGTGCAGTTGTAGGGCAAGGTGGCAGCTGTTGGGGAGGCATATGATACTGCCTCTACCATGAGGTGGAGTGTGAGGAGGCAACATGAGTGCACTGTGCTGGAGCCTGGGGTGATCTTGCAGCCCTCACTTGGTGCAGGTTGCCAGGTGGATCCCGGAGCTGGCCCCTGGTCAGTGCCTGACTGTTTCCCTTCCTCCTCAGACTTGTACCGCCGGGCGATGCTGGCTCTGAAGATGAGGCAGGAGCAGAGGAAACAGCCATCTGCCATTGCTCCCTGAGCAGGAGAGGCACAAGCCAGGAGATGCGTGGTCCTAGAGAACTCAGACTTCCGCGGCAATGGGATCCATGCAGGGCTGCTGGGGTCCTTTTCCAGGGCTAGCAGTCCTGGGCAATAGGTCCTGGGGCATGAACAGCATCACTGTCCTTGGCATGGCTTGAAAACCTGGGATTTGCAGGGGCGAGCCAAAGTCCCTTTCTAAGACACTTCTCTGGCAGCCAGACTGCAAACTCATCTGAAAAGGGAACAGCCAGTCACTTGCTGACCCCTGTTAATATTCTGGGGAAGAATCCATCTAAACCCAGATTAGTCTGTGGAAGAGAGGAAGATCAGAGCAAATGTCCCAGGGGAAAAGCCTGCATCTTGAATTGACCTATGCCCTAAGAAAGCTGTCTTCACAGGTCAGGGGCTGACTTGGCCCATCAATCAGTCCCCCGCTACTGCCCCAAACAGTCTCATTTCCCACTGGTGAAGGGGGGAGGACAGTTCCAAGTGGTCTGCAGAAGACCTTTACCCAGGCCCCAGCCACATCTGGCAGTGCTGTCAGGACTCTCTCGCACTATGGAGGAGAGTAATGTCCATGTTCGGGCATCCAGCAGCCTGTCAGCAAAAGTTTAATTTCAATGGCAGCTGGTGGTGAAGGCTGTTGGATGTTCCTTCCTCAGAATCATTCTTTCTGGTGCTGCCATCCTCCCAGGAGGGACAGAGGTGACCTGCAGGAAATGCAAAATCCTCCAGTGTCACTGGCAGCCCAGCACCCTGCAGCCCCAGGCAGTCCCTGTTCTGTGTTCAGCTCAGCTCTGAGGGGGACAACAAGCAACATTTGCATCCCACCTATGACACACACCGTGTCTGTCAGAGCTGTGCTTTTAAGGGGACTGAGCTCATGTTGTGTGGCTCCTATTGGGTGCATGTACCAGGAAACCAATCCTGAGTCCTGGAAACACTTTACAAGAAGTCAGGAATGGGGACAGTTTTCTTATAACCCCTGCCAACAGTGTTAAGACTTGAACTGTGCCTTAGTCATCTCTGCTCCCATGATTACTGATTAACAGGCAATGCCTTTGTGGTCCAACAGGAAGGAAAATCACCAAAGCCCCTGGAAGCGCTGAAAAGGGAAAAGAAGAGAAACTGTGGCTACATTGCCTTGTCAGCATGTTGTAAAGTTTTGTCAAACTCTGCCAGATTCAACTGTCAGTGACTATAAGCATTAACTGTAAATAAACTGTAAATAACAAGAGCACAAATGAATATTGACCTGTAACTACATCAGTTTTAGTAAACCCTTGTCTTTGTCTGGTGGAGTTCCCTGCAGTGTTGGCACTGTGGGCAAGAGGAGAAGCCAGGGACCTGTGCCTGTGGAGCCCCTTCTCCTGGGATGGGTCAGGGCCATGGGTGCCCCTGGGGGTGCCAGTCCAGGCTGCCAGCCAGGTTCCTTCTGCCAGGGTCACAGATCAACACAGGATCATAGGGAGAGGAACATTAAAAATCTATCCCCTCTAACAATCACTTCTCACACCTACCAGGTCTGGGAGGAGGCCAGGCACAACTGGCACCCCAAAACAGCCCATGGTCTGCTCACTGTGGCTCCAGAACAGTGTGGGGAACTGGAGCCAAGGGGGTTTGGGAGCGTGTGGCACAGCTGGCTGCAGCCAGCTCCCTCTGGTGATCCCTGCGGCTGCCGGCACCGCAGCTCCTCTTCATGGACACCGGCATCCACGCAGGGACACAGAGTGCCCCGTGTGACCCCCACAACCAGAGAGGATGGCCAGCGAGGCAAGTCCAAAGGCAGAACTGGCCCAGCTGGTGCTGCTGGGCAGCTGAAGGAAACTTTCCCTGCGAGCCAGATGTAAGAAATCGTTACGGCTGAACTAACACATATCCCCTGACATAACGATCTCCAGCGTGTGGTGCAGACAGGCAGTTAAAATAGATTTAAAAATCAACCCCTCTCATCCTGATGTTTCCATGGGTGTAGAGCAGCTAATCCCTGCTACAACCAGGAGACAATCGTGGTCTGCACCAACCAGGAATACAACTTTCATCTTCTTCAGATGGTGAACAGCAACTCCATTTTAAAAATGGTCTATTTCAAAACATCTCAGAAACACCTCAGAAATGAGATCTGATCAAAGATAAATCAAAAAACCCATAAATTAGTGGCTAATCTGTGCCACTGGATAATTGGCTGGGCTGCTCCTGCGACATGTGAGCAGCAGTGGCTGTAGGATGGGGTGTACCAACTGGGGCAAGGAGGGTGGGCAGGGCTCCTTTTTCCATATTTCTCCTCCTTTTATTTATCTTACATCCTGATAGCTGAATGACCAGCAACAGCAGGAGGTCTCTGGGAGGTATGGTCCTGGTGGCACTGCCTGCTGGTGGAGGGATAAGGTGCAGCTCTGCCCAGGATGGTCCTGGATCATCCAATCTGCTGATGGTGCACCAAGGCCAGGTGTGAAGCCCAGCAGTGGTTCTTGCCTTGAGAAGAACATCCCCAAAAATGAGACGGTGGTGAGTGATACCCTCCCACAAATTTTGGGTTTGTTGGAATGTGCTGCAACTCCAAATATGCTGAGATGCAGAAAGCAATGCCCCAGCAACTGCTCCAAGGAGACAGTTTCTATATCTTGTGCATGGTGTCAACAACATTTTCTTCAGGGAGGACTGGAGCCACCCAGGTGATGCAACCCTGCTTTGCATTTCAGCATTTTGATATTATCTAGCAGATCCTTCTTTTCCGATTTCCAGAGAAGCCATCTCCGGAGGGTCAGATTAGGCAAAACCTGGTGCCTGCGCCCACCAGCATACTCATGGTGCCTCAGCTTGGTCTGCAGCTGCATTGTAAATTGGTGTGTGAGTTTTGCATTTCTGCAGCCCACTGTCCCTTGATGGTGCTCATTGAGGGACCCACAGCTGTCACCATGGTCACCAGCAGCTCTCTCCGTGGCATGTGACCTGAGTCTGTAGGATGAAGGAAGAGAGGGACAGAGGGAGGGAGGATGTGTTTGTCTGAGCTTTGCAAAAGTTGGTGACAGTTTGTACGGTGCCAGGAGGAGATGAAGAGATGTTTCAGTGAGTGCCTGTGGGCATACACCTACACAGGGCATGGCCTGTCCCATCTCCTCATACCAACCTTGCTTTGCACAATCAGATTCTTTCCTGATGCCTGTTATTGCTGTCAAAAATTAACTGTGTCAGCTGACACTGAAAGGCTCCTCTGAAAAGCCTTGACTTGTCCCAAGGACATGCACAGGGTAGGAGATCCCCCCATGGCAAGCTGGTCTTGAGATGCACAGGTATCTCTCCTGCTATACATCCACTGTGGTATTTAATAATAAAAAAATTGTATGTTTTTTTCCCCCTATATTAACATTTTCAGAGCAGTAGGAACCATTGTGGCTCTCACTATTGTTTCCAGTTTTCTAATGGAGACATCCTTTGGGAGTCAGCCTTCCTGGCACCTCTAGTGGGGATGCCCCATGCTCTGAGGGACAGGACAGGGAAGATGAGCCTGGTCCCCGGGTGTTTCACACATCAGGGAGCTGTGGGGTGGCACAACCCAGCAGCAGCCAGGCCTCATGAGGGAAAACAACTCAATAAAGAGACAGAGACTTGTGATTGTGTGAAAAACATGGTGATTCTTTGTACACTCCTTCACTCAGACACTGGAGCACCTCAGACGCTGGGGTTTGAATATTACTTTAAGGCTGTAAAGGCAACTAAGTGCAAGTGATCCAAGTTAACCAGTGTTTTGCAAGTCAAATGGAACTGATCACATCCTGTGGGGTACCTGCAGGTGGTTCTCATTCCCCACCATCTTACCCATAAATCCCATCACCTGTTCAAGGGCATATATGCAACCAGGGCAAGTGCAGGGTTTTCCTAGGAGGCAGAATTTGGAGCTTGGAGTGGTAGAGGTTTTTCTTATGCAGGTCTTTCCTTTCTGCTTTTGGCCAAAGGTAAGGAAATTAATGAAAAAAATCTTTCATTCCACAGCAGCAGTGGCTGGTGGGGATATGAGTAGCCCCTGTTCCTTGATTTGCTATCCCTTGGGATAGGCTTGGAAGTGTCACAAATGTGCTGGTCAGGCAGTGATAAGGTGTGGGGCTCTTTCTCAGGTTACACTGTGTACATACTTAAATAAACATGTATAAGCAAAGGAAAGGGATTTTGAGCCTGGGCATGGGTGTTTGGGTTGATAAAATCCTGGGGTGGATGGGTTTTTTGAGCTTGAGAAGCTGATTGCTATATATGCTTTCCATGCTTGCAGCACCTACCCTCTGAGCTGGGTGGGGTAGGTGCCAGGATGCCCTTGTGGAAATTTCCCAGCTGAGACACAAAAAGCAAGAGTTGAGACGTACTTTGAGTTTTTTCTAGATGAGCTCAGTAGAGCATAGCTGACTTTCATGAGAACATTCAAAATACTGAGCTGAGAAAAGCTGCCATGTGGTATCGGGTAGCTCTCAATACATTGAATAATGAATAAACATGCATGGGGGTTTCTTTTGGGTTTTTGTTATCAGTTGCAGTTCCTCTGTTGTATTCCATTAAAAATGAGAGCTGGAGTGTTTGCTGTTATGTTTTCTGCAGAACTGTTAAGAAAGCAAGACTGAATTCAGTAAAAGTAACTCCCTAAGCTTTTCTTGATTGTTATGAGTCTATCAAGACTTTGCAGGGAAAGAGAAGATAATGAGGACTGGAAATTGAGAAAACATGAAAAATTTCCCTTTCTAGGCTAAAGTAGAGGAAATAATCAAATTTATTTAATGCATATATTTGTATCAGAACACAGGAAATGTGCTAGAGTCTGAGATAAATTTGTCACATTAAGTACCAAAGATATTTACTGTTTTTCCCACTTTAAAAAAAGCTCACTTTTTAAAAAGGCAGACTATGTTAACTAAAATTGTTAGTCTTTCACTTTCATAAATTATCATTCTGTAAGTCACTGCATATTTGAATAAGTTATTTCAGACTATAAGGGGAAAGTGCCTCTTGAGAAAGACTATCAATGTATTAATTAGAAGGGGTTTTGCTACAGAATATCACTGGATATGGGATCAAGAGCTAATTTATTAAACAGAATTATTCGTTTTAAAGTCCTTTGCAGCAATCAGAGTTTAGGCCTTGTCTGTGAGAGAACTTTCACCTTTTTAGACTGTACTTATATTTCAGTGCAGTTAAATTTAGCAAGCTCAAATCCTTGACCTGGTGCCATAAATCTTGCTTTCTACCTGAGCTCTCTTCTGATTAGACTTTACACCCATGTTCCATTCATAGTGCAGCTGTAGGGGAGGTTTGGGGCTGATTTTGTAGAGCTTTTGTTTGTGGGTGTTTTTTTGGCTAAGCTTCATAGGCTGCAGGTACAATTGCTACAGAGGCCTGCAGCAACCTGCATCTGAGATCTGTGCCCTGTTCCAGCCAAAAAAAAAAGCTGCTTGTGGAGTGAAACTGATTTAAAATGCATTTGAGGGGTGGAGGAAAGCATGTACAAGTCCCCTTGCATGATGGACACTGCAGCGGGTTGCTGCTGCTGAGTCAACCCTGTAGTGCTCAGTGCAGCCTCTGAACCTGCCTCTTCCTTCCTTTTTCCAGGAAGGCTGGGGGAAAGCCCAGGGCTTCCTGGGATGTTCCTGTTGTAGGTTATGACTTCCCAGAGGAAGTAATAAACTTGAAGCAGATGTTTTTGGCACAGGGTGTGAGGCAGGACTTAGGAAACTGGTGCTGAGGGTTGTGTTCAGCTGGTGCTGGTCAAGCCCTGCTGATCTGGGGTGGGATGTGCAGGCTCCAAGGGAAGTCTTGAGGCATGGTTTCATGCAGACCCCTCTGCAGATAGTTGCTTCCTTCCCTCATGAGTGTTTTGCAAGTGTGATGCAATTCCTCCTTGCAATGCCCTGGACACATGTGAGCATTCTCTGGCCGCTCCCTGGTGGAACCTGTGTTTTCCAGGCAGACAGGCATGAGGGGAGGATGAAATCGGCACCCTGACCTGCTCAGGGTCAATGCCCAGAGATGTCAGCAGCTAAAGGCCATAGGTAGGACTCCAGCAGATACAGAATTTGGGTGGCCCTGGTTTCTTTGAGACAGTGAACTCCTGGTCCTCTGGCCCCTGATCTGTGCTGACAGGGTATATTCATAAGCCTCAGTTGTGAAGGGAGAGATTCTGCCTTGGCATCTGCTGGGGAAAAAAGTTTTCATTTCTTATAAGACAACATATGTCACCAAATCAATGAAGGATCTGCCCCATTCAGGAAAAGCAGAGGAGAAAAAATGGTGTTGTCAGCTCCTCCTTGGCATTTCTCACAAGGATTCTGGCATGTTGTGATGTTGTACCTGTAGGCAACAACAGAGCCCTGCCAGTCTCTTCAGAGCCGTGAGAATGTGGCAGCCTGGAGCCAGAACTCACCCAGATGGAGCTGGCCCTGGAATGGTTCTCAGGGGGAAACAGTTGCCTTGAAAGTGGGGAGCTGTGGTGGCAGCCAGCAGTGAATGCCCCTTTCCTGATCCTCTTGCCCCGTGTGAGGAGAAGGAGCAGCAAGTGAATGGGGAGGTCATCCTCTTACAATGAATTAGCTGTTGTTTTACATGGTTGGATTAACAAGATTTATTTCAAACTGTGACAACATTAAAGATAAACCTGCAATACTCGTTAGGTGGTAGGATGGATCCTAAAGAGAAGCAATAAATCTTCATTGACTTCATATTCCATCGGATGTTATAAAAATCCATTGAACAGTTTGAAGACATGGAAAGCCGATAGCCTGTTCTACCAACGACAGCTCTTCATCCTCCAAGTGGCCACACGATGGCAGAAGAAGCAAAGAATATCACAAGAATAAGTGTTCAAAAAAAAAACCAAAACAAAACACAAAACCAAATAACGCAGTGAGGGTTAGTGTGTCCCAGTGTCAGTGGGCAGACTGGCTCTCGCTTCCTGCTAAGCCATCTGCCGGTGACTGAGCTTCAAAAGCCTCCATCGCCATGAAAAGTATTTTGTGAGAGGATTTAATGGACTCTCTAAAGTTGTGAGTAGCTCATGGCTATCCCTTGGGCCACTCTGTTCTCACCCTGACTGTAGTTTGCTGATAGCTTGGCTGATGTACTGAATAACTTGTTTTTGATGCTAATTGAAGTAGTGATGGGTTCCAACCAAGCTGTATAATGCAAAATTCTCCCTAGGACCTGCCCCTTGTGCTCCCCTTGCCATGGGCAGGGCATGCCTGGGTAAGGAATGCAGTCCCTGCCAGCTCTGTGCAGGAGGCCCTTTTGGTACTGCCTGTGCCACATGTTATCCACACAGCAGGTGGCATTAAAAACCTGTGCATGTGAAGGACCTGTGAGCTGATACAGTTGCTACCAAATCAGCAGTGGAATCGTGCAGGCTGTTCCAGCATGTCAAAAAGCCCAGTCAGGGTTGTTCCTCTTTGTGAGGATGGTTTCTGCTGAGACAGGGGTTTCACTGCCCTGAGGCCACTGTGTCAGCAGCAAACGGGGAGGGGGGAAATGACAGCTGACTTGATTTCTCCAGTGAAATCCTGCCTTTGACTGTTTGGGGTTAAGTAAGGAGATGGATGGATTTAAGCAATCTGGTTCACAGCAGGAAACTGGTTCTGCTCTGGCGCAGTATGGGAGACCAGGCTCACCTGTACCTGCTGGACTTAGTTCATCTGGGTGCTCTCTGGAAGTGGGTCTCTCTCAGCATACCTTAGCCACAGCCACTGTTGGCGGTGTATCAGTGGTAATTTTCTAATGTTTAATTCCATGTCACAATCCAAGACTTGATTTTAGTTCTAATGCCAGCAAACTTCAAAATGTTTATGTCTTAAAAAAAAAAAAAAAGAAACTAAACTAGGTAGGGACTGCAATTTGTACAGCACAGGGGTTGTTAGGACAAGTGCAGCTGCATGGATCCTCTCTTCTGCTGGTGAGACCAACTCCCCTGCTTACCAGTTAATGCAGGTCAAATATGGAGAGCAACTGTACCTGGAGGAACACACTGAAGAGAAGAATATAGTTCTTTTCTGTGGGTCAGGTAAGTCAGGCTGCCTTGGCCTTAGAAAACACACAGGTGCCTGGCTCCAAAGGCTGGTGGTTCATTGGGCACTGCTGGTCTGTTCAGCACCTACCACAGAGCCTTGCAACAAGAAAAATATCTGGGAAGAACAACTCCCTCTTTTAGACAACATAAACAGGCTAGAAAAACATCAGAAAAGTATCCAAAAAGCAGTGCAAAAGCTGCACAGTAGTGTTGGTCTAAGTTTAGTTCTATTATTTTGTGGGGGAGGGAGGTCTAGAGCTAAACTGGTTAGGCATTATATTAAAATGTCTAACAATTCCCATTCATTATTTTAAAATGTATTTCAAGCTGCCTAGCATTGTTTTCTGGTTTCCTCTGTTGTGGTTAGGCCTTTGTGCAGAAAGGTAAGCAACGGCACAGCTGCACAGAGAACAGTGGAAAGGTTGCACTTGGGATTCAGATGAGCGCTGGCTGTGCCCTAGGGAATGCTGCCTTGCTCAGCAGGGATGTGGGAGCCTTCATGATCCATCTACTGCTGCCCTGGGATAAGTGGGTGAAAAAACCCCACCCAATAGTCTCCTGCCTGTCCGACACCTGACTGCTATTTTGGTGCTTGGGGTAGGCTTTCCCTGCAAGCTTAGATATATCACACCATGTAAAACTGCCAGACAGTGGGTGCTTGAGTAGAGCAAATGTGACTGGTTTTAGCCTTGGTAAAAATCAATATGATGTTATTCTTGCTTTAAAAATGCCAAGTGAAAAAATCCACGTGTGTTTTCCAGATCCCTGGAAGCTGGCAGTTGCTCTCTAGGCCCAGCTGCGGTGCTACAAGGTGGGTTTTGCTCGGTTGTCAGGGAGAAGCCAGCTTTAAAACAGGAGCAATGCAAGCCACTGAAATGACAGTGCCCCTGGTGCTGGGGTCAAAGAGCCTGCCTGCTCCTGGAGGTGCTTGGGGCTGTCAGCAGGGGGACAGCACCAGGAAAACTCCCTGCCCTGTGTTGTTGTGGAGGATATTGCTCTAGAAAAGGCTGTTCAATTACCAGACAATAGGGATGTCGAAAACATAGTAAAACATGTCTATTTTGTTAGGTTACATCTTGTATTTCTCAATTCTAGTGGTTTATGTGGAAACAAATGTTCTCATGCTCTGTGCCTGCTTGACTAGGGAGAGGGTCCCTGGAGGAAGCATTTTAGATGAGTGTTGCTTCCACTCATGCTCTATCCCAGCCCAGAGGGAAGAGAACGTGTTTAGCTTGTGTACTGTGGGAAGTCTGGAAGCACCAGGGAATGCTGGGCAGCTCTGGGCTCAGAGGCTGCAGAAGTGCCCCAGGGAAGAGGTTGGACTGGCTTGCAGCCGTCTGAGCCACCAGGCTGAGTGAGCTGCCTGTGAAGGACTTGCAGTGGGGAAAATTACCCAGGGTCTCTAAACAATTTCTGTGGGCAGTCATGACTTGGGGAAAATGCTCCAAGAGGTGTTGTCATGACTGCTTGAGCTTCCTGACAGTGACTGGGCTTCTGCTCCAGAGGAGGGGAGGACTGTGCTTGTAGTCCAGAAAGCCAAGCATGTCCTGGACTGCATCACCAGCAGGCTGAGGGAGAGGATTCCACTCCTGAGACCCACACCTGCAGTTCTGTGTTCAGCTCGTTGACCACAAACATGGGAAGGATGTGGACCTGTTGGGGCAAATTCAGGGGAAGCCAGGAAGATGCTCTGAGAACTGGAACACCTCTACTATGGAGACAGAGCTGGGGCAGTTCAGCCTGGAGAAGACCTTAGAGTCCCTTCCAGTGTCTAAAGAGGCTACAGGATTGCTGGAGGGGGACTCTTAATGGGGGTATGTAGTGCTGGGACTGGGAGAAGGACCCCTTGGGAAGTCACACAAGGGGTTAGCCCTCTTTAAAGAGAAAGAGGATGTGTTTGGATTAGGTATTAGGAAGAAATTCCTCCCTGTGATGGTGGCATGGCAGAGGTGCAGGATGCCCAGAGGAAGTGTAGATGCCCCATCCCTGGAGATGCTCAAGGACAGGTGAGATGTGGCTTGGAGCAGCCTGATCTAGTGGGAGGTGTCCCTGCCCATGGCAGAGGGGTGAAATTGGATGGGCTTTAAGGTCCCTTCCGAGTCTGTGACACAACGTATGGGGCAAGCTGCGTTCAGGACAAGTTGCACCCGCGTCTACCCTTGGCGGGAGGGTCTCACAGGGCTCAAATCAGCGCGGGCATGCGGCTACCCCCGGGCCCTGTCGCGCCCCGTGTCCCCCCTTGTCCCCTGGTGTCCCCGCCGTATCCCGGGGCGCCGTGGCTCCCCCCGCTGGCCGCCGGCGGTACTGCCGCAGCTCCCAGGCTGCTCCGGGGCGGTTCCGCCTCCCGGGGCGCGGCGGGACAAAGCGGGGCTGAGGCGGCGCGGCCGGGCCGGGGGGGATGGAGCGGGGCCGGCGGCGCTGCCCGCGGCCGGAGTAGGAGCCGAGCCGTGCTGAGCCGGGCCGGGCGATGCGGCGGTGAGCGCGGCGGGGCCGGGCGCCGCCGCGATGCTCCGCCGCAGCCTCAGCCGCCTGGTGAGTGCGGGGCCGGCGTGGCGGGCGGGCGGGGAAAGTTGGTGGTTATTATTTTTTTGTCTCCTGTTGGGTTTGTTTCTCGGGGGGAGAGGGTTGGGTTGGCGTGGGGATGCTCAGCGCGGGGGGTGCGCGGCACATTCCCCTCCCGGCGCGGTCCCGGCCCGCTCCCCTTTCCTCCGTCCGTCCCTGCGAGCCCCCGAGAAGTTGCCTTTGCTGCCAGAGCCCAAACCTTGTTTCCTCTCCCCCCCATGCCCCCCCAAAACCCAGCGGAGGGGACTTCCCCGCCCTGGCAGCGCGCACCCCGGACCGCGTGGTCCTTCCCCGGGCGGGATAAGGGCTGTGCTGCCCCGGCCGCTGCTCCACCCGCTTCCTGCCCCCAGATCCATCCCGAACCCTTCCCGGTGCCACATACACTACTTGAAGATTTCACCGTGACCTCATTGCTTGGCTTGAACTCTGTAATTACTCATTTTTTTTCCCCCTTCAACACAGTGAATGTGGCAAAACCAGTGTTTTAACCTCGTTTCAGGCGCTGCTGTTTATTCAGCAGTGCCATTGATTGCGCAGTGCGTAGTTAGCAAAGTTCCTGGAGTTCAGGCAGCAGGCAGTGGTGTGTGGTGTTCGCACAGCCCAAAAGCCCTGGGAGGCTCCGGAGCCGCTTCCCGAAGCACCACCCGGATACCTGCCGGGATAAGGGGCTCTGCCTGTAAGGCCGGAGCCGCCGGGAGATGCACCCCCGTATTCACTTCTGGGTTTGAGCGAGCTGCTATGTGTGCCAGATTTTCTAGATTTGCAGCACAAGGGACGCTAAATCTCCTTTTTAAGCCTGGAGGTAGCTCTGCAGTGCTTATGGGGGGAAACCGGTTGATTTTCCCATTTGTAGGTTGTGTTTCTGTTGCAGGCTCCGGGTTAGCCCTGTGGAGAATACACCTACTGCAACCATTGTTTTGCAGCCTCGGGGACAAATATATCAGATCTAAAGTCAGTGCCCTGAGTTTCTGGCTTTGATGACATGTGAATTTGGCTCAGCTCTGTGTTAGTGTGCTTCCTACCCCACCCATGCGGGAGGCTTTTTCTCAGACATACTGAGCGGCATTTGGGGTGTGAAGCATCTCCACTGAGGTCAGATAAAAGCTTTTTTAGGTGGCTGTTTCCCCTGAGCAGACACCCACAGAGGTGCCTGACTAAGCTCTAGATCCAGCACCCTCCTCACGCTCCAGACGTGCTGTGCTGTCTGGAGACCCCACACAGTCTCTGTGCCACCTCCCGCAGTCCCTTGGCTGGGGAGTGGACGTGCACCAGTGCTTGGGTGTGATGTCCTTTGGGACAGAGGAAGAACAGTCCTGAGCGCTGAACCCGACTATCTCTAAATGCCTTGTGCAGACCTGAACTGTTGCAGCACCTGTTTGGAAGGTTAGAGGTAGTTTTCTGGCTAGAGGAACAGCTCTACTCAGGGACCAGAATAGCGTGCCAGGTCATCTGCAGCAGTGTTGATGAGGGGTTTCAGACACTTTTTTCCCACCTCCAGGCTTTGTAAGCAGTGTTTGAGGAGCAACGAGCTGTTTGTTACCAAGCTGGTGCAAGTGGCTGTATCAGCCTTTGGCTGATAGAACAGCTCCTGCTGTGCTGTTGCAGCTCTGCCCTGTCCCCAGCCCTGCAGGGTGCCCCAGGAGGTTTGGATTGGTCCCCTCTCTCCTGCTGCATGGGAGGAGAGGACAACCCATGGCAATGTCCATGGAGCTGTCCCAGGCTGCTGTCTTGCCCTTGATCCTGGGCAGGTAGCACTGTACTAGAAGAGATGTTCATCTTCTGGCAGTGGCATTGCAGAAAATTCACTGCAGTTATTGAAGGCTGCATATTTTCTGACACTTAGAATCCCATAGGGCTACTCACACAAATGTTGTAACCTCTCTGCTGTGTGGTCTCTGCCAGAGGCTCATAAATACCAACAGATATTAAAAAAATCCTGTTTTCAGCTGTATTTCACAGCTTAGGCATGATGGATGTGCCTTACCCTATCAACATGATTGTTAGTGGCTCTGTTTCTCCCTCCTATAAACTCTTATCCTGGATAGGGTATGAAATGGGATAGCTAAAAGACCAAGAAGGGTAGAGTGTGTATGTGGGTGTGATTTGCTACCCGGGGGTACAGAGTGATGCTCTACAGAAACAAATTGGATTCTTAACTTCAATTTGCACCACTGAAATAATCCCTGCCGAAAGAATAGTGGGGCTGGGATCGCTGCGGGGAGGTGGGATTGAATTGCCATTGTTAATCCACTTTTAGAAGATACTGTCAACTTGAAATATAACTTCAATTCTTTTTTTGGAAATGGATTCTAGCATTAGAGTCTTATTTTTAGTCTCATGCTGCTTGTACAGCTGTTGCAAGGAGGATGCGGGAGTGGAGTGGGAAAGTGTGGTGGTGACCTGGGGAGGGTTTGGGTCAGTCGGCTGTGCTGGGATCCTTGCAGGACTGGGACAAGTCCTGTCCACTTCCAGACTTGCTGGGAAGTGCTCATCCCTGTGTTGTGCATCAAAGACAATGTGTGTCTTTTTTTCTCATTTATTACTCTTCCTGGATTCTTCAGAAACATGCAGACAACTGTACCTCCAGGCCACAGCTCTGCACCACAGCTCTGCCAGTGCTGCGGGGCTGAGACTGATTCAGGTGGTTGTAAGAACTAAGTGAGAAATGCAGAAAGAAAAGTTACTGATGCCCTCATTATTTCAGTTTTCCCCTCCATTTGCTTTTATTTAAGGCTGGTCTGGAAGTGAGCCCTGGGAGCTGTCACCCTGCTCATGGTGTAGGAAGGCTGCAGGGGGCAGGGAAGGACCCCAGGGTGCTCTCCCTCCTCTCGGGGTGCCCAGTGCTGGCTCAGCTCATGGACTGATATTTGCCAGTCACAGTGCTCCCTCCTGGGTCTCCTGCCTTTGCAATCAGTGC
This sequence comes from Acropternis orthonyx, assembly GCA_035583155.1. NCBI lineage: Eukaryota > Metazoa > Chordata > Aves > Passeriformes > Rhinocryptidae > Acropternis > Acropternis orthonyx. The sequence goes on along the minus strand of JAWWEU010000138.1, from coordinate 833,051 downwards.
AGTTCCTGCTCTGGTATTTTCCTATTCTGTTCAGAACCCAGGATAAGTAAGGAAACAACAAACAGCCTGTAATTGGGAGCAAAATTCTTCTGTTCATTTGTTTATGCAGTGTCTAACAACAGGACCTTAGTTGTGTTATTCCCATTTAATTAAATACCTTGGGGCCTGATCCTCTTTGCAGCCTGTACCCTGATAAGTCCCTGGTGTTTAGCAAAGTGCTGGGCTCTTTGTGAGCTGAAGATTCTCAAGAACGTTTTTTGCTTGATGTTGCGGAAAGAAGGTGCCTCTTAGATGGGCATGCAGTGCTTGTCCCTGGGCTGGACCTGCATTGTGGCTCAGTGCCTTTGCCTTGTTGTAGGCTGGAGTGATGTTCTCTTGCTGGTCTTGTGGGGTCTGCAGCTGCCAGCAGTGGGGTACCCCCGGGCTGGTTATGGGATCCTATGGGGCAGGTCCTACCTGGTGCTCTGCAGGAAAATACCCCCATTGAGTCCTATTCAAATGACAGAAAATGAGAAATGGCCCAAAGATACTTTTTAGAGGGGAAAAAATTTCCCCATTGGCCATGATGAATAGATGAGAAGGGGTAGGGATGAATGGGGAGAGCTCTGGGCAGTGTGGGAGCTGACCACTGTCGGCTGCTACTCACCCAGCCCCTGCCCAGCTCTGGGGGATGCTGGAGTATGGCTTGTGGGAGGTATCTTGAGTCTGAGGTGGAGGATGCTGATTTACACTCCTGTCTATAGTTTTTGCAGCAAAAGTGTAATAGTGTCTATTTTGGGACACGGAGCACATTTGTGATTCTTCCACACGTGGTTTTTTTTTGTTTTTTTTTTTTTCAGACACTGTGAACCAAACATTAGTGTGTGATTGCGGTTCCTATTCTAATAACAGGAAACCATAGGTAGGAGTTGGTAGCCTTGAAAATTGTCTTCTTTTTCCCCCTAAATCAAGACATGTTAATGCCTTTTGAGTAAGGCTGCATGTCAGATACATTGTATCTGACTGACAACTTCTGCAAGAAGCATTTTGCTTTCATTAATGTGACAAATACCTACAAGCAGCAAAGGCTGGCCTTGGGGTGTTTCTGTGACACCATGTGGCAGTTCTGCTGGGAGAAATCCCACACTTCAAAAGGGTGTGGATTTTAATAAAGCAACTTGAATTTTTATGGAAGTTGCTGGAATTTATTTTGTAAGGTGTATTTAACATGGTAGTGGTGTTTCATGCACTTGGGGCCGGTTCCCCTGTAGCAACCACAGGGCAGTTCATGCTTGACCACAGAGAAACACAAGTGAGGCTCAAATAGCTGCAAGAGGCTTTTTCCCAGGGCATATTATTCCTTATTGATGCTCCTGTCTTGGAAAATGAGGACACAGGAGTTTCTCAAATTCTGTGGAATGTGGGGACACAGGAGTTTCTCAGATTCCTGTAGCTGTTTCCTTTTTAATGTCTCCTAACTGTAACCTTATTTCCTGAAATAGCTCAACCATTTGGCTAAAAATAAGTAAAAATCAAACAAAAAACTCAGCCTGGGATAAACAGCTGCATGGAAGCATTTATGTGTGCAGTTAAATTTTGGAGAAGTTAGAAATTGCTGTAAGGAGGGACTGGAAAGTACCGGTCAAACATTAATGACAAGAGGTGCTGCCAATTAAACCTTTGATGTACAGAAACTTTTTTGTAGAGAATTAGATGTGTCTGGGCTGTCTTTTATTTTTCACTCAATACCATTTTTGTCCCCAGCTGGTATTTTGCTGAGAATAATGATGATTGTCTGGGCTGTGCAGGGAAGAGCTGAGCTGACTGGAGTTGCAGCTGAAGGCATGGCAATTTGCTTTTAACAATATAAGTTGTAAAAGCTAATGGGCCATCTATTAATAGCAAGCTTTTCAACCTTGCCTTTAATTTCATTCTGTTACCTTTAGTTTATGCACTTCCTTTCTGATTAAAACTGCTGTTTTCTGGCTGTAACTGTCTGTCTCTCTAGTGGAGAGATTTATTTTTTAAAAAGTTAGTTAAAAGCAAAGCTGATGGAGAGTATTTATGGTGTCTGTAAGTTCTGTCTTATAGACCTTCGCACCCAAATTAGTTGTTGTCTGCCAGTGATCACATTTTTAGCAATGCAGGTTGGGTCCCTGTGAGCATTCTTCCTCCCACGGCAACATGCTTGCATCTCTTATCCAAGGTGCGCAGCAGACAAATACCCTTTGGCTGCTAATTCCTTAAGGTGTGGGACTATGTGTCCCCTTAGAAGAACTGAACCTGCTATCCTTGCTGAGAAACACTGGGTTGGCCAAGTGGGGGAACATCCCTGTGTCCGAGATCTGCCTGCTGGAGATGGTAGGGGTGAGGGAGTCACCAAGCTGCCCAGCCTGGCTGGGGTGCCTGGGAAGAAACTTGGAACAGAGGGGGACCAAGTGTGCTGTAACCCCTTTGTTTTTCCCTGAAAATGTTTGCTCAGGGGATTTTTCAAGGGAGTTTCCTGTATTTAGTTGTGTGTAGGAGGCGGGTGCTGAGGCCAGAGGGCAGCGCCGAGGTTTTCCTGCACTGCTCAGCCAGTCCCTCTGGTGGCTTTTCCGCCCAAAAGTGTCTCCTGCTGAGGGGAGAAGCCAGTAGCTCTTTCCCTGTGACAGGACAGATCCCGAGGTGATCTTAGAAAATAGCTTTGCATTTTGAGTGAAATATTCTCGCTTCTCATCTCAGAAATGATTCTGTCCCTGCAGAGGTCTGGTGTTGGGAGGGATGGGCTGGTTTCCCTCAAGCAGGTTTTGCCAGTGCAATGCACAGGCTGTTGTGGACTTTACCTGCCTGTGCCTTCCCCAGCCAGTGGACCTGCATCCAGACCTGGCCTTGGAGCCCCACAGGTGATGCTGCATGGGAGCCAGGAGAACCTGGCATGCATCTCCTGCAGCTCTGTCCCAGCAGCTCCCTCATCTCTTCCAAGTAGGCAATTTTTCCCCCCCTACTTTAAATACCAAGCAATATTGAGGTTCAGGGGGTTTTTTTTGTAGTGTTTTCCTTTGCTTACCTGCAGATTTGCAGTTTTCTGTGACTTGTGCGGACTGTGCAGACGCCGGACTGCAGGCAGGGCTGGTCCCTAACAGTTTGGTGTGTTGGACTGTGGCTGGTTTTTGACCAGTGGGGTTAATTGCTGTCACTCAGGAGCCTCACACTGGTGGGTTGTTGTTGTCAATGAGCGCAATACGAAGGACATAGTGAAGTGGACTGTGCTCAGACCTGCCTTTAGGGATACTGTGCCATCAGAAAGTGTGTCATACTCATTGGAAATAGGTAATAAGGACTCTGCTGCTCATGTTTCTGATAATTGTAAGCCATTTCCATTATTACTTTAAAAGTATTGTGTCTCATGTAGTTTTGCTCTCCTGTGACTCCCTGCACCCTTTCCACAGGCTGGCTCCACAACCACCAGGCAGCCCTGACTGCTTTCAGTCTAATCACCATGCTGCAGTTTGCTGAATAGTTTTGATTTATCCAACATCCCACCACTGACTTGTTCACCGTGTTTGCCTGAATTGGTTAACATCTGATTTGGGCAGTCAGTATTTTTGGTGTTTTGTTTTGTTTTTTTTTTTTTTTGCAATAAACTTGACTCCAAGACTTGTGCATGGAGCTTTTACGTGGATTGCCATCACTCTTCCGTGGTAGGAGGGCAATGGTAGTGCTGCCTGTGTGCTGTGGGGAATGGCAGTAAGTGGCAGGCTGGTTTAAAGCTGAGTTTACTAACTTGTAGCCTGGGGAAATCGTGAAACTTTTCTGTTTTAAAAGGTCTCCTCCGGCCTCTGCCCTCACCTGGCTCTTGCCTGGCAGCAGCACAGCTGCTGGGTCAGAAAAAGCCTGTTTTGCCCAGAGGCTGCAGTGACTTCAATATATATATATGCATTAAATATGCATGCATGCAATATATGAACATTAAATATGCATGCATGCAATATATGTAGATGCATTAAATATATATATTTATTTTTGCTTATGGGCTCTTTCTTGGGTTTGGCCAAAACCCAGGGAGCTGCTGGCCTGTGGTTGGCACGAGGCACCACTTTGATGATTGCAAAGTGCACTTGGATATTGACCTGCACACGGAGCAGTGGGATGGGGAGATAAGCTAGGGGCTCACTAGTGGGAGGGAAGCAGTCCTAGGTATTGCTTCTCCTCCCCTCTATTGTTTTTTGTGCTCTCATAGAGCTGCTTGCTGCCATGGATGCTGACCAGAACCATACTCTGTAAAATGTTTAGCTCCTTATGCAATCCCTTCCACACCTCATTGGCAGCTTGTCCACTCTTGGGGGCACCTGTTGCATCTTGCTGACTCCAGTGGGTTTTTTTCCCCAAAAAATCTCAATCGCATTGTTTGGAATGGATTTCCAGCTGAAGCCTATTTAGTCTAAAAGCATACTTGCTCTGATCATCCAGTCCTAATTGATAGTGCTTGTAGTTCAGAGACATTTGTCCTGTTCTCTTTAATGAAAGCTTAATGCATTTATTTTTGATCTGGCTGTTTGTAAAGAGCTTTTTGTTTTCCCTCTGCAGCAGAAGGAAGGGTAAGCCCCTGTGAGGCTGTCCTAGCTGGGTATTTCGAGAGCAAATCAGGCTTTTAATTTTTTTTTCACAACTTAAACACGATTCCAGTTAACCTCCTTTGTGGCCTTGGCTGAGTAATGCTTTGCTGCAGGCTTTTTGCTCTGTTTTCAACTGAATTTTGCAGGATCTATAGTTGAAAGTACCCCAGCCTTGCTTCTGTAGGGCGGTATGTGGAGGACTTGGTAATTTCTTGCTCTGTATTTTCAAAGGGTCTTTACATCTTGCGAGTCTTAAAGTGTGCTGTAACACCTTAAAAAGACTTTATTAGACTATTAAAGTGGGAAACAGAGGCATCAGTCACTTTTTAGATGTAATTTGTTTGCAATATTGTGGCAAATGCGCTGTTTTGCAAAACAGAGGGATCCTATTTTTCTTGTACTATAAAGGACCTAGAAAAGCTGAGTAAGATGTGCAACAGGCTAAACTAGACAATTTGAAGCGCTTCTTTGGCATTGCAATCCAAGATCTCTTCAGCAGTAACACAAATTAAATACTGCTTGACTGCAGTGATGCTGTGCTCCATTGCTGGAACCTCAATTGGCTTAAGAGGGGGAAAATAATAATAAAAAAACCCAAACAAATTCGCTGCCAGGAAATTAAATGCAAGGGGGGGAAAAATGCACTTTGTGAGCAGCTCTGTGATCTTTTATTATGATTTCTGTGTAATTCCCCCCAGCATTTGCACAGAGTCAAGCAGCTGCTGTCTGTTGAGACTTAGACTGCACTGGGGGGGGGGCTGCAAAGCCAAGCTTAAAATGCAGTATTAATGTGGGGTTTTTTTGTTTCCTTTGGGTGGTGTTTTGCATGCCTCTTTTGTTCACTCTGAGTTGTGGAAGGTTTTTATTACTTTTGTTTTTTCCTTCTTCCTTACAGCTCACCTTTTCTTATTGTTTACTCAGGGAGGGAGCCCAATAAAATTAGCTGCGATGCCCAGAGGGTTGTTGCCCTTGTGTCAGCCAAATTAATATTGTGGAGTACATAATTTCCACAGGGTGCTTTCTTTCAGTGCAGTTGAATGGATGTAAGTAGGACTTTTCACTTGACAAGTCCCATTCTGGTAAGTGCAGAGTGGGAAGCAGTCACGCAGAGAGAGGTGAAGGAGCTTGTCTTGGCTAACTGTGGGAGTAGGAACGCCCTTGTCCCAGTGCTTGGCTGGGGATAATCTCTGATAGGACAGGGTGGAGCTGGCTAAGGCATCTCCTGTGGTGCTGTCCTGTTCTCCAGCACAGGATTGTCCTTCTCCAGCATGGGATGGGCTCGGTTCTGCAGCTGGTGGTGCTGTGATGGACCACCCTGAAACCCTTGAGCTCCAAGCCCGGCATCCTAGGGCCAGTTCAAACCGCAGCTCCATGTCCCTGTGGATAAAGCAGATTTCCCTCCTGCTGCCAGCCCAGGCTTCTGTGCTGCTGGCTTTGATTGGCAGCTCCTCACTCAGCCCTGGGCAGCCTGAGCTTTGCAAGAGCTGCTCTGCAGCTGCCTTACACAGTCCGACAGGAATGTGAGCCAAAGGATTTCCTGAAGATAAACAGTTCTAGGCCACATGTTGAGGATTTCTCTCCTGACTGGGTGGATTGCGCTGATCTCGTATCCTGGTGTGACTGTGCCTGCAACCCCAAGGATGAATCTATTGGTCACTGTGGTATCTGGAGATGAAAATATTCCCAGTAGGGTCTGGGGCATGTGGAGCAAGGGGTGAAGTAGGTGATTTCTCCCTCTCTTTTCCCTTTTATCTCCTGATGCTTCTGTGGAAACACTTCTCTGTAGTACAGCAAGACGAGAGTTAGAAAACGACAGCTTTTACGTTTTTGGAGTTGAAAAACTTAATCTGAACCAGTGGGAGGGGCTGAGACCTTGGACTTTGGGTACCCATTGCAGGGACTGAGGGCACCCTGTGGTGCTGGTGCAGGACTCTGTGAGCCCCTGCAGCCTTGACATGCCCTCCCATCCCTGCTGGTGGCTGTTGCGTGAGAGACAGGACAGCCTCCCTGGGTCATAGCTTGATTTGGGGGGATGTGGCTGGGCAGACCTGGTTGCCAACCTGTGCTTCTGAGGTGCTGTGGTGAGGTACACCCTGGTAGGGGGGTCTGCAGCTCTGTCCCCAGAGTGTGGGCAGCCAGGCAGGCTTGCTTCTCAGGGGAAAGGGAGGAAACTGCTCTGGGAAATGGGCTGCTCGCCAGTCAGCTGGCAGCCTGGCTTTGAAATGCTGGGAAAACTTAAAAAGGGGCAAAATGTCTGTAGGTGGTAGAGGTCAAAGTAAGGTCTGGCCGAGCTGGGATGCATGACATAGCATTTAGGGGCTTTTTTGTTTCCATAACTGAAGAGCTCAGGCTTTCAGAGGACCAGAAAACAACAGGAAAACCAACAAATTATAGCTGTGCAGGGTGATGCAAGCACTGACAATTGCAAACTTGGAGGGTTTTTTCCACTTTGCTCTTATTTTAATTTTTGCCAGGGCAAATCACTGCTGTGGAGAGCTTGCTGCCTTGCTAAAATAGCTGCCGATGAACAGACATATGTGCACAGCTTGAACTGGGGAAAGGAGGGAGAAAGAATTTTGAAGACAGGAAGACCTCGTTGTGTTTGCTTTGTGACCTCTGCAAAACATTTGGCTCTTATTCAAAGTCCTTTTTTCTATTCTTGAGCCTGAAGTGTTCCTATGAGCCTGAATTTTATATGCTGGCAGCATGCTGGTCGAACTTTTCTTTTGGGCTGCCAAAAATAAAGATCTTCTGCCTGTATTTCAAGATGAGCAATGGTTTCATAACCCTGGCTGCCAACAGGGTAGAGAAAAAAAGAATTGAGATACTGAAAACTTCCAAAGGTCGGTGGTTATGTTTGAATAGGAGCAACAGATTTTCCACACAACAGCAACATTGAAGCAATACTGGCCAATCAATACCATCTGGATTTGACTTTTTGCATCATACATGAACCGGGCTTTCTGCAAAGTGCTGCTGAACAGAAGCTGTGATTACAGACATTGTGGTGTGTTTGCTGGGAAGATGCAGTACTGCATGATTTGGGGGCAGACTGCCTCCAGAAGGAAAAAGGAAAACAGAACCCATGCCAGAAAAGGTCTTTTCAGCTGTCACCCCTGTGCATGGTGCTCCCCAAGTCCAGGATAGGGCTGGTCCCTCCTGTAAATTTATTATCTTGGAAGAAAACCTCTTGTATTTCCTCTCTCCACCCTTATTGAATCTTTCAAGTAGCTCTTTCCCCTGTTCTCCCCACCCTGGCATATCTCTCTCTGTTTTTATCAGTGACTTTGTTGGCTAAGTCAGCTTTTCCAGGAAGTGCAGCCTAGTTGGGCTCTGCTGTTCCCCAGCCCATTGTCCTTGATGAAAGTGACCTTCCTACAAGCTCATGTGGTCAGGCAGAACAATCTTGGGACAGAGTGGACATGGGAACAGACTGTAGTTGGGGCCCCTTGCTTGGCTGTACTTCAACTTGCCTTAAGGATGGTGTCATCTGGGTTGATGATGCTCTGCTACAGCACATTATCTACCACTTTGTCATCCCCAGTAGGGACCAGGACAGGATTTGGGTGTTGAACCTCATCACATGTTGATTGTGATTTTAAAAAAGCACCAGGTACTGGTCCTTTTCCCATGACTCCTCTTTTGTGGTTGCTTGGTCTGTTGGTCTGGGGGCTCTCATGGTTACCCTTGCTGCCCTCTCACCTTGGCTGGGCCCAGCTTACCCCAGCAGCCACTCCTTGGTGGTCATGCTTTGTCTCTGGTTGAAATATGAGTAGGAGCCTCAACCTCAGCGTAGGAGAAGGGATGCTGGTTTAAATTTCACCTCTCTGCTTTCCCAAGGTACCATCCTTCCCTTTTCTGCTTAGGGTTGAGCAGCAAAGGTCCCATGCAGTGGGAAATGAGCAGCGCACACCTTCATCCCTTTCTGTTGGGCCTATGAGCTCTTGGTGTTTTGAATACAATGTTGGTTTGTTGTTTTCTTTCCAATGTCTGTCCATGTTATTGACCCTTTCCCGCAGGCACAGGGAGGGCGGTGGGGTTGAAACCAGTCGATGGAACTCTTTCTAAATCAGGACATCTGCCTAAATATGTGGTCGACATGGGTAAGCGTAGTCTGAACTGCTAAATTATTAAGGGTCTTCTCAAAGCATTTGCTTGTACCTGCATAGAAATGACTAAAGACAGAGAGTCATAGAAGAATTGGCAAGAAAAATTTTCAATTAAAAATATATCAGTTGGGCAATGGGGTTGGTGTGCTGAGTGACTTCCTGGATGTTTTTGGGAGGTTACGGTAAATTTATGGAGGCTTTCTAAAATTGTGCATGTGTTTTTCTTTGTTCTTCTGGGGCTAAATGAAACAGGAGCTAAACAGGCTGTTTTGGGAGGTGGTGTTATTTTTGCAGGCTTTTTTTGTAAATCAGGTCATCTTCTCTACTACTTTTTTGATAAATGGAACAATATAGGAGCAATTAGACTTTAAACTATTCATGAGATCGAAGCCAAGTAATGTGATTTAATCTTTCTTTTGCATGTATTTTATATAAACTGTGATTTCATTCAAATGTTTGAGCTCTGTACTCGTACTGTATAATTATCTCTGGTTTTAGCAGATGACTTTTTTTTAAAATGCCTGTGGTTTTTATTAGGTCTGTTTTCTATGAGTTATTTGTGTTGACTTTGTGGCTTGAAGTTATCTTCAGCAAACATGAAAAGAGGGTTTTTTTATTAGTTAGTTCCGGTTTAGCCGCTTTCTGAAACTGTAGTAAATCAAATGGTGGTGGGTTTTTTCTTCTGCCACTGTGGGGTTTTTTTTTCCTGGAAACAGGGCAAGCAGGTACCACAGACACTTGCTTTCCATATGGGGCATATAATTAAACACTGTGTTTTGCAGCTGCCCTAGAAATAGTCCTCTCAAAGTGGCTCCTTGTCAGTCGTGGCTGCAGAGCACAGGTTCACCTCTCCTGTTGAACTCAGTCTAGCTCCATTAATTTTTATCCAGGCTCGCTAATTTTTATCCAGGTTTGCAACTTCTATCAGGTGCCATCCAGGTCCTTCATAGGGTGCTGTGATGGATTCCAAGAAACTGGGGAGGAGGGGAGGAGGCGTGAAGAGGAGCCTGTCCCCAAGGCAAGTGGGAGCTGTTGTACAGGAGCAGGATGTCTTTGTGGGAGAAGGGCACAGATGGAGAGGGTAAAGAGGCACAAAAGAAGAGTTGTCCAAACTCAGGTGAAGAATTTGGAGAGTGCCTTGGTCTGAAAATGTAATTCCGTTGTCCTATGTAATATTCCACCAGCTTCAAGTCATAAAAGATGTTGTGTTATTTATTAGTTGCATCTCTGGGTATTTTTAGGCCTGGTCTGATGCCTTCAAATCATAACTGTTCTTATCTCCCCAAAGAAAAGTTTGTAGTGAAATGCCAGATCTCTGCTGTCCTTCCATGGGCATATTGGTGTAGGTAGATGCAAAATAAATTTGGACAATGTAAGAAAATAGTCATTATCCCTAATGCCTTGTTTTCAGAGCTGTAGCTTCTGGCAGTATGTGTGCTTTATAAAAGGTGAGAGTATGGGAAAGTTGGGTTGCATCAAAGTATTTAACAGAAATACGTTCTGTATCTGAATTTCTCCATGACATGAGGAGGGTTGTGCTGCAGCAGCAGCCCTTTGCCCGTGCAGCAGAGCGTGCCTGCATCAGTGGTGACGATGTGGTTATTTATTACTGCAGCTGGGCACCTGGTCCTACCTGAGGGTAAAAGGAAGATGGAAAGTGAGCTGCCAGCTTGAAGGATGTTCCTGGCAGAACAGCCTCTCAGCCTCATCTTTATCTCCTGTGATTTGTGTTTGACTCTGGCTGTTGTCTTCCAGCTGAGCCCTTTCAGGAGTAGTCTGGTTTGGATGCCCTGCTGAAAGACTGATTTGCTGCTGGGCTTGGTTAGGCACTGGGGGAGTGGAGCAGGAGCCCTGAATGGACACCTGAAACATTGCAGGAGAGACTCACATCTTTGTGGCTGATGCAGACAGGATAGTGACTCTGCTGAAAAATACCTCCTTCTTTCCTTCTCAATTCCTGGTGTCTGCAGTGTTCCCCAGGGTGCTGCTGTGTGTCTTGCGGCTGCTGGGAGCTCTTCTGGGTTGCAGGGACGTGGTATGGCAGATGGATCTGGGGTCATCTACCAGCATCCCCACATCCTCAGGGCTTGGTGGGAGATGCAGTGTGGCTTCTGTTGGCTCTGTCCCACAGTCTGACACCACTAATATCCTTACAGATAGCTCTGGTTCTCCCAGTGCTCATGCAAATGACATGCCTTGGGCTGAGAGAGGTGATAAAGTGGATATGAGGGGAATGCAATTGTTTATTTTCTTGAATAATCCTTTTGGCAGCTTGGCTCTAAACAGCAGGAGAAACTGGCTTTTGCCTGCACCAGCTCACTGCATCGCTGTGGACTGTGGGCTTTATAGAACCCCACCAGACAGCGAGGCAGCTGTTTGAATTGTATCCAAGTAATTTATTTTTTTCCATCAGAATCAAAATTTTTGATGAAAGGCAGTCGGAAAAGTCATCCAAATCCTCTCCGTGCTAATCTGCATATTTTATAATTTTCCCCAAAGCCTGGCAGTTATTCCCTAAATCTCTCTCTAAGTCTCTGTTGAGAGCCATTATTAAGATGTAGCAATCTATTAGCGACCCAGCGAGCGGTCCGAGGTGGGCTCGTCCAAATGAGAGCTTGTAATTGCTGAGCTGAGCCAACACCTCTCGCTGCAGGCGTCATCGTGGTGTGTGCTCGCTTTCTGGGAGGTGGAGAAGAGAGGGATGTGGTGTGAAGCCTTTCAGCTTCTCGTGGGGCTGTGGGACGGTGTGACATCGCAGAGTGGTTGAGGGAGTGGGAAATGAAATGCTGTGAGTGGTGAGAGAGAGCCTGGTCAGACCAGGGAGCGAGGGCTTCTCTCTGCTGCGTGACATAGGTCTCGGATACACTGTGGAGTTAGTGTTACTGTTACCGTGGGGTTATAGTCACCTTTGTAGAAGATGCTTCAAATAAATAACTGGAGTCGAGATTGAAGGCCCAGCTAGGAGCTGGTGGTGATAACTCAGTGGGGCTTGGTCAGCCAACACACCACACCTGGGATTTGGGTTCTCTTCTGCTCTGGGGCTTCATGTGCTCCATGCTTTCTATGGCTAACTGCAGATAGCCAGTAAATACTCTTGTACGTTTTTCCAGTAGTGGTTTCACCAGAACTTTGTGGTTTCCATGCCAGTGTGTGTGTTTGGTAAACCCTCCCCCCTGCTTCTTCCCACTGCTCTGCCAATGGTGCAGGCAAAGGAAGCTGTCGCTTCCTCCCGGTGCTGGAGGGATGCTCACCAGGCACACCTGGCTCCAGATCCTGCCCAGGGACACAGCGGGGACTTCAGACTTGGGCACAGTCTGTCTCAGCTCCCTGGTGCTGCAGTGGCATGGATGAATGGCTCTGCGTCTTGCTCCTGGGGCGCAGGTTGGTGAGACCCACCTCCATAACGCAGCAGGTAAATCAGTGAACCTTTTTAGGTTCTAGTTTCTAGTTTGGAAGATGTGCTGTTTGCTGCTGTGGGAGGTGGTGATGAGGCTGGAAGGGTGGTGGCATTCCCTAGCTGGAAGTGTGTGCCTGCCTTGTCCGTGTTTGGGAGCTGGTGGTGGTAGTTGCTGCTGGGGGTGCTGGTGGCTGCTGCTGGCTCGGTGCTGGGAGGTGCAGGGACATGGCACAGGGTTGTGAGAAATTTCCATCTTCTTGTCTAAGCATCAGCTGCTGAAGGTTTGAGGATAGCTGTAGCAAGAGCAGTTGGCACAGCAAACCAGGTTTAGGCATGGTGTAAAAACACTTCTTTAATTAAAGTTGCTGCAGACATGGGTGGGGATCAGAGAGAAGGAAGAGCTGCTGCTTCCTTTGAGCTTCCTTCTCCTGGTGCAATGGATCCATTCAGTTGTTGCTGCTCCAGGCACACCTATTTTAGTTGTTTAAATTTTTGGTTTTTACACTTGCCCCAAGCAGCAGTTAGTCCCAGGCCTTGCTGTCTTAGCATGTTTCAGAGCATCTTTTTTGTAGCTGGGTTTTGTTTGCAGCCGGAAAAGCTGCCAGTGATGAGTCCTTTGGACAACCAGGATGCGGAGCCAGATCCTGGGCACTCCAAGCAGGCTGAGCCCATGCTGGGCAACTGGCACGGGATGGGGATTTGGCATTTTTGCCACCTGCCGTTGTGGGGTTTCAAAGCGAGCAAGCTGTAGGGTTGAGGATTAACACAAATAAGTGCAGTATGAACAGTATCTGCTGGTGGTTTAGCAGCCCTGCCACCTGCTAATGCCCTTAAACCACAGACTGTGACAAATGTCTTCCTTTCTCTTCCCTGTTTTAAAATCCAGCACCCTAACTCTAAGAAAACCTTAGCCAGGTCTAAGATCACTTTTCCTTCCTCACCCCCATCTGCTCTTAGTGGGCATTTTTAATTCACTGTATAATTTTAAATTCAACCTTGTAAAATGCCAAGCAGGTCTCCTCCCTTGGCTGTGAATATCTGTGGCAGGGACGCTCTGTTTTATGAAAGGGGAAACCTGAACAGAATGAAAAGCTGACTTTTAAACTATTGCAAACCTTTCTTGCTTTTGAAAATTGAGAAACTTAAGTGTGCTGGGCAGCCCAGAGCTGAAGACTCATGGGGATAGAGCCCACAGTGTTGCCTCATCCACCTGAGAGCTTCCCCAGGGCTGCAGGGACCTGGTGGCCTCTGCTTTGTCGCAAATTGGCAAGTGGTTTTAAATGAAGTTATAAGAAGTTGGGAATTCCGTGTTTAAGAGTTACATTGAAACAGAAGAACTCTGTTACTTTGGTGTACTCAGATACTTTGTTTACTATGTGTTAACACCCTGTCCTTTGGATTGGGAGGATCTATCTTTCATTTGCAGGAGCTGACAGCTCCCCAGGGCAGCCTGGCAGGGCGGTGGCATGGCTGGGTCTCAGCCAGAGCCCTGCGTTGCCAACCGCAGGTGTCTCATGGCTTTGTGCAAGGGACGGGCTCCTCAGGACCAGCTTTGCTTCCCTGCTGAGGTCACACTGCTTCAATTCCCCTCATCCTTCCCATGGCTGCTTCAGAGCAATGGGGCTGCCATCAAGCCCCCATGACACGAGGTTAACTATCGCTTGTGACATCTCATTCTGCTTTAAATTAACCCCCCAGCAAGCCCAGCTGGCTTCCCCAAAACCCCGCGTGTCTTCTCGAGGAGTTTGTGATGTGAAACTGTGTGCTTCGTTATTCCTGGTTTTAGCTGAGATTTTTATATAGAAGGAGACTTTTTTTGTGAAGCTAAATCCAAAGTCTGTGTGTACCACTGTGGTGGTGAGACATTTTGCATGGACTTGAGGGTTGAACAGAAGAGTGTATGTAAAGGAGGGTGCAGCTTCCATCGTCCTACGTGCCGTGAATAAACCCAAAGCTGAAGGACTCTCAGGTCAGGACTAGGAAGAGATGTGTAGATGATAAATTATATTCCTTATGACTTCAAGTGCTTGATAGAGAGATATATTCTCCTTCAAGAAGGAGAAATTGCCTGGTAGAGGCTTCAAGTAGAGGCAGACGTCCTGCATAGGTAACCTGTCCTGGTGGGGCGTAGCATAGACTGTGGTCCTGGGGTCTGATGGCTGAGCAGAGCTGGGTTGCAGACTCAGCATGGCCTTGGATTTGCTAAATGACCTTATGTGTTCCTCTTCATTCTCTGTGCTTTGGCTGGGGCATAGAAGTGAATTTTTAGGGTTCTAGTTGCCTTATTTCCAGTGAACAGCATGGTGCCATTGAGAAGCTGGAGCCCGTTAGCACAAAGATTTAATTTTTTTTGAGTTAAAAGCTAATTTTTTTGCTTCTTGGTTGCTCTGACAGTGTGCTGGGGAAGAGAAGCGGGTCGGTACACGCACTGTGGTGGTCGGGCACCGTCCTGTTTCGGAAACAGAGGCGTACGTGGCACAGAAATTCTGCGACAACAGGATCGTCTCTTCCAAGGTGAGCCTGCTCTGCTTGTCCAGGTGCATCATGAGCATGTATTCCCTGCTTGTGTATTTTATTTGGTCATGGTATTTGAAACTGAGAAGTGCCTGAATTGCTCAAGGTTGGATATAAAGGTCCTTTTACAAGTGGAGCAGGCTGGTACAGACCTTACACAAAACTCGTCTGTCTTTTTTTCCTCTTCCTATCAATGACAGTGGGGGTGTGTACAAGTGCCTTTCTTCTAGGCTGGATGAGAGCAAAGCACGTGGACACATTGGTTTTTGGGGGGGCTAAGATTTTTTTGTTGTTGTTTTTTAAAAAGTTTTCTGGCATTCCGTTTGGGGAGAAGGGACAGATTAGGTATAATACAGCATGAGATAACAGCAACTCGGATTTGCAAAAGGGAGTGGGGATTATTTTTTCATAAATGGACTGAAAAATACAGTTCCCCATTTTTAAGTTTTTTTTTCATGAGATTTTTCTGTCTTGAGATAGGACAAAAATAGCTGTGCACTGTTTATCCCTTTGCATGGAAAGGGGGAAACATTCATGTGGTATTAATGCCGCTTTTGTTTATGGTGGAAAACTGTGATGACACCCATCTGCCTTCTGCTTAGCTTTTTTCCATGACATTCATGAAGCTATTTGAAAAGATTTGAAGCCAATTCAAGTAAAATATCAAACAAGTAGCATTCCATATTGTCAACACAGCTGGATACATATCACATTGCTTAGGATTCATGATGCTCAGCATACACTTAGCTTCAGTTTTGCTGTACTTGAGCTGTTAAGGGGGTTTTTCCCTCTACTTTCTTTTTTTATATGTCCTGGATCTTATCTGTTGCTGTATGTCTGTGCTGTCTGAGTTTATTTTGGGGAAAAGTTTTAAGTCTAGCCATGTTTAACTTGTGTAGCATTCCCATTGACGTTTCCCTGGCACGCAAGAGGGTCCTTCAGTGAGGACACCTTCCCCCGTTCCAGTTCCCTCCCTGACAAATGGTTTGTTTTAACACTAACTTTAGTTCTTCCTTGATTTATTTTTGAATGTTGTGTCCTTGCTCATTATTTCCTTTTATATTTGCTAGATATGGGTCTTCTTACCTGACCAGTCTCTTTTGTAAATAAGTGGATATTGGTCTTGAGACTTGGCTGCTTATTCTTTTTTATTCCAGGCAGACTGAAAGATAGGTATTAGATACGTTATTTTCCATGTTGTTCTTAAATTCCACGTTTTCCAAAGCAAGTGATTAAGCAGCCTACTTAAAATTATAATGAAGCACAACCTAATAACAAATTTGTATGGGGCAGCCTGGCTTTTTTTTGTTTGTTTTTTCTTTTTTGATAAAGCAGCTCTAAGATGGTTTTTGGAATTGGAAAAATATCTCCACTGTGCATTATTTCTTAATGAAATCGTGTGTGTACAAATGCTTTTCTAGAAGTTGTCTGCTGAAGTAGATCATGCTGGTTTTATCTTATTTTACCTTCACCATTCCCCAAGTGTGTGGTTTGACTTATTTTGAAAAAAGGAAAATAGTTGCCTGCTTTAAAGCAAAGAAACACAAATCCCCACGCAACTGTGAGACACTTCCAACTGTTCAGTGCTCCAGCAGGGAGAACTGGAGCTGGAATCTGAAGCAGGAGCTGTGTGGCATTTCAGCTTCCAGCTGCATCGTGCTCCCAGTTTTAGATCTGGGACCTGGACCTCTGCCTGGACCTGCTCAGCTGCCTTGCTGTGGTTCTTCTTGCCATGTTAAAGGGAGAACTCCTTTCCTGTTGTGGGCAAATACTTCCCATTTTGTAGCTCTGGTCCATGTCAGTCGCGTGCCTTGGTCTGTTTGTGAGTCCCCCTCTCTTCCCACAGTACACCCTCTGGAACTTCCTTCCGAAGAACCTCTTTGAGCAGTTTAGAAGAATTGCCAACTTCTATTTCCTGATCATCTTCCTCGTGCAGGTAAGAGCTTTGATGCCTAAGAGTGGGTTTTGTTTAGGTACAGATGGTAAGCACAGCTTGAACAAGAGTTGAGCTTCAAAACTGACTTTGTGTTTATAAGTGGATTTGGGTTTTTTCAGTTGGAAGCTGTGTTATAATTCTGCCACATCATCCGGTATATAGTAATAATTAAAATATCTCAGCCTGAGATGAGGTTTGACTGATGGCTGGAACATTGAAGAACCATCTTAACTCTTAATTGTTAAGACCAGTCAACCAATGAAAATATACTTGGTGCTACAGAACTAAGATCTATTTTTTTTTTTAATCACAGTTATTACTTCGGTTGCATAACTCTATTTTCTGAAGTTATATGATATTTGTATCGTTGTCTAAGTTATCATGAGTTTCCAGGCAAGCAGGAGAGACAGGTTGTACACAGCAGAATTTAGAAAATTCATAGGATGAGCTTTGGAAACATGAAGCTTCAGGAAACTGCTGTGCATGGACAAAACAGCAAATTTTTTACATGAGAAAACTTCCTGTTCTGCTTTGTGCTTGAGTTAAGGGGCAAATTCTGAGGAAGCCTGAATACTTACTTTTTCTGGTCAGTCATCCAAGAAAATCAAGGTGTCAAAACACATCGGGGCAAAGGGAGTTTGGGAGAATCACCACAGTACATTTAGTCGCCTTTGAAACCCTCAGGCCTGGGGCTCAGCAGACAACCAGCTCGAGGGCTGAAAATGGGCAAGGGAGCCCTACCCCAGCAAGTGAAGCGACATCGTGTGGCTGCTGCAGAGAGCCTGCTGTTAGGTGGCTTCTCCAGGGTTTTGGTGGTTCAGGACTAGGATATCACTCTCTCCTAGGCTGCTTGCTTGAAAGAGAGTGCCTAAAATGTTCAATCCTTACAGTAAAGGGTTCTCATTTATAGTAATTTCGGTGGTTGCTGCAGAAACGGGGGATCCCAAGATAAGGGCTGTGTGTGGCTCCTCCTGGCAGTGTGACACGGAAAGGCCAATTCACTCTGGCGTCAGCTGGCTTGCCTCCATCTCTTCATTTTGCTGGCATTGCTCCATTTTGTCAGACCCAGTTTGTAATTTGCCTTGAACTGAAGTGATGCCCTGGAGTCGGGATGTCCTTTTTGTGTAGCTGGCCACTTAGTGATGCAGTATTACATTTATCTATTGACCCTCTGGCCTTGAAGAACGTGGAATATTCCTGATTATACTTACACAAACGGGTTGCAGTCTAGCTGCTTGCTCATTTTAGACAGAGGTGTGTGCAGGTGAGAGAAGAACCTGGCTGTTCCTCCTTAATTATATTCTGTGAGCACCTCTAAAATAAGGAAGCAACCCTCATGGTCTATTGGAGAAAAAACAAATCCAACTGAGCAAAACCCAACCTGACAGCACTGATCCAGTGGCTGCTGTATAGAGTAACCACCTGCCTCAGGCACTCGTCATTCTGGAGATGTCACTTGCCTTAAAAATCACCCAGGGCTGCTCCATTCAAAATACCAAGGGTTATACCTTGAAAAATACCATCGCTTAAATGTTTGTGTTGATCTTTAAGTTTCTTCAAATTAATGGAATTGTCTTACATGATCGCTGCATGAGGAGTGAAGCATCACAGCACTCGGGGAATTGCCTGGTGCATCTGCTCTGCCTGTTGTGAAACCCTTTATCAAAGCATCTATTACTCTGTTACATCTGAGTCCAAATTCAGCTCTTTGTCTCTCTAAGACAAAATAGGTGCATTAAACATAAAACACCTGTAACACACAAACGGGAATACAAATAGCTGTTTCTTTGTTTCCTCTGTTGCAACACTCACAGGAGTCTGCAAGGAAAGTCCCTGTGGAAAGGTTAGTCTGGAGGGAGTGTAGTCCAAGTGTGTTTGTAGACAGACCAAACTGGTGGCAATAAACTAATTTAGGAGATACCAGGAATGAAAAGTATCCCCTTTAATTGATGGAGATGACTTCTGAAGTGTGATCCTCAATCTCGTAAGGAATCACCTAGAAGAATCTATTAAGTAACAGGAGCATTTTACACCTTCAAGTGGATCCAAATTAAGCTGTTGAAGTCTTAAACCAGTTCAAAAATAGCTTCAGAGTTGCCTGCCTTTGATGTTCCAACTCGCTACTTGTGTATCCCTCAGCTTCCTACTCAGCTACTAAGGGGAAGAGCAGTATCCAGCCATGGGATGTGCAGGGAGTGCAAGCTCCAAATATATAAATGAGTTATCTTAGGGACTTCATCTGATATGTGTGTTCCTACATCTATAATACAGCATTGTGTGGACAGAAATTGTGTTGTTTGTTTACATAAATACATACAACTGCATCTTGTCCAGTGCAGAAAGCTCTCCTGGAAAGCAGGCGCTCCACTACTTTGCTCTTCTCAGCCAAACTTCCTCTTGGATTCCCAAGATCTGTCCAATTTTTGCAAGATAACTTTTGTCTGGCCTAAACTTCAGTGATGCCACCCCAGTGAGTGGCCATCACATGAGCTGAGTGCAATGTATCTGTGTGGCACTTGGCACTAACCTCACTCAAGGTTGTTCCTCCAAAGTGGTTTCTACCAGACTTTCTGCTTGGAGACATTTTATACCCATTTGAATGAACCAGGGCTTCATGCTCCTGGAATTATTTGTGCTGTTTATCTTGGTTTACCCTCCTGCTGCTTAACTTGTATGCTGCTTACCTGCTGCTTCTTGTGTATCTCTTCCACTTCAGTATCTTCTGGCTTTTCTCTTTGAGTTCATTAGTAGAGGGTAATATTGCAGTGTAAATAATTTCATAGTCAAAAGTGTCCACATAGCCAAAAAGAGGAATCCCGTCCTTAACACAACTTTTTATGGGCAGCCTGAAACAATAAATATACAGATGCTGCTGTTTGTGAGTGTGCCAGGGAAGCACAAACAAGAGACAAAGTCCCTTTGTGGGGACACAAAGCCCTTCTGGTGAGCTTCCCCATCCCTTTCGTCACAGCGCTCATCATCTGCCTCTTGTGCTCCCATTCTCTCCAGGGACAGCAGGAAAAAGGGCCAGTTTATTGTGCACTGGTTTGGAAGGTGGGGCAAGGGTGCAGCCTGTGCCCCTCTTACATTGTTTCCTCCCGGTTATGAACCTGTTCTCCTGTTCTTACCCTTTGAGCCAAGTCTGGATACACTCAGAAGAAACGGTGCTTTCCCACAGCTCAAAGGTCTATTTAATGATGAAGGGAGGGGCTTGTTCTTTGCCACAGGGCTGGCTCGTGTGCCAGAGTGAGCTCAGGAAAGATCCAGCTATCTGCCCGAAGACCTCTGTGTAGTTATGGTGCTTAAATCATGCTCTGAACTTCAAATTTGAGAGCTGAATGACAAAGTGTGGCTTTCTGTTTTACTTAAATATTCATATTCTATTCTGCAGTATATTTCATAGGTAATTTGGGCTGACGCGTGTTATTTTTAACTTCCAAGTGTCAGTGATTCAAGGTGACTGGTACTGTATTCCCTTTCATAACCAACAGTGTTACAGTGTTTAGATGTGCCCTGTCTTCACTGCCAAAGTGGAGAAAGGACCTTCATGGGGCTCCATGGGGAATGAGGGTGATTGTCACTCCATTCGTTGCTGCTGCCTCTGCCCCATCCTCATCCTCTGCCTTGGTCCCTTTCAGCACACCCTGTGGTGGGAGTGGACTTGTTGTCATTCACACTTTGAACAGTTGCATTTATGTAGCCCTTCCCCAGCAGCCCATTCACCCAGGTTTTGGTTTCCCACTACATCAAGATTAAGTTTAGGCTTTAAAATGCTTCTGATAGGATTTTTCCAACCTGAGGTCATCTCATGATCTAGAGGAGGAGGTATTGGAGTCTCCTCGTGATGGAGAAGGGCACTCCTGGGGAGACCTGTGGTGGTCCTTCTCATGTGCCACTTGGAATCATAGAATGAATCATGGAATGATTTGGGTTGGAAGGGACCTTAAAGATCATACAGTTCCAACCTCCCTGCCACAGGATGCCACGCAATAGATCAGGTTGCTCAGAGCCCCCATTCAATCTAGCCTGAACACTTCCAGGGATGGGGCTCTTCCTTCCCTTCCTCTTCTGCTGGGCTCTGACTTTCCCCTTTTTCCCCCAGTCCCAGTGTTTCACTTTCTTCTGCTACCTGAAGACCAGGGATCAGAAGTGTATTTTTTTTTCTCTACAGGTGATAGTGGACACGCCAACCAGCCCAGTGACCAGTGGCCTCCCGCTCTTCTTTGTCATCACTGTCACAGCTATCAAACAGGTACAGATGTCGGTGAGGGCA
The DNA here is from genome assembly GCA_035583155.1 of Acropternis orthonyx. NCBI lineage: Eukaryota > Metazoa > Chordata > Aves > Passeriformes > Rhinocryptidae > Acropternis > Acropternis orthonyx. The sequence goes on along the minus strand of JAWWEU010000138.1, from coordinate 812,245 downwards.
GAGGATGATCTTTGTGACATGTAGAGAAAATGATGAACATGTATTTAAATATACTCAGAAATCACCAACATGGGCTGATAAGTTTGGTGAGCCCTTCTTAGAAGGTGAGACACATGCACTGGTGCTTCTCAAGAGAGGCTGCATTTTGAGTGTGGTTACTGATGCCTCTTACTTTGGCAGCATAAAGCATCTCTGTATGTGCTGTTGTAAGTAGGCTGTGAGGGTCAGTAAAGCTTACTGCTGTAGTTCTGGTGTTACTTGAATGTTTTTTCCCGTTTTAGAAATGCTCTCTGGGTCTTTGCAGAGGCGTGCTCCAAATGTAGCCCACACTCTGGTCCTGTGTTGGTACGTGGAAAGGACAGGTTCTGTTCAACCACTCAGCTAGTCCTGAAAACAGTGTAGTCTCATCTTCTTGCAGTTTAAAAAGACCCTTTTCCTCCCATCCTGTACATATGTGCCATTTAAAATTTCCTGATTGAATAAAAAAAGTTTCTTCTGCAGTGGCTGGAAAGAGAGAGCTAGAATAAAATCTATCTGCTTCAAATCGCAATGTTCTATTCTTCCAGTAAAGTCTGAAGAGGAAGAGTCTCATCCTGCGTTACCATAGGAAAGAGTTGCAGGCTGCTAAGTGTATTATTCATATTATCAGCCTGTTCTTGCCAAAGCTGAGAATAATAGAGATGTGTTACAGTAGTTTAGCTGCTCGTTGTATGCCCCGCATATAGATTATTTTTGTGTTATTTTAATCTCTTCTGAATCTGTCAAATATGCATATGAAGTTTTTAAAATAAATTGATTCAGTCTGAGCTACTCTGGTTGATGTTTTGTCAGGCATGAAGGAGGTCTGAGTACCTCTTGATGGATTCATTGTTTTAATCTGTCCCTCTCCAGCTTTACTCATCCTCTTTGGTTAGTTTGCTTGCTTCATTGTGAGTTTTGTTGCCTGTGTTTGTGTGCCTAGGGGTATGAGGACTGGCTGAGGCACAGAGCTGACAACGAAGTGAACAAAAGCAACGTCTTCGTTGTCGAAAATGCAAAACAAGTGCGGAAGGAGAGTGAAAAGATCAAGGTAACTGTTAAACTCACATGGGGTTGTCGCTGAAGCTGATGGGAACACAAAGGTGTGGTAAGGAGACAAGGACAGGGAGGGAGGGATGTACTGGGTTAGAGTGCCCCGGCTTGCTCACTTTCAGATGAGATGCTCCAAGAGCCGTTCGTGCTTAAGGAGTGAAGCTGCCTTTGATTGCTTTTGAAAACTGTCTCACAAAAGCTGAACTGGGGCTGACAAGTGACAGATCTGTCAGTGTTCTGCACTTCTCCAGGACAGGCAGTCCTCTTCTATTTCCAACTCTCCCAAGGACACCAAGAAAGTACACTTAGCTCTGGCGTTAATTTATCACACCGCACTTCAGACAAGTACAGTCTCTTTCTCCATCAAGATTTAGCAGAGCAATAAATACTAACCGTGCCACATGGATGCTCTGAGTTGGTGCTGGGCTAGATCACGCCATAGGGCTGTGAAGTGATGCTCAGGGACCCAACATCTCTTTAGCCCCAGTTTGCCTTTTAGCCAGGGTGATTTCTTCTAGGCTTTGAGAGAAGCTAAATCCTAACTGTCCAGTAATAACTGAGGGGATTTTTAATGTAAATGTTTCCTTTCTTCTAGGTTGGTGACATAGTAGAAGTAAAAGCAGATGAGACCTTCCCCTGTGACTTGATATTTTTGGCCTCCAGCAGCATTGATGGGACCTGTTATGTCACTACAGCGAGTCTCGATGGCGAGTCCAATTTCAAGGTGACTGGAATGGATGGGGCAGTGTGTGGGAGATGGTACTTTGGTAGGTGGAGGTGCCACTGCTTGCACGGCAGGGAGGTGCACTATAATGTAGGGCGCTCCCATGGAGCTCATCCCTGTGGCTGCATGGCTGCATTTAACAGCTCTTCCCTCTTGTCTGCTTCCAGGGCGTCAGCACTGAGGCCCTCAGGGAATTGTCTGTGCTCTGTTTTGTCTCCAAGAGCCATTTCTGCTGGCGCTGCCCTGAATTGTATTGATATTTATCAATACAGCTTTACTGCCCATCACAGGAAGCATGTTAATGCTCCCTGTTCCAGCCGAGCGGTCTGGTGCATCAGTAAAGCAGTGCCTGCAGCTCTTCAGCTCCTTTTCCAGTACCTGCCAAACGTGCCTGTTAGTTAACTGAGCATTTCCAGGGAAATTGGGGACTTTTTGAGGCAGTGTGTCTAGATTGATTTGGGGAATTTTTCACCAGCGTGAGAAAAGCATCGCTTCTGGGATTTTCTCACCCTTTCCCTGAAGCAAGCAGTGAAATTTGATACTAGTCCTGCTCAGGATGAATCTCTTCAGTTTCTTTGATTTCTTCCATTCCTCGCTTCCTCCTCACTTCTCTAGGGGTAGAAGCAACAACAAAAAACTTATATACATCAGAAGACATGAACATTTGGTTGCACTTGTGTTTGATAATTATTTATACAGATACTAGTGGCTGCAGTAGTAAGACTGGAAGATAGTTTAAAATGACATGGTTCATTCTGGCACACTCTGAAGTCAGTGGGAATACCACTGTTGATCTGTTATCTGGAATTTGTGGCTCCTATCTACAGCCGGCTGTTAATCAGTACTGGTTAACTTGTGCAGGAGCTGATGTGATGCTGGTGCACTGTACTGGTTCCGCTAGTGAAGAGGAGTTGGAGCTTTGAAGTGGCTTCAGGCTAAAAATAGATAACCATGTTAAAGAGGCTAGTGCTTGTTTGTGTCAGGTGTATTATATGCATGAGTTGACATTAGTTTTGCAGAGTCTTGGCTCTCAGTAACTTGTGAATCTGTAAGTGTGATGCTGAGTTTCTATATCAAGCACTGATGTGTTTTTCTTGGTTTGCGGATTCCTGTGGGTGACTGGGAGCTGTCTTCTGTTTCATGATGAGATGAAGATGAGTTTGGAGGGGGAGAGGAATAGAACAGCCAGCTCTCTTTGGGGAAATAGGTCTAACATTAGTAACCAGGGTTTGCTGCAAAAGGAGGGTGAGGGAAGCACATTTGGGTAATCATCAAACCTCATCTACACAGATATCTGCTGCCTTCCTGGTGAGGATTTTTCTGGGGCGTGTCAGGTCAAGATATGGGAAAGGTGCCTGATTAAGTGAAACTGGAGCAGAACCGTAAACAAGATTTTGTCATGGCTCTGTCTTTGAAGCACAAATCTTTGGTCGTAGGTTGGCTAAAAGAACATGTGTTTTCTAAATACACTAAAGGATGTGAAGATCGTGGAATTGATTAGGAGGCAGCTTTGAAGGATCACCCGGTAATTGCACTGTGTCTGTGGTGATGGGAGCAGCAGATGCAAAACCCCACACAAAGGCTGGGTTTTGGTACTGGGCACTGCAGGAACAGTTTTGAGGTGTGTTTTGCAAAAGCTGTGATTTATGCTGGAGGGGGGGTGTGTGTGTCTGCTTTCGATAGGAACAGCCAGGCGGGTTACCAGAACGGCACGAAGGTGGGTATTTATAATGCCATGACTACAGCGTGTGTAATGTAACGGTGCCTGCCGGGATGCGCAAGGAGGGGGATGCAAACGTAAGGAGTGGAGGAAGCTTTTTAATGAATTTGTTTATGAAGATGGATTGAGGCAGCCTGCCGTGACTTGGAGCTCTGAGTAGGTCCTATAAATAGAGCCTGAAAGGCAGCGAGCAGATCCTTTGTGGGCTTTCCAGTTAATTATGAGAGATGAACCTTTGCAGCAGCAGCTGCTAAAAATAGCTTGGAGTCTGCCAGCACTCTGCCTGATCCCTGGGTGCTGGAGCTGGTGTCTAGTTACTGTCAGGAGCCAGGGCGGGTGGTCCCTGGGAGCCTCTTCTTCATGGGGTCATCTGCATCCTCCCCAGCGTGCCATCCAGGACAAGTCCCTAGGGAAAACTGAAGATGTTTTGCTTTTGGTAGATGTCTTACTGAGAGACATCCAGCAGCTCCTTCCCACTGCAGTTTCTTTTAAGCTTTAGTGACTTCATTCTTTTGCTGAGAGATGCTTCAGCTGCTATGGGGAGGGCTTGGGTGAGCTGCTGATGCTGACAGGCCTGTGCATGGTGGCATTTTAAGTAATGGGGTGTGTAAAACTTGGGGATGAGGTTGTTTCTGGAGGCTTGTGGTGACACTGCCTGTTCTCCTCTGCCCAGACTCACTATGCAGTGCGAGATACCACCGTGCTCTGTACGGATGAAGCCATCGACACCCTCACTGCCACAATCGAGTGTGAACAGCCACAGCCTGACCTCTACAAGTGAGTTTGCCCATTCTGCATCCCTCCCTGCCTGTCCTGCATCCCCCCTGCCCATCCTGCCTTGCAGCTGCCTGGTGGTGTCCTCCTGCAGACATCTCAACATCATCACTTGGGTGATCTACTAAGTTACAGTTCTGCAAAGCAAAGGCCATCTTCTTTTGATTAGAGACCAAAAGGTTTTTCAAGGCAGTGATAAACTTTTGGGCTTCTTCCATATGAGAGTGGCAAAGTCAACACCACACTTCTTCAAGGCTTGGTGCCTTTGCAGGAAAACCTCTCTTGTGCAACACCTGTCAGGGTGTAATGAGCTTTTTTTTGTCAGTTCAACTGTAGTAAAGGTCTGTGTGACTATCTTAGGCCACTCTACCTCCCATATAGAATGCACTGGGCCAAGTGACTTCCAGGAGTGAGGAGTCTTTGTGTTAAAGAGGAGGTTTGCTGAAGTGTGTTCCAATCTGTAATGGGGATGTGCTGGGGCTTGTAGGCACAAGGACACCCCTGGCCTTGGGGGTTGTGTGTCTTCTCCCTGTCCTGAGTGCAGCCACCCCTCTGAACCATTAAACTCTCAAATGCACTCATTTCTGTGTTTGCTTCCATCTCCTGGCAGTGATTTTTCTTTGTAATATCACATTTGTAATAGAAGTTTCTCATATTTTTATTACAGATTTGTTGGAAGAATTATCATCTACAGAAATAACCAAGAGCCCGTAGCCAGGTTGGTCTTGGAGCCGTCTGCTGGCCCTCCTCACAGGGGTTGGGCATCTGCATAAAATTTAAGGATCTAAACTTGTGCTGCCATCATTTGGGAATGTTTTCTTTCTTTAGCCATTCCAAAGATTTCATTAAAAAAGGAGGCCTTCCTTCTGTTATCCTGTTACTTGTTCGAGCCCCTCCTGGGGAAGTAATGCAGGACCACTTGGTAATGTTCTGCCCTGCTGGTGGGGAACAAATTTACCAGACAATTACAAAATACTTTTATTCAAAAGAAAATGAAAACTTAAAACATCAGGCAGAGCATTTCAGGGGGGGAAAAAATGAGCAAATAATGTTCATGTGCCTTCAAGAACAGTCAGCTGTCACTGGAGCTTGCTGGATGTCTTCTGTGCTGTGGTGTGTCTACTCACACCCTGTAAGCAACAGAGGGTCGTAGGTGGGGTCAGCGGGGTGTCATTGAGGGTTTCAGAGAGAAATAAAAACACAAATGGGGCCATCAGTTGTGTTATTTGGTGGTGCCATTGATTGACTGTCATTTGATGCTTTTAAAATCAGATTTTAATCTAAGTACTCTAACATACTAGATCTGAACGTTTTGCACTTGTTGCTCAAAAGCCTTACTGATAATCCCACAATAAATGTGGGACTTTGAGCATCAAGGATAGTCTGTGTAAGATGATGTGGAAATACAAGTCTATAAAGAGAAAAGCAAACTTGAGCAAGGCCCAATTTAACACGCAAATCATGTAATTAAATCTAAAGAGCATCTGTTCAGCTTTATAATCGGTCTCTGAGTCTAAATCATAAAATAGTTTGAATGTTGTTTGAATAATGCAGGGTTCTAATTTCTCCTATGTTTAGGTCTTTGGGTCCTGAAAACCTGTTGCTGAAAGGTGCTACCCTCAAAAATACCGAGAAGATTTATGGTGAACAGTTTTTATTATTTTTTGATCTAAATGGTTCTGATAAATGTAGATGTTCATTAATAAATTTTAAGAGGGAAAATACTTCTCTACGGCCTGTCTACCTGCGCTTTACAGCTATGTTTGACATGCAAGCTGATTGCGAAGTGGACAGGGTGAAATTAGGAGGCAATAGTTTTGTCCACAGTGCTGCCAAGCTGTGCAGGTTATATAAATACACCAGAGCAAGCTTCTCTTTTTGCCCGAGACACGATGAGCAAGGGGTAGTTCCCAAATCCGTTGCTGGAAATGTGTGCTGGGAGCAGAGTCCTGGACACTAGTGACTGAAGGTGACAGCTGTTAGGGAAGACTGATGTCTTTTCTGACTGTATGTGATCCATAGGCTCCTGCTCAGTGCTCTGGGATACACGCACTTGCATTACTTAGCAGCCTTGGAGGTTTCTGTAGTTGAGCAGTCCTTGGGTAATACCTCTTTCTTCAGCTGGGATTTGAATTTGATGTAAACACCGATGCCCCTTATGGCCAAGTGCCAGTTGGGGCCCTCTGTGGCTGCAAGTCCCTTCTGAGCCCTGCTTTAATACCCTACAGGAGTTGCAGTCTATACTGGAATGGAAACAAAAATGGCTCTGAACTACCAAGGGAAATCTCAGAAACGGTCTGCAGTAGAAAAGTGAGTATTTATATTCAGAAAAAAAATCAGTAGAAGTTGTTGGGTTTGTTTTTGCTTTTAATGGATGACTTGTACAGAAATAATCCCCTAATCTGCTGCCTTTTGTTTCAGATGCTCTCTGATTGCATAGAAAAATCTGTGTATTTGATACACATATCTTGCAAGAAGTAGCATAATTCAGTAGCTTTTTCTATTTAAAAACAAAATTAAGAATTGTTAAAATATATGAACCTGACCCTGAATATCAGCAGTGTCAAAGCACTTGTTCTGTATTTCCCTTCTTAAAAGTAGGGAAGTATTGTTCCTGCTTCTTTACATGATTTTTCTGTATAAAAATAGCACAAGAATTTAAAAAAGAAACCTGTTTTTCAGATCTATCAACGCTTTCTTGATAGTGTATTTGTGCATCCTACTGAGCAAGGCCACTGTGTGCACGACTCTGAAATACGTCTGGCAGAGTAATCCATTTAATGATGAGCCTTGGTACAACGAAAAGACTAAAAAAGAGAGAGACACGTTCAAGGTAAGTGGATTTGTATTTCAGCACCTCCTCCAGCTTTACTTATTCTGATGGTTTTATTTAATCTGATAGTGCCTGCTGCCAGCCCTGCGAGTCCTGTGTGTCCGCAGACAGTGCTGTTGTTTCCCTTGATCTCTCCTGCTGTTTGCATTTCTTTCCTGCCTCTCTCGTGCTTGTGCACAGTGATATTTGTGTGGAGCAGGGCAAGGCATACATAAATACTATATGATATAGAAACGCAGTTGATTTAACCTGGATCCTTATCTGAACTTGAGCTATCTTTCAGCTTTGAATAGGTAAACTCAAATTGAGGCCACATCAACCCGTTTCTTAAACTTGCTGAGACGTGGGCAGTGAAGCCTGAAAGAGTGAGTGCAAGTGTGTAGAGATGTGTTTTTTGATGGGTTATTGAGCAGGACTCAGAGGGATGTCACTGAACCAGTTGTACCCTTGCCATAACTTGACTGGTCTCAAGACACCTGCTCCTTGTTTCTAGTTACTTGGGATCAGGATAGGCCTGTAGCAGTATATTCTTAAGAGTAATATGCTTGGATAAAGCACTGTTTTGGTCACTATGAAGCAGTGAGATGAACTCTTGTATTACACCCTGGTAGATCTGCAGAAGACAATGAGATTTTTTTTTGCATCAAAGGAAAATGGGATTTAGCCCTGTATCTTAGGTGTATTCAGTTTCAAGGTTTTTTTTTTTCCTATTTAACCTTAGAAAAATAGTGTCTAAAACTCCCAAGCTGTTGCTGTAAACTGCCCTTGATTTACTCCTGACAGACACAGACTACATCTCCTTTTTCCTTTGCAGGTGCTGCGGATGTTCACGGATTTCCTGTCATTTATGGTCCTCTTCAACTTTATTATCCCAGTCTCCATGTACGTTACAGTAGAAATGCAGAAGTTCTTGGGCTCCTTCTTCATCTCTTGGGACAAGGAGATGTACGATGAAGAAATAAAAGAGGGAGCGTTGGTGAACACCTCGGACCTGAACGAAGAGCTCGGGCAGGTCAGGACGTGCTCTGTTTGTGTGTGCTTGGATGAAAGGGTGGATAAAAATGTCCCCCCTGCTAGGAGCCCGTGTTGTGGCAGTCCCTCGCAGTCCCCTCAGGGCAGAGCTTCACCCGCTTTGGTGGCACTTTTCGTTTAATGTGATTCCACTTGCTCTGCGAAACAGATAAGGTTATAAATAGCGCATGAAAGAGCAGGAATTGGGTCACGCCAATTGTTTCCATATTGGGGAATATCAGACGCAGCACTGTGCGTGTCAGGGTGGTTTGCTTTCACTGCTTCAATTAAAAATTAAAAATCCTCTGTCTCTTTGAGGATTAACAAAAACGTCTGCCCAGTCATCTCCCTGGGCGTGCAGAGCATGTGCAGCTGCTCTGCTGCTGGCTTTGCTGGGCCACCTAGGCAGCTCAGGCTTCCCTTTCTTATCTGCACCAGGAGAGACTGGGTGGAGAGGATGTGTTGTGCCCCCTGCTTTTGATTTTGCTTTAAAAACAATAAAAATATACTTGGAGTAGCAACTAACTAATTGGAATACAGCACCGAGGTGAAAATCCCCCAAAGGAGGCAGCAGACCTGCAGGTAGCAGTTCTATAAGCACAAGGAGCTATAGCAAAGTACCCAAGAAAGAGGATGAGGGAAAAGTGAAGAGCCTGGAAACAAATGTTTAAGTCTTCAAAAACTGCCTCCTGCCACCCATGAAACAGGCTGAAAAACAAAGGAGCTGCTCTAAGGAGCAAAGTGGAAGGACTACACAGTGGGGCACCTGCATCTGCTTTGGAGGGTCAGGTTAGGATGGCAGCAAAGTACTACTCTCCAGCATTGGTACAGATCTAGTAAAATGCCCCAGCCTCTGTTTCTGGTGGGGCTTCTTCCCTGGCAGATGGGGCTGGAGGTGCAGTGAGGCAGCTTGCCTGCTTGCTTCCAGGTAGAGTACGTCTTCACAGACAAAACCGGCACCCTGACAGAGAACAGCATGGAGTTCATCGAGTGCTGCATAGATGGGCACAAGTACAAAGACTGCATTTCGGAGGTGGATGGCTTCTCTCAGACCGATGGACCCCTAAAATACTATGGCAAAGCAGAAAAGGTGAGAAATGTGCCTGTTGGTGGATGAAGATTTAGTGGTCAGCTCCTGGCTGCGTGAATACAGCGGAAGTTGGGAGGGAGTGTTGGGGTTTGGGTTTTTTTGGTTGTGATTTTTTGTGTACGCACATTTAAAAACCAAGTGTGGCAAGGTGGGCTCAGTGTGTGGCATTAAGCTGGTAACAAGCCCTCCCTCTCTCCTGCCTAGAGCCGTGAGGAGCTGTTCCTGCGAGCCCTCTGCCTGTGCCACACGGTTCAGATCAAGGAAGCAGACCAGGTGGATGGGCTGATAGGACACCCAGAACGCAAATACACCTATATCTCCTCTTCCCCAGACGAAATCGCTTTGGTGAAAGGCGCAGAAAAGTAAGAATATGAAGATGTTGGGTTTTTAATTCCCTCTCTCTGGTGGGAGGGAGGGAGATGAGGGTTATCTGAAGGTGAGAGACCCTTTTCTTCAGTCAAGGCTTCAGTTCTCTCTGGGAAGCCTGTTGTGATACCAATGCTGGGCCTGACCCACAGTCCAGTGAAGCCATGTGAGCCTGTGGGTTTAAATGAGCTCTCTTTAAAAGGGGTTCTCTGTAAAGGATCTTCCCTGAGCAGCTTCTTGAGAGGCCGTGGTTTGCATTCACTGAGAGCAGCCCTGAGGTGCTGCAGTGCCCAGCTGGGGCTGAGGCTCCTTTGCTGGAGCCCTCATGGCCTTATAATTTAATCCCCAAGAAATGGAGACCAGTTGCCATGTGCATATTGCAGTGAACCGTTTCCTTGGCATGCAGTGGCAAAATAATAGGATGGGTTACTTTTGTCAACCCCACATTTGAATCCTGACAGAGATGCTCAAGGCCAGGCTGGATGGGGTTTTTTGGGCAACCTGGTCTAGTGAAAGGTGTCCTTGTCCATGGCAGGGAGTTGTGGCTAGCTGATCTGTAAGATACTCCCCAACCCAAACCATTCAGTGATTCCTTGGTATTGCCAGGCCCTAGGTTTTACATGAGGTTGTTGCAGCTCTATATATGTGCTCATGGCTTGTTGTAAATCTGCCAGAGGCCCAGTGGACCATATCCAGAGGCTCTTGGTGTCTCTGTGCTCTGGTGCCCAAGCTCTCTAGGTGATGGGAGCAGGGCCAGAACATCATAGCAGGCTCTGCAGGCAGTAAGCAAACGTTCAGCCATGCTCTTTAGCTCAGGCTCACTAACTTCTTTGCTCTCCTCTGCAGTACAGAAGGTGAATCAAGAACATTGTTAATGTATAATATGTGCCAATGGGTGTTTTCAATGTTGTTCTGTCCTCTTGTTTATTGACAGGTATGGTTTCACTTTTCTAGGACTTGAAAATGATTTCATGAAAATACGAAACCAAAAGAATGAAACTGAGATGTAAGTGCTGCTGGGGGGCTGCTCTTCTGTGCCACTCCCACCTGGCTTAACCAAGTCTGGTCAACCTGGCAAGGTCAAAGCTGTTCCTTGAGGGTGTCAGACCGTGCTGACCTGTCTGAAAACTCCTGTCCTCTTTACAAAGCATGGCACAGCAAGGTGCAGGCTGAAAGGCTCACTTGCAAAAATCCATGGGTGGTTTGTTAATGTTTAAATTCAGGTCCCTTAAGTGCCTGCAGACTTTTGCATATATCCTTCATCTGTGCCCAGCCATGCAGGTGGCTCCTGGGATTCTCAGGGTGGCTGCTGACCTTATGGACAGTGGCTGGATCTCACAGCAGGAACTGTAAGCCTAAACTGACAGTACGTCTCCATTCCCTGTAACCTTTTTTCCCCTCCCAAGCTGAAAACAGTTAGATTTTATGCTGTGCTCACAGCTTGACAGGTATCTGAGAGTCACTGACCTAATCCCAGTGCTCCCCAAGAACTTGCCCTCACAAGCAAGTTTTGCTTCTTGCTTCCCTTATGCTTAAATTTCTTACTTAATTGGCAGAGTCGGTGTTGCTGCCTGTGCCATGTGGTTCCCCACTCCCTGCTGAGCCCCTGCCCAGCCTGGGGACTTGGTGCACTGGTGGCACCCACAACATCAGCCCCATGCTTAGAGCACCACTGGAGTTAGGATTTCTCTCTCCATTTTCTTGTGCAGCAGCTGTACATTCCCCAGTGGGTGATGTCTCTTGTAGGGTGTATTGATTTCTGCAGCTCATTGTTAGTGATTTTTCTGTCTCAAATAGTTATTTTTCTATTTTTCGTTTACTGAGTCAAAACTTTTTTTTCTTTTTTAAGGTATCAGCTTCTCCATGTGTTGAACTTTGACCCTGTCCGTCGCCGTATGAGTGTCATTGTGAGAACCACCACAGGTACAGTCCAAGTGCATTTGTGGACTCACAGATGTGTGCACATGTACACAGATATAAAATACGTCCTCCTTATTCCTGTAACCCAGAGAGACTTAGCTGTTGGTTTTCTAAGCTGATCTAACTAAATTCTGCACTAGGTCTGGTGGGATAGAGTTAATTTTCCTCTGTAGCAGCCATTTGGGACCAGCAGCAGGTCAGGGGAGGGAAAAGTGACCCATGGAGAGCTCCCTGCCTGCCTTGTTCCAGGCTGGAACAAGTACAGAGAGAGAGATGTAGAATGTCCCCTGAGTGGGATGGGGTTTCATGGGGGATAACAGTCAAAGATTCAGAGGTCATCATCCTTCTCAAGTGTTAGTCCTGTAAGGTATGGGATGCTGGTTTTACCCTCCCTGGTAAGGTTGCCAAGGTTTCCACACAGGAAAAATAAACTGGTTTGTCCAGCCTATTGCAAAAAGCTTGCTCAGAGGCAGGTAGGGACACTCAATTCCCAACTTGGGGTCAAACAAGATTTTTCACAGGCTGGTATAAGGTCACTCTTGGTAGTCAGCTGGGCTTCTAGCAGTTCTTTCTTTAGTCCTGCCAGATTACTTCCCTCTGCATCACTTGCTCACTACTGACGTTGTTAAGTCTTTCTACAGCTTGTGAATGCTATAAACTATTTATAATTTGCTTTTAGGAAAGTTGTTTCTCTTCTGTAAAGGAGCAGACTCCTCTATTTTTCCAAGGGTGCAGCAAGAAGAAATCCAACAAACAAAAGTCCATGTGGACCGCAATGCTATGGTGAGCACACGGATGGAATTTGGCTGGCTCCTGGGGTCAGGAAAGCTTTATTCCAAAAATAGGGATGTGACCTTGCTTTGGAGGGAAGTGTTGAAAATCTGAGTGTCACTTCACATTGTTTTGATGCCAGGCTTCTTTCCTTTTCTGTTTCAATGGCTTCCACCTTTATTTGATATACTTATATGGTCTCCATCACAGTGGTGTCCGAGCATCTCCCAGGCAAGTTAAAAATAGAAGTAACAACAACAGTGGGAGAAGTGCCTGGCTCCAGTTGTGGCACCTAGTCCTTGCTCTCCCTGCTGGTTGCATGCTCTGGTCCTTCTCTTAGTTTATCTCTGCCATATTCTCTGCACATAATGAGCAGAACCACGATATTACTCTGAGGGGATGAAGTTACTCTTCATCTCTCTTTTTACTCAAGTCAACAAATTGTCCTTTCCCTCAGGGGTCAGGACTGCCAGAAGCACTGATGGTGAACAAAAGCACTAACCCTGAAGTGAGGATCTGTAGGAAATCTAGTTTTAGGGTACTTGTCCACTTTATTTTCTTTCCCTTCCCCTGCCAGGATGGCTACCGAACACTCTGTGTGGCCTTCAAAGAACTAACTCAAAAGGAGTATGACAAAATTGACAGACAGCTCAATGAAGCTAAGATGGCTCTGCAGGACAGGGAGGAGAAGATGGCCAAAGTCTTTGATGACACAGAAGCAGACATGCACCTAATTGGGGCTACTGCTGTAGAAGACAGGTAAAGAGGTGACCGTGCCACCAGCACTGTGGTACCTGTGGTTTCTCTGTGACGTTGCATCGTGGCCCCCACTTGCTGTGGTGGAACTGAGCAGCCAAGCAGATGCTGGCAGTGTCCAGGGCAATCAATTACACCATGGCACAACCCATTTCCCAGTGCCCTAGTTGCTAAAATTGGCTGATGTAGTAGAAATTGGGATTTATTAATGAAACTACAAAAATACTTGCGCTTCTAGAGAGTGAATTAAGCACACAGCGTTAATTTGCACATCAAAACAAATTCAGTTCCACTTGCAGTTATAGTAACTGCAAGTGTAAATTAAACTCTTACTGTGAGACCTAAGAGTCAAGAGCATAAAGCAGTGATTTCTCTTTTTGCCTGCAGATAGAAACTTGGGATTTGCTGATTTCTAATCCTTATTCCTGTGGCAGTGATCTCCCCAGCATGGGCAAAATCAATTAATTTCTCTTGAGCTGGTATTTCCTACCTGCAGAATCAGGGTTATGTGGATTAGGTGTGTGCCAACCTGAGGAGTTGATGTTTTCCTTCTGCTTGCAGGCTGCAGGAGCAGCTGGCAGAGACGATCGAAGCTCTGCACGCAGCTGGCATGAAGGTTTGGGTGCTGACAGGAGACAAGATGGAAACTGCCAAATCCACCTGCTACGCCTGCAGGCTCTTCCAGACCAGCACGGAGCTGCTGGAGCTGACGGCGAGGATGGTGGGTGAGAGCGAAAGGAAGGAGGATCGGCTCCATGAGCTGCTGATGGAGTACCATAAAAAGCTCATTCAGGATGTTCCCAAAAACCGGGGAGGCCTGAAGAGGTAAGTGAGCAAGATCATCCTGCCACATGAATTTCAGGTGCGAATTTGATAGAGAAATAGGACCTTGTGGCCCTGGGCACTGGCTGCTTGCGACACTGCGACTGGCTCCTTCACTTTGCTCATCATCTCTGATATGAGCTGGTTTTGAACTTACATGCACTGCTCCTTTAGTGAAGCATATTAAATCCCAGCTTATTAAGATTGCTAAGCCCTCAAAAATGGCTGAAAGAAGATTAACACAAAAGCAATTTCTTTTTCACTAAGTTGATACAAGCAGCTAGGTTGACTGCCTAGTCTGATTTTGTTTCAAACATGTTCCTTGTTGTGCCCCAGAAGCTGGACGTTGAGTCAAGAGTACGGACTGATTATAGATGGCTCGACACTGTCGCTGATACTCAACCCTTCTCAGGACTCTGGTTCTAGCAATTACAAAAGCATATTTCTACAGATCTGCTTGAAGTGCACTGCAGTCCTCTGCTGCCGGATGGCTCCTTTGCAGAAAGCACAGGTATTTACTTCTAACTGACTGAAGCTCATCATAAGGTGATGTGATGCACTTTGAATTCATCAGCTGGGACTTGACCTGATCATCTTAATCAACCAGGACTTCTCCAGGCTATGTCTAAGCTTTGTCTGAGCTTCAGAGCATGATGAAAACACACCATTCGCTCAAATCTGAATAAAGAACCTTTGTTTAATATGCTCACAGGAAGCCACAAACTCAGGCCAATTAGAAATAAACAAAACACCCCTGTTCTTTTTTTTTTGCTTTCCAAATTTGTCAAGTGGAGTCCCTGACTTCCCAGCAGATGATGTCCCAGCCTGATAAGTGGTGTCTTTCTGCACCCTGAGATGCATGAGGGGACCCACCTTTGGGACAGCAGAGTCTGGCAGAGGTGAAGGGCAGGATGCTGCTGCTGGGGTTTGTTTTTAAATACTGTCCTTCAGCCCTGTGCAACTGAATTTGGGTTTTTGCTCTGGTTGTGACTGCAAAGGAAGTAACAAGAGGTTACTTCCCCTTTTATTGTTTTTATTAACCTGAACTTTGCGCAGGGGTTTTATTAACCTGAACTTTTCATGTCTTATATTGCTGCTGTAGAAGCCTGGTTGCTTGTCCTAGGGGGGCTCTTGCAAGTGGGATGCTGGGAAGGTCTCTGGAGGCTTTTTAACTGAATTTTGGCTTCTGCTGTTATCCCTTTTTTTAAATATTATAGATTGTGCGAATGGTGAAGAACACAAAAGGAAGCCCAATAACCCTCTCCATAGGGGATGGTGCAAATGATGTTAGTATGATTTTGGAAGCACATGTTGGAATAGGTAAGACCTCCTGATAACACAGCATCTCATACCCAAGACCTGTCTGCTCTTGCAGGGGTGTACAGTGTAGAGGCACAGTCAGTGTTTCTGATTGCACATGGCTAAACTTATCCCACTGAAAAATGTAGAAACACTGCTATTGCTTTCTTTGGAGCCAGGGTTTGACTTCAGATCACTGCTTGAGATAATAAAATCAAAGAGTAGTTTGGTTTGGAAGGGACCTTTAAAGGCTGTCTAGTTCAACCCCTGCAGTGAGCAGGGGCATCTTCAGGATGCTCAGTGCTGTGCAACCTGACCTTGAATGTTCACGGGAATGGGGCATCTACCACCTCTCTGGGCAACTTGTGCCAATGTTTTACCACCTTCACAGTAAAATGAGAGAGAGAGATGAGATCATCGTATACTGCTCACCTGTGGTGGTACCATCCTCTCTCTCAGTGATACACTGCAGATTATGTTCAAAAACTGTGGCCAGATTTGTGGTGGTAAGGATTGCTTGGGGCTCAGGAGACAGACACAAGCAGCAAATTGATGGGTGATTAGTGGCAGTTGTTGCAAAGGCAATACAATGAAAGTATCAGACTTTAGGGTTAACTGGTCTCAGTAACTCAGCACTGGGGATGTGCATATGTTTCCTGGGGGCTGATGCCCAGTTATGTTGTGTCTGCATTATCTATAAGACTGATAAGAGCATGAAAACTACCCTCCTGTCTGCAGGCTGGTGTCAGAGATACATGAGATACTGAAGGGTCGATGGAAGAGAAAGAGCAGGCTCTTTATTTGGGACTGTTGGAAATGCTGTGCATGTCCTCTAATGAATAGGGCCCAGTGCAGTTTCTTTGGTTGTGGCTTTTGAGTGAAAAAACCTGTGTGTCTTGAGCTCATCTGTGCTGGGATGGCTCGGGAGGCTGAGCATCTGCAGTGAAGTAACTCTGCTGTGTGAGATGCAGGCAAGCCTGCAGGGAAACCAATTCCTTATCTTTTATCAAGTGTGCTTAGATACTCTTCACCACACTCTTACATAGAAAATCAGACAGCAGACTAAATATAGTTTAAAAACTCTAGAGGCAGGTCTGAGTGTTGTGAAGCCAAAACCACACTGTGGCAGCATGTTAGTATTTTTGTCTCCTGGGACACTCGAGGGAAACACGGCCTTTGTCATGCCTTGAGACACTGACTGATGTGAGCAAACATAGCGGATAACATCCAGATTCCAGCCCCTTAGGGATTAACCCCTTGCCACCATGCTTCTGTCTCCAGGTATAAAGGGCAAAGAAGGACGACAGGCTTCCAGAAACAGCGACTATGCTGTGCCAAAGTTTAAACATTTAAGAAAACTACTACTAGCACATGGGCATTTATATTATGTGAGAATAGCACACCTTGTACAGTATTTCTTCTATAAGGTAAGTGGGAGTGTGCAGCTCATTTCTTTGTTTATACTACTGCATTTCTTTGGCAATAAAACAGTAAACAGGAAAAAAATGTATAGGATATTCTGTAGCTCTGTTTTCCTTCCCTAGAACAGGCTGTGTCTGCCATATGTCTGCCCATTGAAAACAGTGCTTACAGGGGAACGTGAGCATGACTTTCTTCCAGTGTCTTCTGCAGATACTAACTGCTCACTGGATTAGTTTTATGCTTGGTAGAACAAGCGCTCTGCCTTGTCTGATGTTGTAATATCGGACACTAATGTCTGATAACAGGAAAAACTATTTGGATTTAGATTGAGAAGTCAAGTGCTTCCCTGCTGACCATTTGTCTTTTGTTTCCCTAGAACCTTTGCTTCATTTTACCGCAGTTTTTATACCAGTTCTTCTGTGGATTCTCACAGCAGGTAATTTCCAGAAGTTTGTCTAAAAAGGTAGGATAAAAAAAGCAAGTGGCATAATGAGGCTTCCTAGCAGAAACTTAGCTTTTGGCATCCTGTCCATTCATCATCTTGCTTTACAGGACAGTACAAGCTGACGTTGTTGCTCAGTATCATATCTTGAACATAATATTGTGAGACCCATAACTGAAAAGAAAGAAATCTGCTTCCTTTCCTTTCCCATACACTAGCCATAACTACAGGTGGACAGCTTCCTGAAGTAACAAGAGGGGTTCAGCTGGTTTCTCAGCACCTGATTTTGCTACTTCTGCTTCTCTTAAGAGAACGAGTTTTCAAAAGCTTCCTAATCTTGTCTCCTCGGTTGTGTTTCCCTGCATTAAAAGTATCACTCAAAAGGAAGAGCAATTCCTTCTTTTATGGCAGCTTTAAAAAAAGACACACAATGAGTGTCATCAGAGCCTTGTTTAGTTGTCACGAGAGCCTTACTTTGTCCAAGTGAGTGTCAGAGGGACACACTCATGTGGTGAGCAGGTTCATGTGCTTGGAGGCAAAAAACTTTGGCTTTTGTGTCAGCTTAAGGGCTTTTGTGTCTATTTGGGCTCAAAAGTAATCCTGAGGAAGATAAATGATAGGAGATAATTCTCTGCTTGTCTTGGCACAACTACTTGCCTTTTACTTGTTTTTAAAAAAGGAGCTATAGTTCCTCTAAAACAGTCTAGCTTTTAGAGAGCCACAGAAGGCTTCAAGTATGTTAATAGAAACGGCAGCACAAGAGCAACAACAGAAAAGCTGTGATAAGGGCTGTTTAGTCATGTTTTTCTGGAGAATGAGCTGGAGATGAGACCAGCCAGT
>JAWWEU010000138.1:775438-794284 GCA_035583155.1 Acropternis orthonyx | reverse complement strand
CAACAACAGAAAAGCTGTGATAAGGGCTGTTTAGTCATGTTTTTCTGGAGAATGAGCTGGAGATGAGACCAGCCAGTAAGAACCTGCAGGCCATGCAGCCTGTGGTGCTTTGCTCCCCCTTGGATTGCACAGAGCATGACCCCTGTCGAGTGAAGCTGTCCTATGTGGCTGTGACAAAGGGATGAATCTGTAGGGTATGTAGGAGACAAGGGCCAGAAACATTGAATTTCTTTGCGGAGAGATTATTTTAAAGTGGAATTTCTGTCTGTCTCATTTTACCCTTTCTTCCCCTTTTAAGCCACTGTATGATGCTACTTATCTGACCATGTACAACATCTGCTTCACATCGCTACCTATCCTGGCTTACAGCCTCCTGGAGCAGCACATCAGCATCGACACACTGACCTCAGATCCTCAGCTGTACATGTAGGTAGCACTGGTCTGGGTAGCCTCCACACAGCTTGCTTACCTGTGGTTTAAGTTTTCTTGGTGCAGGAGTGTTGTAAGTAGGTGTCCCTGTCCCATGTCAGTGATGGAGTCACCATGAACTGCAGAAAGGCCATTTCTGTCCCTGCTGGCTCTGCTGCTTCTGTGTTTGAGCTGAGCAGTGTCCTAAGTACCACCTATTTCTACCTGTTTATGCTCTCTTGACAGTATCTGATCTAGCAGATTGCACTGTTGTGTCTCTATAAAAGAATAAACTGTAGATGGAATTCTTCATCTGTAAGAGAAATCGAGCTGCGAGTGACCATTCATTCACATTACCTTTGAGCCAGGCAGCACGAGCCAAGCACTTGATAGTGTGTGTAGTGGATGGAGGGGAGATCTAGCTTGCAGGAGGAAAAAAGATCCATTAATTTTCAGAAAGATGAATGTTTCTGAAGCCCAACACAGGCAGGTAGTTTCTCAGCTTGTCTAAATGAATAAGGTCCCCCAGGCTTCCCCTCCACAGGCCAAGTCCCCATACCAGAACCATATTACCAGAGAGCTTTGCTCATCGATCCACACACTGTTTTCTGCCACATTGCCCAGGGAAAGAACAGTTTAGACTGTCTCTCTCTGCTTTGGTGGTTGTTTTCTCTCCTTCCTTGGTTGCAATGGGGAGAGTCTCCAACCTCCCGTGGAAACAGAGATGCGTCCCATCTTCCTCCTGCCCATGCACCACATGCTTGGGTGCAGCCCTTCAGCAAGGACTAAGGGAAGATTTGGGATTTTTTGGGCAAGCCCCTGTCCATGTATCATTGTTGCTAATTCCCTTGCCTGGCAGTAAGCTCAGCCCCGTACAGAGAGACAGGATCAGGGTTGCTTTGGCCAGTTCCCTATGCAAGCCCTGTCACTGTTGTATGATGCTCTTCAGACATGGAGGGGCTGTGTGTGCCATGGCCCTGCTTGAGCCAAAAGTGATGCCTGTGTAGAGGCAGCAAAGGGAAATTAGCAGGTGCCTAAAATACTGCATTCAAGTTGCATCAGGTATAGAAAAATCAGCAAATGCAACAGGAGTGTGAGGCTGGGAAGGGGCCTGGGTGTTTTAAAGTAAGCGCTCAGAGCAGTGATTAATTAGACCTGTATGTTCCTCCACTCATATGGCAAAATGCCACCACATGTATTTTTAAATAAATTGGTAATTGAATATTGTGCAACAGAGAGCAATAACAGCAGGCCCCTGTACCTTCACCTGGTGGGCTCTCTGATCTCTGGGGGTCTGCCCGTTGAGGGAAAACAGCTTTAGTTTGAATATTCATGACTGTGCATGTGCTGCTGAATGCAGAATGCCCTCTGTGCTGCTGCTGTCTGAAATGCTGAGCTGCTGCAGTGCAGATCCCGAGTCTGAGGCGCTGTAAAAAGCCTGTTTACGATGAGCACTGCAGGACATAAATGGAAATGCAAAACAGAGCTCGCAGGGAGGAAGCTGGTTGTATTTTTTTTTCTCCTTGCAAATAAACTCCACTTCCAGTCTGGTTTATCCTTGCTCCTTTCTTATATCCAAACTGGGGTATATTAGAGGATGGTCACTGCATCATCACGCATAGGATTCAGTAGGGTTTTGTTAGAGGAGTTATAGGAGCCCAGCACCACACCAGTTTGCAAGGTGCATCTTGCTGAAAATGAATGTATTGCTTTAAGAGTTAGGAAGAAAAATGAGAAAAGAACAGGGATTTTTGGTTCTGACATAAATGTGCTTTTATCCCCCATCACTCTTCAAATTTTAAAGAAAATAATCTGAAAAAACAATGATGCAGGGAACTATTTTTAGCTTCCTGGTGCCCTGATAGCCACTCTCCATTCCCCAGGCCCTGTATGTGGTCCCTTGCAGAGCTTTGCTCGTGGCCCATCCATTTCCTGCTGCTGCCTCCGTGCCAGATCTCATCCTATATTCAGCCAAGAGCCTCCAGCTACAACCCCTGTGATAAAAACACCCACCATACAATTCAGGAGGTTATTTTCAGTCTGTGCAGAAAAACACCATTTTAGGAACAGGACCTGCAGAGCTTTTCTCAAAGAAGAAGCTTGTGCATTCAAGAAAAAGAGGGAAACACATCACAGATTTGATGTATGCTATATGACTGCTCTTTAGCCTAACCCTGGTTTTAAAATTTAGCATTTAATGTCAGATACCATGGGCAGTGCAGGGGCTGCAGGAGAGGGTCAGGACAGTGGTACATCTGTTTGCTTTGGTCTGACTTGGATTTTCATCCAAGTTACCTAGAGGAGAAGGACAAAACAAATCCATATGCTGAACCTCTTGTGATCAGCAAGTGTTTATGTGGGTACCTTCTTGCCCCATACAGCAAGGGCTTGCTCCAAAGCTGGCTGATCACCTGCCTGCAAGGAGCTTTGCAGTGCATCCTCAATGTGGTGGTGATGGTCTTCTTACTCCATCTCTTGGCAGGAAGGTTTCGGATAATGCAATGCTGCAATGGAAGCCATTCCTGTACTGGACCTTCCTGGGCGCCTTTGAAGGACTTGTGTTTTTCTTTGGGGTTTATTTTCTTTTCCAAAACTCATCGTTGGAAGATAACGGAAAGGTAACGCCACCGAAAAAAAAGGAAGATGAGTGTTTCTTTTGTGCACTTGCCTCTTTGATATGCCTGGCAGGGAATATCTATGCGCTTAATCTGTGCAGTGTGTCTCGAGTCTTGTCCAACAGTAGCCTTGCTTATGGTGTTGATTCTGCAGCAAATGCTTGAAATAAAACACTTTCCAAATTGCCATGGAAACAGGGCAGAGCTGGTTATACTCACTAGGTAAAATGACTAGTCTTACACACAGCTTTCTTCCAACCCAGCGAGCTTTGCACGGTGCTCATCCCCTCTTCTGTCTGATCCCAGGCACTGGCCCAGGGCAGGAGCAGTGTCTGTCCTTCTCACCAGTGACTGCCTGAAAAATTCAGCACTTGCGTGGCTGGTTACAAGCAGCTGAATTAGCCCACCTTGATGAGATGCTGCTTGTTAGCACAGACACGGTGCAGGGCTGCTTGTGCACTGTGCCTGCTCTGGGGTGTGATTTCAGCCTCCTGTTACTCTTTCTGCCATGGGGAAAGGCCAGTGCTGGGCTGTTGCTGCTGTTTTGGAGCCAGCATAAGTCATCACCGCTGTCAGAACGAGCAGGCTGTTCTCCCTGCTTGCTCGTGCCTCTGGTGTCGGGACAAGCGCTTGCATCGCTGCGTGAGCATGGTGTGGGAGCTGCTCCAGGTTAACTTGCACAGAAGGAGGAGGGAAGAAGATTGAGAGGCTTTTTTTACTTTTTTTTTTTCTTATTTCTTTTTATTTTGCTGGTTAATTGAGTATACAGCAAAACATTAGTGTGTGGTGGCCTGAGCTGTCTCAGGACCCTTCTCCCAGGGGAGTGTGTAGCGTGTTATCACATCTCGACTGATGGAAAACTTCTTTACACCATCACTTGTGACCCTTGAAAATCCCTAAACTTTATTTAGCGGCTGACACTTGGAGAAAAGCTGATGAAATTTATGTATGTATATTCATACGTTGCATCGATGCCAACATTTATTGCCCCAGCTGTATGTAGTCAAGCCCCTGTATTGTCGAATCAGTGCTTTTCTGTATTTATAGCCATTCTGGTTGTATTTGAATAAAACATGAAGCACTGATATGTTCTGCAGATGCCTTCAGAGGTCAGGTCTATGTGGCACTAAAATAAGATCTGTGGTTATGTCCTGTTCTGTAAACACTTATACCTGTAAGAACTGCTACCAGCAATTGTTCATAATATCCATATATATTTGATTGATTCCTTTTTCGCTCCTATTGACTTTGATTTTTTTGCATTTTTTGAAAACTTTTACATTTCACTTTCTGTTTTAATGTATGCATTCAGATCTTGACAGCCTTTGGTAAGCATCCCTCCCATTCATTGCCATCATTTGGATTTAAATACAGTATCTGCTTTTCTTTGTGTGCATAGTCACTAGTTATCTGCAAACCAAACCAGATGGAAAAACACCCATTGGTGCGTTCTCTGCAAATGGGACTACAAAGAGACGGTGGTTGTTGCGAGAAAGCAGAAACTGAGTAAATTACCAAGAAATCATGAAACGCAGGTGGTCCAATGACCTGTATCCTCGACCGACATTGCTGTTAGTAGGAGGTTGTAGCTGTCACTGTCCCAGCTCTGGGTCACCCGTCTGTGTGGCACTGCATGGCACAGGGTAGTGTTAGCGGGCGGCGAGTCGTGCGGGCCACCCGGCGCCTCTCCGAGCATCAATCCCCCGTAGCAGTCGCTCCATCCCATCCTTCCCCTCCGGTCCCTGCTTGCACCCCTGTCCTCATGGTCGTTTCTGTGCCTCTCCAAGGAGACGGACCGAGACGCCTGTGGCAATGTAATGTGTTTTTCAGGTTTTTGGAAACTGGACCTTTGGGACGATTGTTTTCACCGTGCTGGTGTTCACCGTCACACTGAAGGTTAGGATCTTCCTTCCTTTTCCAGTCCCTTGTTGCAGACATTTTCCAAGGCTTGTGTATGTGCTGTAAAATAGTGCAGTGAATGTGTTGAAGATGAAGTTTCTGTGACTGTTTTGAATCTTTTCTTCCATAGAGGCAGAATTTGTTTATTGTCCTTTGTGTAGTCTGTGGTCTGTAAGTGTTTGTTTTGGTTAAATTATTTTTCTATTTTCCCCCCCCCTCTTTTGAGAACTTGGTTATGGTTGACTTTTCCCCACACTTTCACCCCTTGGTGTTCAGTTCCGGCAAGATGAGAGGAACAATAGGGATTTTGGGCTTGTCCACCTTCTTTCAGACAAGGCTGAGTGCTGGAGCAATCACAAAAGCATGTGTCAAATAACAATAGCAAATCTGCTTTGTTTCATGGAGTTTTCCAGAACAAACTGTTTGCATAAGACCTTACAAAAGGTCTTTTATGTTTGGTTGAGGACAGCAGGTGGTGACAAGAGGCAATTACAGTACCTGTAACCTTTGGACATTTCTTTCCTGTAGCATCAAAGGTTGTGTCAGATTTATTCTATTAAAAAGTGTCAGTTACAGTTAGAATCTTGCTGTTTCCCTGTTGACTCTCTGCCAGTCTGTGAATATTGAAAATGTTTTTCCTGATGCCCACATGCACAGAAGTATCTCTTTGGAGAACCTTCAACATTAACATGACACCAGTCTGAAATGTCGTATAAATTCAATCAAATACACTCTGCATCTAAAGCCTGTTCTGTCTCTTTTTTTATTCACACAGCTAGCTTTAGATACCCGATTCTGGACGTGGATGAACCACTTTGTGATTTGGGGCTCCCTTGCCTTCTATGTGTTTTTCTCATTCTTTTGGGGAGGAATCATTTGGCAAGTATCTTTTCTTCTTTTCATAGTGCTTTCTTAGGGAATGCCCGGTGCTGGCTTTGCAGGGGACGTGGCTGCAGCATCCCCTCATTTGGGGGATATCCAGAGATTTACAGATGGCAAGGTGTGTGCAACCTTCCTCCTTTCCTGAGGGAAGGGAGGGTGGATATCTCCATCCAACACCCACTAAAAGCCAGTGCTGGAAGAGGGTTGTTGCATGATGAGATGTGTTTGAGGAGGTGTCTCAGCCCACTGAAGGGAATAGCCTGAAAGAGGTAATGCCCTGCTCGCCATCCAGGTGCTCAGTTTTGGCAGGAGGTGGTTTGCTTTTATGCCCAGGATCATTTTTGTTGCTAAGGCTCTTGTCTTCATTGGGAGGTTCTACAGTAAACATTTTAGGATCTGTGTGTGCATGTGGATGAGAAAGACAGAAAAATTAGTGGTGGAAAGAAACACAGTGAAGCAGAAGGAAGGAACAGATGAGGCAGATGCAGAGCAAGAGGACCTGCCCCTCTGGGACAGCTTAGGAATGAGTAGTAAACTGGAGAAAGCACAGATCCTGCTGCTGAAATCCTGAATCTGAATAGGAGAGGAAATTCTCATTGATTTGAGTGTAACCAAAATTTTAGGCTTAATATGTTGCAAAAGCAGGCAAGCATTACAAACATTACTAGTTTTCTATTTCCTGTGCTGGAGTAAACATTCTGTTGCCATTCCCAGTAGACAGTGCCTCCCATTTTACACCTTTGCTGTCAAATGTGGGCTTGGTGCCGTGAGCTATTGGCTAGACCCTTGATCCAGCAACCTGTTTATAAAGATGTGGAGCTGATTTAAATATTTTTATAGTGGATCACAAGCTTTGTTTAGCTCATCAGTGTTGCTAACCAACAGATCCAGGTCTGCAGTCTAGCCACATCTCTTACTGAAATGTGTGTTTTCTACTGAAAACTTTCTGCTGTTTACCTTGCATAGCTCAATACTTTTGGCTTAACAGTAAGCAACAACCCCTTGTCATCAGTTATTTATGAGGTGTTTTTCACAAGCATCTGTCAGTTGCTCTCCCTCATCAAGGAGGGGAGGAAGGTGCAAATAACCTGTTGTGATTGAGAGACTCTCAATTTCCACCATCAAAACCAAACCAGAAGTTATAGAAAAGCCCTAAATTGAAATAAAATTTTGTTTTTTGATAAGATGAATAATTTGTCTTTCAGTGAGAGAGCCAAAATTCAAACCCCACCCTGAAAAGAAACAGGTATGGAAGATGCAAAATGGATTGTGACAACCCTCCAGAAAACTAGCACAGTTAGAGGCAGGATGTGGATTGGGAGGAGGATGGACCGTGTGTTTCTGTGTGGGCTGTATCCATCTCCATCTGAAAGGGAGGCATTACTGCTAATAGTTTGATCTGAAGCTTCCTTTGATTTTGACCTTCTTGGAAAACCTGTGTTAACCAGAATTTATTTACATCCTTTCTTTTTCAGGCCTTTCTTGAAGCAGCAAAGAATGTATTTTGTATTTGCTCATATGCTGACTTCTGTTTCCACGTGGCTGGCAATAATTCTCCTGATCTTTATCAGCCTTTTCCCAGAAATTCTTCTAATAGTTTTAAAAAATATAAAAGAGAAAAATCATCAGGTAAGGAACAAGATGATGTATCACACTGTATTTCTAGGAAGACCTTTCTTAAGCACCAGCTGAACGTGTAACTGTACCACATACCACTTAACATCTCAAGAAAGACTTTCTAGAGTCTTGTCTTGCTCTTTCACAAGCCAAAAATGTCAAGAAGTTAATCTAAAAATACTGCCTAGATCTGTAGTGAAGAGAGACTCAACCTGTGCCTTTCCTTAGTTGCCTTCACTGGGTGGAAACGTGCTGTCTCTTACAGAAGTACAGTAACCCTTGTCCAACCTGAAATGATCATAAACCCCACCATATCGTGTCCTGAAAAGAACCTACTTGTTTTTATGTTAAAGAACACAGCCAGGATGTTCTCCTTGAGTATGTCCTCAGGTGCTGGTGCAGTGGGAGCAGGGTCAGGTCTTGTCAAGTTTGCCCACCCTCCATAAGTACCTGAAGGCTTGTACTGTGGTGTTCGCTCTCCTCAAAAGTTGTCTGGTTTCTTAACACCTTTTCTCCACTGCTGAGCAGGAGGGCTCCTTTTAGAAGTGGAAACCTTCTCCTAAAAGTTTTCTTCGTCGCTCCTGCAAATGAAGGCCATCAATGCCAGGCTCATAACTCGCTCTGCTGAGCCCCCCTGCCCTTTGCTCTCTGCTTGCCCAGAGGTGCTGAACATCCCTGCAGTGCCATCCCCTGGGCAGCCCCTACTCACCCCTGCTGTGCCTCCCCCTTCTCTGTGCCTCCCCCTCCTGCAGCCCAGCTCTTCCCCCTGCAGCATCAGCAAGTCCTGCCTTGGGTCAGCATGTGGTGTGTTGCCAGCCAGCCCTGACCTTTTGCCATCGGGTTTGCTTGTCCCTAGGCAGCAGTAGGGCACAGCTGAAGGGACGTGGTGTGGGGTCACCCCCCACTAACACCCAGCAAGATAATCTCTCAGCCCCAAGTCATTAATAGAATCACAGAATGGTTTGGGTTGGAAGGGGCTTCAAAGATGCCCTAATTCCAACCCCGTTGCCATGGGCAGGGATGCTATTCACTAGATCAGGTTGCTCAGAGCCCTGTCCAATCCAACCTTGAAGACTTCCAGTGATGGGGCATCATTATAGTTGATAACAGTAGAGATGGTAAAAGAACTGTGGCTATATTTTGTGAGGGCCCATGTAACTTCTTCCACTTAAACATGATCTAATAGTTTCTAGCTTGACACCCTTATTGAACCAGCTGGGAGTGAGTTGCTCTCAGCTGTGAACATAGGACACTTTGAGGACAGTGCCCTGGAAGGATGGCCTGGAGGTTTCTGAGCCCCAGCTCAGTTCACCCAAGAGGTGACCCATTTTTGCCTTCAGCTGTTGACCAAAGATCCCTCTCCTCTTGCAATATTTGCTTTCAAGAGTGGTTTATATGTGTTTAACAAGGGCCCTTGTGAAATCGTTTAGCAAAGTAAGTGTCAACTAGAAAAGTCTCTTCTTATGTGCATCCCAAACTGAACACAGGCTGGGCTATATTTGAATGTATATTTTGAGTAAGAGCTTTATTAGGAGTGCCTGAAGTGGATACCAGCTCTTGATATGTGTCATCAATCGGACACCAAAGTCAGTTGCCTGATTTGTAAAGGCATCTAAGATCAGGTAGATGATTTCAAATCAAGGGCCTTATTGAGAATCCTGACCTTAATATTGAAATAAAATAAACATCAGTGTCATAAGGGGAGCATAAAATGGAAAACAAGACTGGGGACATTGCTTAGGTGTCTGTACCTCAACTGGGCAGCCAAGTGTCTCCTCTAGAAGGGGAGGATGGACTTGAGGCCAGGTGGATGGGCATTTGCCATCGACCTCAGTGGGACAGGGTTTTACCCCGAGTTTCCTGTAACACTGCGCATCAGCTCTGCTCAGCCTTTATTAAATTTTCTGTGTGGAATTTTGGTGGTTGTTTTTATTTTGTTTTGGTTTTGTTTGTTTTTTTTTTAACTGCAAGGCGCATTTGTGTTCTCCTTGGTTTCTGCCTTTCTCTTTCTTGTACTGCAATTTTCTGTCTTTTTGTGCTGTTGTGAACTAGGTAACGAAGCGCCTTCCTTCCTCAGGAACATCCACTATCTTCATGCTTTCTCAAACTTCCAGCAATCACAGCTTTTCTTGGAGTGAATAAGGTGATTTCCTTTCTGAGTCGCTATGTGTTGCTTGCTCAACTGCTTTTTTTCTCCTTCTAATGCCTAACTCCTGAAAACTCACGTTTAGATTTGCTCACACAGCAAAACCTTTCTTTTCCCCACATTTTGCCTTAATTTAAATCGCTTGCTTAAATATTTTGTCTGTCTCTTTCCCTTTGGTCTCTTGCTACACCTCAGGTGGGTGAGCTGCTCATGTTCAGGATGTCCAAGTGAGATGGACGCAGACAAAGCTGGTTACACTTTCCTCGCTGCAGTTTTGTGTGTTAGTCAACTAGATACGAGTGGGACAAGGTGGAATTGATGTTGATTGTCCTCTGGCTGACTTGGCAAATGGCTCAGACTTGTCTGACTTCAGGGGGAGCTTCCCTAGTGCCCACCTTGCCCAGTCCATCCCACTGTTAGTGCTACCCTTGTTCTTTGTGTGAGTGAATAAGCCATGGCCCACAACCCTCCCAACAAAGGATAGTCTTGGACTTGCTGACCAAGGGAGTGGTGAGGCCACCCACAACAAGTGCCTTGATTGCATGTCCCTAGCGTTTGGTTTTCTTGTAGATCTCCTCTGTTACTTGCTATTTTAAAAATGCCAGTTATGTGGAGATCAGATATGTTTTCCTCCTCCCTCAAAAGTACCAGTAGCATAAACCTCCAAGCCTGAAGTTAAACATTCCTGGGAAGCAGGGCCAGTTTCTGAATACCCTCCATGCCTCTGGCACTGCAAAACCCAGCCAATGTTAATCACCATGTGCTGCTACATCCTTTATGATATGACTTTGCTGTAAAAAGGGTTATGTGTGTCTTGCACTGCTTGACCATAGTCAGGGGTGAGGGTTGCCTGTGCTATAAGTCTCTTTGCCTCGCTGTTGCAGCGCAGCAGGAAGGCACCTGATTCACTGTCGACCAGACCTTCTGTCAGACCACTTCTTTTAAGAACGTTCTCAGATGAGTCTAATGTGTTGTAACAGGTACCCTGTCCAAAGGAGTTGGGATGTTTTAAAAGGCATCAATTAACCAAATGTAACCCCTTCCAAATCAATTAAACCATGGTTCTTGTAATCTTGACTATCGGTGTGGGGCACCTGTCCTTGTGGAATGGAGATGCAATGCTTGGGATGCATTTTAATTTGGGGATGTTGTACTATCTAGCCTTTTCAGAATCCCATATCTGTACAGATCCTCTCAAACTGAAATACTTTACAGAATGTAAACAAGTCCTTCAATTTAACTGATATTTTAGTGTAATACTAAAAGAAAATTTAGTCTTAGAGTGTAGTCTAAATTAGGCTAACAGTGGTGATAAAAACTAACACTGATAAGCTTACAGTGAAAGATTCAAATCTCAGTGGTTAAAATGATTCCAGTATTGCATCTGAATTGTACC
The DNA here is from genome assembly GCA_035583155.1 of Acropternis orthonyx. Lineage (NCBI taxonomy): Eukaryota > Metazoa > Chordata > Aves > Passeriformes > Rhinocryptidae > Acropternis > Acropternis orthonyx. The sequence goes on along the minus strand of JAWWEU010000138.1, from coordinate 783,321 downwards.
AAAGTCCCTTTCTCTAGGGTGCATGCTGTTCTGTCAGATAGAAATAAGTATGTTTTAATTCATCTGCACAGATTGACACTAAACACGTGTACTTGTCTATGTGTGTCGACACACGGGACGGAGGCATGTCTCGGTGTCCGTACGTGCCTACGCACACTGAGAGCATCCTTGCACAAGTTGACTGGATTTTTAAGCTTTGTAGTAGGCCAATAGCAGAATAAAAATGTAAAAGTGCCTAATTGAATTCACAATTCTGCTTTTAGGGGAGATGTTACGTGTGGTGTCGCCTGCAAACGTAAAACTGCAGATGTTCTTCAAATCTCTCCTGCCTTTGTACCAACAGCTGCTGCTAAAGAAGTCAGTTAATTGGCGTGGCAGGTCCAGCACAGCCAATCCTTCTCCACTGACATTAGGTGGTGCTCTCCACCACCAGATATTGGTGCAGACTGGTGCAGGAGGCAGCTGGACGGGGACAGAGTGGAAGCCTCCGGGGACAGCGAGGCAGATGTCACTTTTAGACTTTATGCAGCACTTTGCAGATTGTGCAAATTGATTTATCATCTGATTGCTTGGTTGTGAATGACATTTGGCACTTTTATCGTGGGCTAATCATTCTTCTTCTCCTGTAAAAATGTAATGATTTTCTTCTAAAAATAACCCAGGAAAAGGTTTGTGAGTTTGGGAATGTAACAGTTGCAATATATATGTGTTTTCCTTCTGATTTTTGCAGGCTGGCCCCTTTGATCTGCCTGTGTTAGTCTCATACAAACGTATAGAGAATGGTTATGTGAAGACTGAAGATGCTGTTACTAATTTGGCAGAAAGATATCCTCTCAGGATACTTTAAAGTGCTCCATACAAATACTGCATATTATCATGCTGTAGGAAAAAACCCATGGTTTTAACCTAACAGTTCTCTTTGACATTACCAAGGACTGTAAGCAGCCATGCTGAAAGAGTAGCAGCCAGGGCACTGGCCCCACGGTACCTGTTTGTCTTTGGTCTTGTGGCTTCCCTGCCCTCCAGAAAAACAGTTCTGCCAAATTCTACATCACTGGAGGCTGAGAAAGCATCTTTAGGAATTCATCCAAAACAACATGCGCATCCAAGTGCAAGAGCGCAGTGACAGCCCCATTTCACACGGGGGCTTCCTCTGCCCACTGCAGATCTGATAGCAGCAGAGAGCTGCTCCAATCTCTTGCTCTGCCTGACCAAAGAAGTAGCACAGACTTAAACCCAGTAACAGCCCCCTCTGGCTCCCTGAAGGCACTGGGAAAAGCCTGCTCTGCTCACACAGAATCTGGATGCAGCCCTGTGAGCATCTCTCCTGGTGCTGGGGCTGCAACCCCTCAGCAGGGGGCTGCCCCCTTCCAGCCATGGGTTGCCAGACACAGGTGGCAGAATTACTTGAAAATTCAGGAGAAATTTGTGCTGATCCCTCCTCCAGGTATGGCTGGAACCCATCTGTGGTCCATCCACAGTGGTGAGGTCCATGCGGAGACCTACGGTGCTGGGAAGCACCTGAGCATCCTCCCGCTGCCAGGTTGATGATGGATTTATTCTTGCTGGAGGGTGAAGAAAAGGTGGTTTTGTGACTGCTTGTGATGGAAGGAAGCTTTCATAGGGGAGGAAGGAATCCCAAAAGTTGGACTGTGGTAGACTGAGCCTCTCTGCCCCGGCTCCTGTGGCTGTGCTTACATTACTGCACTGTGCAGTTGCTCCAACACTTTAAAGGCCTGAGTGACAGTGCAGTCCTTGGCTGATCCCAGGGACACAGGCTGTGCCTGTGAACCTGCAGGCATATAAAACTGCATCTTGAGTTATTTGCACTAAGAAAAAAACAAGCCAGTTTAAAAATAAAAGGAATACATGAACCTGATTTCATTTTACATTTTATTTGGTTTTTAAATTGGCATGTTCTTTTTAAATCTACCTGTACTATGGTCACAGGAACATTTCTCTTTAGGTTGTTCACAGCAGAGGTGAGATGCCTGACTTAATATAATTTTTTTTTTTCTCTGATACTTATGTGGAAAGAGCAGCTTTTTTTTGTTGTGTTAAGTCATAAGCAGTGACAGAGCACCCTGTGTGCCACCGCCAGTTGGTGTGACGGTCCCTCACTTGTGCCGATTTCCCCCAGCCCTGGCGCTCTTCGGAGCGGGGCAGAGGAACTACTGTGAGAAGCTTCAAGTCTCATTTCGGAAGCAACAAGCTCTTTGCTGCCGCTGGGTTTGGCTCCCGCTTGCTCAGGCTTTGTGTCATTTACATGCAATGAAACAATTTGTGACTAGATGGAACATTCCCCTCACCAAATTTTGTTAAGCTGCAGACTATTAATTTTTGGAAGAATCGAGTCTTGCTTTCTGGCTGCCACCCCTGCGGGGTCTGTCTTCAACTGGTGCAGATCTGCTGCTGGCAAAGTCCCCCGTGCATCATAAGGACTTACCTGGAGTGGGAGAGGGATGTGCGCAGTCCCCGTGCCCGGCGGCTGCTCTGCCATCACCCAGCACGGGAGGGGACAGAGGGACAGGACCACTGCATTATACACACTGCACTGGCCTCAACGCAAGTGGTGTCTGCACCGTGTCAGCGACCGCGGCTCGACTCCTTGCTGCATGCAAGTAAGGAGCTGCACTGCCAGCATGTGTCCCATGGGCAAAGCTTTTATGTTCTTCTTTTTTGTTTTTTCTTCTTTTCCTAGCTCATTTCACGGACCTAGAATTCAACTTGCAGACCTTGTCCCGTTCTCAACTTTTCTTGCTAAAATGTGGTGCCTACAGATCAAGTATACGATGAATACAATGAAGATATGCTCTATATGCCAAATCTAACCTTTCTCCTTAAATATACAGTTGCTGACTTGTGTTTACATAACCTTTAAAATGCGGGCACTAAAATGCCTAATTCCTGTGATTCAAAACCATTCCAAGCCCGAATGGTCCCAAGCCTGACACCGTGCTTCTCTGTTTTGTGTCAAGCTCTACTCTGAGGGTCGAAGTCTCTTCCCCTGGCATTCTACTGGAGGTTTTGCTGGTGATGTTAATGGGAACAGAGTGAAACTTGCCATTTGTGTGTGAACTGTCCAAACAGTCATTTAACAGGCTCATTTCTGCAGCCTGTTTAAAGACCAAGCTTTCTGAGAACCAAATCTTTCTGTTTCCAAGTGTCTGGTCCCCACTGGATTGCTACAGCTGCATGTTCAAACCCAAGGTGTGTGTGCTGACAGGCAAGGGTGAAATTAATGTGAAATATCTTGAATAGCAGCTCTTTTAAGAAAATCCAGGTTCTCTTGGGCTTGGATCTTCAGCTAGTGCACTGGTGCAGTTCTGGGTTGCCAGGACCACCAGGTTGCCCTGCACCTGCAGAAGAGCTCATCCTCATCAGTCATTAATGGCAAAAATGAGATTCCTATTGCTGTGGGTGGCTTGTGAAATGGGGGAACAGGAGATCCCTTTTCAGGTTAGAGAGGGGAAGAAAAAGTAGTGATAGTGACTGTAAGGTGTAAGGCAGCAGGATGCTGAAGTGGCAATAATCTGAGAGCAGTGCTGTGGTGGCTTTTGTTTCATGATATCCACTGCACTGTTACGGTGCTCCTCAGTGAGCTAAAAGGTCAGTAGAGGCTTATCGGTGGAAAAACTCGAAGGAAAAAAGGCTGGGTTTTTCTCATAATAATTCATTGAAGTTTATAATCACTGACGAGTGACATTGAAAGATAAGGAAAGTAATTAAGATTCCCTCTAAAACTGTTATGTGATAACAGTGGAGCTTGGTGTAGTCATAGCGACTTTTCAAACACTAATCCTAATCATTATGAGAATATTATAAATTACTTGGAATTGCATAAAAGCTTCAAATTGAATTTGTATACACAGTTGAAAAACTTACCTAATACTGCACCATTTATCCAATTTCCCAGCTACAAATTTTTTTAAAAAACATGTAGTAGATAGAAAATGTAAATTATATACAGGCAATGAGCAGATACATTTTCAGCTTCTTGCAAAAAAAAGAGGACTGCAACCTTACATTTTTTTCACTTAAATGCAATTTTATACATTTATGTTGCTTTATATAAAGGAAATTGAATGTGAATGTTACCTTTTATGAATGCAATTTGCTCTTTTTTCATTACAGAAACTTTTGTTTGAAGTAATCAATAAACTTTGGTATGTTGTTCTGATTAATATATATTTGCTGTCTGTCTTGTCTCCTTGGATACTCATGGGTGATAGTTTATTACATGGGCCTTTCCAGAGTGGTACTAGGGGGACCATTGGCATTTTCATCATGGAGTAGGTGATGCTAGCAAGGCAATTCTTGGTTGTTCAATGTGGAGTAGCATTTTCCTTAGGAAATACTAGTTCCTTCTCATATATTTTTATTTTTCTAGCAATGTATTAGCAATTCTGCTGGTAACAGCTGCTGCATGTAGCTGGCCTGTGTGCTCTAAACGCTTTTCCCTCAAAAATAATGTCAATTTAAGGAAGTGAGTCCTGTGAATTAAGTGAATATATTGATCTAACTCTACAATAAGTGAACTTAGAGCCTTAGCTGACATTTAGGAACTGGCTGAGAAAAATGCAGGTCCATGTGCCTGATTGCCATGCCTGAGGTGTTTTCCTTACTGCTGTGTGTTGGTTCAGTGTCATGGCTACGTGTAATAAAATGAGCATTTTTAAGTTCAAAGCCTAGAAACACACAAATGAGGCTGATTCTGTGGCTTGCAAAGTGCCAGGCCAGATATTTGCATTGACCAAATTCCAACACCGCAAGGAAGCTGCTAAAGCACGAATCCCAGTGTTTGTGTAATACTCGAGGAAAATATATAGACTTTTTTTTTTTTAAGGAAACAGTCTGATTCAAGCTGAAATGTTTGTAATGAAAACCTGACAGTTTGAAAATTTCTGTTTTGGCTGCTTGGATCTCTGCAGTTCCCATCAGCCACCGCAGGACAGATGGCTGAGCTATTTAAAACAAACTCTAACCTTTCCGAAGCAGCCTGTACTATTGGAAACCAGATACACGCATTGAGAATCTTAATAGCCCGAGTGAGTGATAGTGAAAATCATCTGAAGAGCTGGAAAGGGTTTTACTCTGAGCTGGCTACCCAGTCTGTCAGGACAAAAGCTGTAAATGTAAGCGATGGGAGATGGCTGCAGGTCACTGGGTATTTCAGAAGCAGCAAAATTAGCATTTAAAACACCCGTGTAGACCTTCCCGTTAGAAAGAAGAAGCAATGTCACATTGTAAGGTGATTTTTAACAAGGACAGCAATTTTTTTAAGGTCAGGCTGTTGGCATGTGAGGGCTTTTGGCACGTGGAGGGGTCGTGGTGTCCCTGTCCCTCCCTGTCCCCCAGCAGCTGTTGCAGGAGTTGCATCCACAGCATTCTCACTGCTGGGATTGGGCTTTGCTTCTTAAATCTTCACACGTCTGGGGATAACCTGCTAAGCTGGAAAATACACTGTGGCCGGGAGAAAGGGTGTGCGTGCACTCATGTGAGTGTTCCTTCTAAAAGCAGGGGTTGTAACAACAAATAAGGCAGGTCTGACTGACCCAGGGAGAAAGTGAGAGTGGGAGAGCAGAATGGAGTCCTTTCTCTTTTTTTTTTCACATTCAAGTAAGGGACATAAAAGCCTCATCCTGATTAAATCCATGCAGGTTTGGATGGCTTCAGTGGGGTCAGGATTTCTGCCAGGCTGTGGAGGATTTGCTCCTCCTGGACCAGCTTGGAAAGAGCCCACAGTGGATGGTACCCCACATTGAGAGTGGTGCTGCTGTCTGCACAAGAAATCCTCCTAAAATTCCTGTTTATGGAAATCAACCCAAGCTTAATTATTCCTATGCGCAAGTACTTGGCCGTCACTATGCTTATTCCAGAGGTGAGCAATTCTCTTGGACATCAGTTTGACTCCAAACTGCATTTAAGCAGCTCTGTTTTTCCAGTTCTCAGTACTTGACTAAACAGGTATTTTTGAAAGGTGATTTATCAAATCCAAATAATGGCTCCAGTCACAGCCCAACCTTCTAGCCTTAACCTGGGAAAAGAAAAAAAATACGTAATTTTTTTTTTTCAAATTCAAGAGGTTTTGAATTTTGTTTGAGGGGTTTTTTTTGCCAGCCTCTGATCTGGAATTAATGAAATTAGTGGGAATTCTTCATACACCTTTTCCCTAAGATGAGATTTAAGGATAAGGAATTGCACCCACATGAAATAAACCTCTGCAAACAGAGGTGCTGCAGGTGCTGGCAAGATTTTCCCCAGCTCTGTGAAACAGCTCTTTCCCTCACACACAGGTGTGTATGTGCTACTCTCAGATTGCTGAATGCTGTTACAAGGCCTGGATGGGAAATCCCTGGAAAAGAAACACCTGTGTTTCTGGCAGTCATAGTGTCCTTTTTATGCATTTAGTTGTTCCTTCTGTCTCAGCTTATCATTTCCTGGGCAGGCAGAGAGCAACGCTCGGCTCTGGAGGAGACAGACATGCTGAGTATCTTTTGCCAGTGTAAAGTCTGAGAAGCTGGCTGATGGTTGTGGGGAATGCTGTGCTGGGATGGCTGGGCATTTATTGTGAGGGACTGTAGCAGCCAGGTTTCCAAACAAAGAATCTTTGTGGCCATAAGGAAAAGCCATGAGCAATTATCCTCTGGTCTGAACTAACACAGTTTTGCCATGCTCAGCTCTGGCTGAGGTTGTCTTGCACCGCCTGAACCATCTGGAGGAGATGCAGCTCTGGGATGTGTGGGATTGCTGCCAGTATCTGGTGCTGTGGTCCAGCCCACCTGGGACCTGAACAGGGTGCACTGTCTGCGGAGACCTGATCCACATCCTGTTTTAATGATTTTGTCTTCTGTTCAAAGAGCAAGAAATGGATTGATTGCTGAACCTTAGGGATAACAGCTGCATTTTCTACTGGGTACTTTTGTCCTTCCCCAAACCAGTGTCAAACATGGGTGTGTGACACTGAGCAGGGGTGAGTCCTACTTACAGGAGAGCATCTGCATCTCCTGTGGTAGAGCAAAAAAAGAGATTTTTAGCACTTGGATGGGCCTTGTTTCTCCATGAGCTGTGGCACTTTAGGGCAAATAGCATCCCTGTGATAAGAATACAGGAGGAATGTGGCATGGTTGTCTTTCCTTGCCTGTAGCCTTGCATATGGCTATTTTATAACCACATTTTACTGCTGAGCACCTCAGCCAGATTTTTTGATGAGTAGCTGCACATGAACTCTCCCTGTCATACAAGATGTGTTTTATGACCAGATAAAAAATCATCTATTCAAACTGTTCTGTTGGTGAGGATCTGCTGTGTCATGAACAAGGATTACTGACTGAATTTGCTTGAAAAATTCTGTATCAGTGTAAGAAGACTGTCATCTACCAAAAGACACTGGGTTTTATATTACCATTGTTGGACTTTGCGTTCTAAATTAATAGCTCAGACTGCTGAAGTGTTGGAAAAAAGGCTGTTATTATAGTAAGGAGCGTAATTGAAAGGTTGTTTTTGAAAAACAGGAACATCCACTTCTCTGTGCTGCCTTCCTGGGCAGCTCAGACTCCTGTTGAGAATGAGCTGGCATCGTTTGAACCTCAGCATCGGGGAAACTGAGACTGATGCCTAGAGCTCTGGCCAGAGTTGGCTGTAGTATGGCTTAATGTAGTGTTCATAAATTGTTCAAGGAATTTGCTAGAATGCTGCTTGCAGAGGTTGGAAACGCTGTTTTTTTTTTTCCTTAGAGAAGCGCTATAGGCACTAAGGCAGGGAGCGAATCCAGCTGCAGGGTGGTGTGCTGGGGGGCACCGAGAGTAGGAGTGAATTCAAAGAAGGTGTAAAATGGGGGGCGGGGGGGGGGGGGGGGGGAAAAAGGAAAATCGGGGGAAAGG
>JAWWEU010000138.1:644787-774785 GCA_035583155.1 Acropternis orthonyx | reverse complement strand
CCGGGGCATGGCCCTGGCCCCGGCCCCGGCCGGGGCCCCGCCGGGGGGCACCTCGGCGGGGGACATGGAGCGGTACTACCGCCTGCTGCGCTCCGCAGCGCTGCTGGAAGCCGCCGCCGGTGAGTGCCGCGGGTCTCACAGGTGTCCGGGACGGCGGGTGGGGGGCGAGGGGCTTTCCCCGGACACCCCCCGTGGGAGCGGCGGGTCCCGGCTGGCGTCGGCAGCCCGCAGGTGCCCCCTCCCTCCCCGGGAGACCCTCGGCTCGATGCCGGTGCCAGGGGCGCTGTGCGCACTCGGGTCCCGCGGGCGCCTCGGGAGGGTCTGTCGCCGGCGGGTTGCTGAGCACTCGAGGTGTCATTTTGTGGTGTATTCAGTGGTCGGTGCGGAACGGGGCCGGCTTTTAATGAGAAGCTGTGTCCCGCTCCGCTGCTGGCATTCCCTTCGTGCCACTGGACTGCGTGGCTCAAAGTTTGGGGTTTGAGGGCGGGAGGTGCTGCCGGTGTGACAGGAGCGTGTTCACAAGTGTAAGTCCCCTGCCCAGATTCCCATGGCCAGAACTACAGAAGTCTTCTCTGGGAAGTTGCATCTCAGCCTGATGGCAGCGACTGCCCTTTCCCAGGGTCTGAAGTAGAGGAGCAGTAGATGTATGAAAGGTGTGTGTGCCTCTGTTAGACACCCACTCTTCCCTCCCTCATTCCCTGGTCCCCAAACACCTCTGAATCCCAGGTTGTGCCGGGAATGCAGCATTGTACTGATGTGCCTGTGGTTCTGTGGCTGCACACCCTGAATGTGAGAAGCAAATGCAATCTGATCCCTTTCCTCAGGCCGTAGCTGCCTCAGCGATGTTTCTTTTGATGGACAGTGATCTGCTTAGAGACTGTGTGGAGCCCTCACTTTTTCATTATATTGTTTTCCTGTGGGAGGACAGGTATTTTTGCAGTGAGGTCTTTTCTAATCCAGGAAGGGTAGTGGCACCTTGGGTACTCCAGCCTTGCTGGAGGATGCACACCTTGGCAGGAGTCAAAGGCATTCAAAAGCATCATTCCTTATCTGTTCGAAGCTGGCAGAGTAGTTGGAGCCATGCCAGGCACAAAAAAGACACACTGACCCAAAAAAAGCTTCCAGTCTAATTCCATGTTCCTTGACCTCTTTGAAAAGCACAGTTTGGGGTGCAGAAAGAATTTATCAGAGAGTAAGTCACAGGTGAGGACTTTACTAACATGTCACCTGCTTCCCAGGACCTGCTTGTGTATGGGCCCTTCTGAGATGGTGCCAAAGGCACTTTTTACTCTGGCTGTCCTGCCTGCCAGATCCTGTTCATTTCCCTGCACCTTGCAAATGGAGTAGGAAAATGTAGGCAGGGATGGTCGTGGTCAGTTAGCAAAGGATGCTGCTTGAATGGATGTGATGAAATCCTCCTTGTGCTGGTGTCAGCATGGAACACCCACGCTGCTGGAGCAGGAGCTGGGTGACACGGGGATGGGGACACAGATGGTGAACGTTTGTTATGTGTGATTTAAGGGGAACCGGGTGAAAGCAGGTAGCAGGTTTCTTGTAAGCATGAGCCCTGTCTCCTGACTAGTTCTTGGCAGATGACCTTTGTGTAATGCTCATACAAAAGCAAAATATCCCCACAAAGGCACACTTGTGTGGTTATAGCTCCAAGATCCGGACGCGTGATTTGGCATCTACATAGGTTCTTAAAATGAGATATTGAAAGAGAGACAAAGTTGAGTAAGGTTCCCCAAATCATGAGATTAAAAATAAATGAGAAGGGTTTTTTTCCTCATCACTGATTTCTGAGCATTCAGCCTAATCTGGGACTATGTTTTAACTATTTTCCTTCATGCAGCAGTACTGGAAATTTGTTGGTTGTTTCTAATAAAAGGTGATGTTGTCTCCATATCTGCCTTAGAGTGAGATAGGAGCCTGTATAAAACTCAAGCCTTTTATGGCCATTCTCATGTCTAAAATGGCTTGGGCTCCCTTGCAGAGCTGCAGGACTACAGCAGCCTCCAAAAGGTCTGTGCTGCCTTCAGTCCAGATCCCTTTGGCTGGGCCATGGAGGAGTAGCAGTCTGGGAGCAGTCAGTAGTATGTGGGATGTACTTCCTCTCCCTACATCACATTTGCTACAACCACAGTTTAATGGTTTATCATTCATATACCAGGACAAAAGTGGAGTGACAGCAGGGCTGTGTGGGAGGGAGCATCCTCAGTGTAGAACATGGTGGGGGAAAGAAAGAGTTTTCCAAAGTGCTGTCTTTGCCACTGAACTGAAGGATACTTGGAGACACAGAGCTGTCCCATGTGCCTGGAGACAGAGAGTTCAGAACTTGGACATTGCCCCGGGTCACGCTGTGGTAGGAGCCTTTTGTTAAAGTTGGTTTTGGCAGGTAGGATTTGCAAGGAGATCCTGGAGCCACAAACCAGGCAAGTGCCCTCAGCCTCGTCCTGTGAAAGGGCAACCCTGTGCTCACGGACATGTGTCTATGTGACAGTGGTTCTTGGGCATGTGGGCTAAACACAGCTCGGGCCCCACACTCCTCAGTCTGCTCCACTGCTTCAGCCTCAATCATCTCATCTGCCAGCTTCCCTAACGCAGGGAAATTTAAGGCCATTGGGAAATTTGTGGGCAGAGGAACTGGAATATGAGGACTCTGGTGGAAGTGACTGGGTGGGACTGGCTTGTTTTCTGAATCCCTTTTCCTCCCAGGCAATGTTGGACTCGATTTTACAGCAGGGATGAGTCAGGATCTCCTGGGGCAGAGTTGTTCCCTGGGACCCAGCGCAGGCACAGTTATCCTGCTGCTCCAGGGATGTCTGTCCAAGGGCTGGGTGGTGTGAGACAGCCAGCAAGCACCAGCAGCATCCTCCCCCTCTCACTTTCTATTTCACTGGCCTTCTCCTGCTGCAGGAACACAATTAGTTGTATTTGGAGATGTGCTTTTGCTCAATGAGGGAATGCCAGAATTGGGCATTCCCATTTTCAATTCAGGAAAAATCATGTTTATTTTCCCTCACTTTGCAGCAGAGTTTCCAGGTGATGCCATTGGGGGAACCTGGCTGCAGGACTTAGTTTCCTGGCTATATGGGCTGTGAAAGAAATTGTTCCAGTGATCTCAGTGAACTTAATTCCAGGTTCCTTAGGCAGGTAATGGGGCCCACGGATTTACTGCTGATACACCTCCCAAGAGTTACTTTGTGCACAAAACTGGAATTCATCTTGGAAAAAGCAGGGTTTGCATGGTATTGAATGAAGATGGGAAAGTTACTGATGTCTGTATGTTTTTATTGGGCATTAGAAGCCTTTTGGACCGACTGGGTTCTGGTTTGAGAGCTGATGATGTTGGCTGGGTAGGTGTGTACTGGTGACAGATGCTAAATGTGTATTTTCCTGCACAGCTGGCAAACACATCCCCGCGCTGATGTGAAAACACCTGTATGTGTTCTGTTTGGTAAGGGAAGAGTGACTGAAATTGGAAACAGGAGAAAATGAAAAGTACATTGAGGCACCTAAGTAGCAGAAATGCAAGAAACTAGATTTTCTCAACTCCCACACTGCAGTTGAATCCATAAGAGTGGGTGCTGAGAATCGTTTATTACATTTCTTGCAATAGACATGCATTCATGTACGGTGGAGCTGGCTTTTATCGTTCCCAATTTTTGCTTAGTTTGGTGTGATATGAGAATACAGTTTTTCTGATAGGACATGAAAACATCAGACCTTAACAGGAGGTAACACGTAAGCCTTGTTGACGCTTAGTTTGCTTTTGCTTCACCTTTTCTTCAAAAAGCTTCCACAGTTTGTCAGCTGCTAAATCTAAACTGGAAGAGATTCCCTCTCATGGAACTCCACCATCCACAGCACTCTGAGACACCCTGGACCTTTTAACCAGCCTTGAGCATCCTTCTCCTCACTGTCAGCATGGCTCAGTCCTGGCTCCTGTGGACCCTCTTGCTCATTTCTCTTCCCAAAACGGTATTGAAGGATGACATTCCCATGAATATGGGGTCCTTAGCTGGCTGCACCTTGTCTGGGATCCTTGGCTGGCTGCACCTTGTTCTGCCAGCAGCAATGGCCTGTGGTCAGCAGGAATGTGCTTTTGCTGGTTTTGGGTGTCAGTGAGTGGCTGCAGCTGTGCCATGTCAGTGCCCTGGGTGCTCCTGCTCATTCATAGCCAGTGTTTCCTCACTGGAGGGATGCCCAGGAGTGGGAGGCTCCTGCCCCAGGACTTGCAAGCTCAGCTGTGGAGCCAGATCCTGGGTCACTCTGCATGCCTGGATGTGGTGGCATCTGATTCCTCTTTGAGCACATGGATCAGCTCCTATTGTAAGGTGGTGATTCAGCTGGTCCCATGAGAACATTCCTCTGCGGGACAGGCATGCTGCCTGGATGATAATCCACAAACCTGGACTGTATCAAGTTAACAATTTCTTCCTAAGTCCTTTTTCCATTCACAGCATTTTCTTTTATGTTTTTTCCTCTTATCCTCAGTGCATATAAATCTAAGCCTTTTGAAAAGGTCATTCTAGTTTTTCAGAAGCTTTGGTTTTTTTGGCTGTGCCATTTCTTAGCTGAGCACAGCCCCGGTTTGGGTGATGGGGATGTGTGTCTGCGTTGAAGCATCAACTGCACATAAGCCCTGGAAGGTCTTGGTGGAGAGGCACAGCCCCTGGGTCAGAAGAGAGGACCATCTGGTGCCGTATACTGCCTCCTACACTGTGTTGGAGCAGGCGCTTGGGGAGAAGTAAAAGAAGGAGCTACCAAACAGAGTGAGACTTTCTTTAAAAATCCTTCCCAGTCTGACAAAGGATAATTTAAGGAATCCTTGTACCTGGTGTGGTGACCAACCCATCACACCTAGTGATGGACTAGCCCCCCTGGGGCTTTCATGCCATGTGCAGGACATGGCCTTGCAAGGGCTGGGTCCCTTTGAAACATTGGCGTGGTGGCTCCTCCTATGCGTCTGTCCTGTCTGGCTCCAAAGGATGTGTTTGATGCTGACCTGCCTCTGTAGTAAGTTCTCTGAGGGCCACCCAGGCCTGGCTGCCAGCATCGCTGGGATCCTGTTAGCTCCTGGGATGCCCCTACTGCCACCTGTAACCTGGGGACCGGGGTGTGCTGCCAGCACCTGCACCACCCTGTCATCCACAACTCCCCCCAGGTTCCAAGGGTGCAGCTCTTGCACCAGCTCTGCAATCCCTTGTCCCCTGTATTATACTGGTGCTCTTCCTAGGAAATATCAAAGGTTGAAGCTCAGCCACCCTGTAGCAGTGGGTTTTGGAAGTGCTTCCACCAGGTTGAGGATTTACCGAGAGATTTGTGTGGCAGGTGGATCTTTGCCATCAGACTATTGACAGAACTGACCCAGGAGCCCCATCTTCCTCACAATCAATACAACACCTCTTCCAGAAAAATAGGCTTTTATAAACCTAATCTAATTGCTAATCTTTCCCTCCAGATGAAAATCTGGTTTTGACTGGCTGTAGATAGGAAGCAGGTGGCTGCAGGCAGAGCCCAAGGCTTGGGGGAGCAGATGTTCCCATGAGCCCCCAGCTGCAGTGAGGTGTGAGCTGTCACCATGGGCAGGGGGGACAAAGGGATTTGCAGCACTGAAAGGTATTGAAGTTTTCTGCCATAAATATTTCAATGTGTCTTTTGTTGTCTCTTGCTTGGCAAGGGGAATGGCTGCACCACCTGGAATTACAGACTGTTGAATGTGCCAGGTGTTTGTGCAGCAGCAGAAATTGTTATTCATACACTAAGATGGCTAAAGGAGAATTTGCTCAGTGTGGCTGCCCCGGACAGCAACAGTACCTTGTCTTTGCAGCAGGTCGGCCCAGCAACAATTGTCTGTGTGTCAGGGCAGGATGCACAATCAGCTGAACGTGGTTTTGGTGCATGCGAGGGTGTGTGAAGCTCGGAGGTGCTGTTAGAAATGATTAATGATGGCATATTTAGCTTCTGCAGCATACCTGAGATCACATGGAAATGCTGGAAAGACCCACAGCAGTGTATTCACTTTACACAATCGAGTTTCTAAGTTTCTATGGCAGCTGAGCTCAGGTGTGGAGACAAGGACACTTACTTGGTGCAGGGTATGCTTTACTACAGGGTGTTCCTCACATGGAGAGGAGGCCCTCACAGGTCTAAATCTGCAGCCAGGCTGTTCACTTGGCTATAAAGGTGTAATTGCAGCATAAGGCTGTTAACACCCATGTGCTCTGCATGGATGACTTCGGTGGAACTGAGTATAAATGGGTCTCATTAGCAGGTCCCTCTGCTTTTCTACCCTGTGAATCTTTAGAAGTGCTTGGTGTGTGACCTGTGAGCTGTTGTGACCCTACACACTGAAAACTCACTTGTAGGGGAAAATGATCCCTGAGTCTCAAGTCCCCAGGGAGGAAGCAAGCCACCAAGTCCTGACTGGTGGACTTCATGGCCGATCCCAAGACCTTCAGTTCTCTGGTGTATCCAGAAACCAGTCCCATGGTTTACCCAGCTGTCCAGGTCAGTCCAACACCATCCAATGGTTAGTTCAACAGGGGTTTTAACACCCACCCTTTGGTGCCAGCTCTCAAACAACACACACAGATGTGGACACCTGCACCAACCTGATGAATGGATGGATGGGGGATGCAGGGCTCTTTTCTGTTTCTTGACATCAAACATGCTCAAGACCCTTTGCTAATGCCATACCCTGCTGGCACTTGTGCCTATTCTGTTTGCAAATGAGGATGAAGCCAATGGAGACATGATTTGCTCCCAGCTACCAGAGAGTTCAGTCTCAGAGCCAGGAAGCAACCTCAGGACCTTGGCTGCCAGTTCTCTGCTCAGACCAGGTCCTGTAAAAAACCTTTTGGTCAATACAGCAGGCCTTGTTGAGGAGCACAATGTCCTATTCTCCGCCACACGTTCTCTAATACACGTGCCGTTTCGTATCCCCATCAGCCTCGTGCCACCTGGCTGGTTTCCAGCCCCTCCTGGCTCCAGTTCCCACAAACACTGTGTAAAAACCTGCTCTGCGTGTACACAGCGTTATACCCTGTTCCTGGGCAGGTACGGAGCAGGATGGAGAGAGAGGAGCGTGGATCTGGTCGCGTGGGTATTAGTTTCCTACTCCAGGTGTAAGTTTGTTGGGGAAGCCACCACCTGGAGACCGCACAGGTGGGGCAGATCCCCCAAAAGGTACCAGTTGAAGCGGTGTGTGGACAGTAAGGGCAGCTGCCTGGATGTCTCCGTCCTGCTGCCCCGCTCCTGTGCAGCCAGGGACAGGCACTTTGTCACTTGCCACAGGCTGTGTGTAGTGCATGCAAACATGCCATTCACAGGGAGGCTGTTTACCTCTGTCCTGCTTTCTGCACATGGTGTGTGGAAGGGGAGAATTGGATTGGACTGTTGATTCCAAAGTCTTTGAAAGTCGGTCAGTGAAGATGCAGGGTGAGGTTCAGCCACTCACTGTCTGAGACACTGCTGTGGTTTAACCTCATCTGGCAACTCACACCCCACAGTCACTCGCTCACTTACCCATGATGAGATGGGGTAGAGAAAGGGAAGGGTAAAAGATGGAAAACTCATGGGTTGAGATAAAAACAATTTAAAAGGTAAAGCAAAAGCCTTGTGCCCAAGCAAAGCAAAACAAGGAATTCATTCCCAGCTTCCCACAGGCAGGCAGTTCAGCCATCCCCAGGAAAGCAGGATTCTGTCATGTGTAATGGTGGAAGACCAAATGCTGTCACTCCAAACTTTACCCCCTTCCTTCTTCTTCCCCAGCTTTATATGCTGACCATGATGCCATATGGTCTGGATATCCCTTGGAGCAGTTGGGATCAGTTGTCCTGCCTATGTCCCCTTCCAAATCCTTTTGTACCCACAGCCCACTTGCTGGTGGGGTGAGATGAAGAGCAGGAAAGGCCTTGACTCTATGTAAGGTAACCCATGAATTGTCAACACCGTTTCCAGCACAACTCTAAAGCACAGCCCCATACCAGCTACTTTGAAGAAAATGAACTTTATTCCAGGCAAAACCAGCACAGACACACACCAGAACGATGGAGACTCAGGATTTCTGCAGCAAGAAGCCCTGGCTGCTGCTCTAGGATGGTTTTCTGTCATTCTACTTAGAGGAGCTCTTTGGATTTTACAGCTAATTAAATGTCAAGTTTAACTGTTCCCCTTATCCAAAATGAGTGCTGTGAGTGATGGGCAGCAGGGTCATTCCTTTAGAGTATTTGGAGTGAATATGGCAATCTGGACTGAGCTGGGGGGACAGGTTTGGGTCTTTCTCATCAAAAGTAGGATTGTGTTTCTGTTCTTTGCCCCAATGAATATTTAATTTTGCAAAGTCAAGCAGCTTTAGCAGGAGAAGCTGGAAGGGCTTCTCTCCTCAGTGTGCTGGGTTCATGGATGGGGCACTGTGCTTGAAGGGATTTTGATTTCCACTCCTGTGCAAAGCAAAGAAGGGAATGGCTTAATCCTTGCACCCAGCCTAGTCTCTGCTCCATAGGCTGTTCGGGGAGGCTTGCACGGACACTGACCTCAGACGGGGTGCCTGTGGTAGCTGGAAGAAGCCCTGCTCACTGAAGATCCCCAAGCCCCAGAGCTTCCTGCAAATGTTGTTGGTGTACGTAGGTCCATGTTACAGATGTCATTAGTCTCACAGGAACCACTGGAGGCCTTCCTGTGGTGGGACAGCCCGAGGCAGACACTGGCTGGTGACCCCAGTTAGCCCACAAAGTAAGAGGGATGTCGAAATATGTTACAAATGAGCTGATTTGCAGGTTTCCTCAACACGGAATAAATGCTGGTTTGCTGGCTGTCCAAATGGACAAGCAGCTGAGAACCAGCAGATCATGGAGAAACTCAGTGTGATCCTTTACCCTTTTCATTTGATTTGCTTCAGTTTTGTTTCCTAGACTACGGCAGCAATCCCCACATGAAAAGCTGCTATTCTTCATTCACGATAAAGCCATCTCCAAATGGATTTTGTAGCAACAAACAATATTTGACCAGCGTGGAGAGTGTAAAGCACTGTTACATGAGCTTGGCAGATGTGTTACACAGCTGCTGGCTGCAGATGCTGTGGGCCTGTGACGTTTGGAAGAAGAAAGAAAACAATAGTTGCTAAAGACCAAAGCACTTGAGAGTTTAATTGAGTGTTAGAAGAGGAATTTGGACTCAGACAGTAGCTGTCCCCTCTCTGAATGTTACTACAGACCTCCACTGTACATGAAAGTCCCTCCATGCTTGAATTGCCTAGAAAGGGGAGATCGCTGACAATGGGCATCATTCTCACAGCTGCAGTCTGTGCAATGGCCTTGAGATACAGTCCTGTGAAGTGGACCCAGCAAAATGTTCTGGACTGTGCAAACCAACAGATGGGGACAGGACAGATTCAGCAGGACTCCTTGCTGAGCCCTTGTTAGTTTTTCTCGGTGGGGTAGAAAGCTCTGAATTCCCCCTTTGTCTTTTCCCTGCTTGGCTTCATGCATCCTCCAAAACTCTGTGTCATGGCAACGATCTCCCCCATAGAAGAATCTCTGAATGTATTAATTGCATCAGCATTTTATAAATGCCCAATTTAGAAATTACATAAAAATGATACTACAGTGTTATGACAATTTACCCATCCAGATGCTGCTGGTTTTTAGTAAAACCTGAGGTCATACCAGCTGTGTGGGGACCACAGTGTAGGTTATATCTTCTTGGATGCTGAAACATGGGGAGTTCAGGCTTGATTTTGTAACAGCTGATGATTACAAAGCCTCTTTTTGGCTTTGAAAGAAACAAGTGGACTTCCATGAATCCTTAACTTCCTCTGCTTTGTGCCAAGCAACAGGCAGGCTGGCTGTGCTATTCATAACCAGCTGGGCAGTACCCTGGGGTCTTTTCTGTACTGTCCCAAGTGTGTCCTTTAAAGAAGAAATACCCAGTTTGCTCAAAACATCAACTGAAGCCTTGTTTGAGAGGTAGATGTCTTTGGTGCCTCACTGCCTTTCACTGCTCTTTTTCCAGAGATTAATATTTGAGGACAGAGGTCATGCTCCTGTACAGGATTTATTGCAGTGTCCAACTGATATGCCTCAGGCACAGCAACATGCTTGTGAATTTGGTGCCAGCACTTGATTTTCCCTAATATTTGCCCAGGAGGTTGAGTGCAGTGGCCAACACAGAGTGAGTGCCAAGGATGAGTTGGCCAAGGAGCGGCTCTAATCGGACCACAATCAGGCTGTTGTTGTGCCTTGACCTTGCCAAAGGGCAACCATCCTGCTCCTCTGCCACTGTTGGATTATCCTAACCCCCAAAAGATGGGGAGGGTTTGTAAGGGAATTGCTCCCCATGCTTTCACTGCCTGCAGTAAAGTACTCCCACGTACTAATTCCTTGAATGAGTTTTTTTGGTTGTTCAACTTGGCACTGCTCAGAACCTGATTTTCTGCTGGTACTGAGAGCCCTCTTCCAAAGCTGTCATCCCTTGGGAAGCAAGATACTCAAAGTCATAAGGGTGTAGGAATCTGGGTGTCCACCTCTGTGCCAAAGTCAAGGATGAAACATTCCGTGGAGTGAAATGTTGGGGAGCAAGTAAACTTTGACTCCTGAGCGTGATGGGTACCTCCTTCCTATGTTGTTTTGTACCTCAAACCCCAAAATGTCAGATCCACTTGCCATCATGACCCCAGTGTTGCTGAGCTGTCAGGCTGTGGGTTTGGGGGTCATCCCTGCCTGTGTTTCCAGAGGGCACAGTGGTCCTACTGCAGCCCCCAGAACAGGCAGGATTAAAACACCCATTAATTTTTACAGTTTCCATGACAATTATGGGGAAATTGTAGGTAAGAGGGATGTGACAGAAGAAGCACTAGGCTCTGGGAGTAGATTGTGTGTGGAATGCAAAGTTTGAGAACATCTGTGCAAAAATGCTCGTGTTTTTTCCAACCGTAGTTGTCTCCAGCATAGTTTAAGGCTGCAGATTGTTAGGTTCTCCTCAACAAGAAAATATCTTGTGACACGTTTTTATTAAGTGATTTTTTTACCATGCCAACGTTAACCCCCTTTCCCCAACCTGTTGCCCAGTCAGCTCTCAATTAACTGGCATGTGCCTCCCATATCAGTGCAAAACAAAACAAAACAAAAAACAAAACAAAAGCTGCATTTACTGTCAACCTGGAGCTATGTTTGCTTTGCTGTTGACCACTTGAGTCAAGGGTGGGTGTTACAGCATGTGGCAAACCTGTGCCTGGCTTTGCTGGTGGCTGCATTTCCAGGAAAGCCAGGGGTAGGCAGGGTGAGCTTTGGGGACAGGCTTCAGTCTGACTGAACACAGACAGGCTGCTGAGCAGCCCCGTGCTGATTTGAGTCAAATATATGTGCACAGTGTGGGCTTTTGTCTTGTGTTTCCAAAGACACGAATGCTTAATATTATCTACTTCATGTGTTAGAGCACATTAAGTTATTAAGTGTGAATTTTATCAGTATGAAACTATTGACTTGGTAAAAAAAGTCAGCTAATAGAGAAGAAATCTCTTGCCGCTGCTTGTCCTCAGGTTGGGTGAAGGAGTTGAATGAGAGACAAATATTTGAAATATCTTTGCAAGACAAACTTCTTTCTTACCAAGACCAATTCTAGGGCCTGTTAAAATCAAGAATGTTTCTGTGGATGCCAGTGGGACTGAGGCCTGATCCTCAACAAACAAAATTTGCATTTTTATCTACAAGAGGGAAAACCAGCAGTGTGTGCACAGAAGGGCAGAGAGCAGCTCATGTTCGGTGGATGCTGCAGGAGGTGGAGTATCCCCCATATCCTGCACATTTGGGCTGCTGTGCTGCAGCAACATACAGCCCAGTAAGGCCTGAAAAACTTTAGATAAAGTAGAAGTGGCCAGAAAGCTTTTGGGAAAAAGGAAATAGAATAAATATTGATTATGCTGAAGTATGCAGCCTGTCTGATTTAAAACAGCCAGAAGATTATTCCCTAGGACCAACTCTGTGAAATAATCAGAGTTTAAAATTTGATTATCAGAAAGCTCCAGGACTTTAATCTTTATAGATGTGTTTTAAAACGTTTATTTGCAGGAACAAGGATGTTTAATTTTTAGCTCTCATTCCATATATAGATAATCCAGAAAAATGTCTACTAAGCTTCTTGTGTTTAGTCAGTCTGATCTTTGTTTCCTTCTCCCAGGGAAAGGTAAAGTTGTGTATGTTGTTCCGATGTGCTTCATTGCCACTGAAATTATCACAGTGCTAAATACGGTATGAAAACAGCCTCTCCCATTATTTAATTAAAAAGAAATCTAATAAGTGAACATAAAAACAACAGCCTCTCCAGTGCCTATGGCCCCATGCCAGGTGAAAACATGACTTCAGAAGTTTATTTGTTCAAAATTAAAGACTGTAACAGTCTAAAAGCCCAGCCTTGTTACCATTTCCTGCAGCCTTGGACGCGGCTGTTCCCAGCAGAAACCTCAGCCCATTGCATTGACAAGTCTAGGGAAGCGCTGGGAGACTTTGTAAAGTAGGGGAGTAAAACTAGTAACTCCCAAATATACAATTTTACATTGGATATGACCCGTTGAGGGGAGAGCTCTCAAGCTGATGGGCACTGGTCCCTTGGTACCTTTACTAGAATACATTTGTTGCTGACTTGTGACTGTGCCCTGTTACAGTTATTAGAAACTTTCTGTGTGGTGCATGTATCCTTTGTTACAAAATTTCATGTATAATTTAGAGAGCTGTATTTGGTCCAAGTTCCACCTTTGGATTAACACATGGATAAACGTGTTTGCTTTGGATCTGTGCTTTGTTTTTGAATGCTGCTTTTCCCTTTCTCCAGAAACTGCAATACCCCTCTGTGCAAAGGACATCAGTGATGATCTGATGAAGGAGTTTGCTTTTCTGTCTGGTGAGTACCAAGAACTACTCCAAGGGGTCTCTCCCTCGCTATCTGTGTGGTAATTAAATACTCCAGACAAACTTCTGCACTATTTGGCAAAATGATACTC
Source organism: Acropternis orthonyx (assembly GCA_035583155.1). Lineage (NCBI taxonomy): Eukaryota > Metazoa > Chordata > Aves > Passeriformes > Rhinocryptidae > Acropternis > Acropternis orthonyx. The sequence continues at coordinate 761,785 of JAWWEU010000138.1, read as the reverse complement.
CACAAGGAATATTACCCATCAGGTAGTATCCAGTGCCACTAGAAATGTTGTTAATAAAACATTGAGGCAGTTTGAAAGAGCAAGATTAGGTTTCTGTCTCGTGCCATACTGTAAAATCTTCTTACCTCCTTCTTACTCAATGCATTAACAAGTGCTTTGCTCTGAACTATATTTCTATAGCTTCCAGACCAGAGTGCTGTTTTGTCCTTGTATTTCTGACTTCTTTCGCACTTTCATGTAAAGTATGCTCAGTAAATAAAGCAAATGTCTGGTATCTGATATTTTTGTTTCTACTACCTGCCCATGTGTATTGTGCTTGGCCTGGGATGCAGGATTTCTCTTGGGTTTGCTATTCTGGTGATGTAAAAAAATCTCTATAACAATGGCAGTGTGTTTTCTGATGTCACTGGTGGACCTGGTCTTTGCTCCTGGCCCTCCTTGAAAGCATGGCCAGGGAGGAATCCTTGTCTTTATTCCAGGTGGCCGAGGGAAGGACAAGGCTTGGATAATCACCCTCCCTGACAACGCTCGCTTCAACGAGGTGCCCGAGGAAATTGTGTCTAAAGTCTTAACGTACCTAACTTCGGTCCCAAGGTATGAGTCTCTCCTTTAGCTCTTGCCTGGGATGGGCAGAGATGTGAGTCCTGCCTGGGCCAGGCAAGGGAATGCAGTGTAGTGCTGTGGGGGGGGGTGGAAGGGCATCTTCAGCTCTCAAAGCAAGGAAGAGGGAAAAGTCGAATGATGCAAGCCCTCACATTGTGCTGGTGTGGTATTTAATGTTCCAGTAACTGCAGAGTAAGAAATGGACATCATCCCTCTGACCTGTCAGCCGGAATGTTTAGTTTATTTAGTTTATTAAGTTTCTAATTAACAGCAAGCTTTGGCATGTGTCACCACTTAAATATGCCATGCCAATGCAAAGTAATATTTTGCCATGTGCAAATAGAGAGTCATTACTGTGGAAAAAGAGAAATTAAACCAGAGGAAGAGACTAATTACAGGAACAAACCGTTTGGGGTCCCCGTGACAGGCCACTGCTCAGCAGCTCCCATGTCTCGGGGTTAAGCTTCTGACAGTCTGCCTGTGCCTCATACAGGGCTGCATACTTAGATTAATGGGCCTCCTATTTCTTGCTGCTAAGCCTGGTGACTCAGTTACCCGGAATGCTTAATTTTCTTGAATAATGCCTGTTTTGGCAAATTTCTTCCTGCAGGGAGAGCAGGTTGATAGCAGCTAGATGGGAGCTTTCCATCAGCAGCTGCCTTGGAAGAAGTATGGAGCTTTTACCCACCTCTGCATGGGAAAAAAAAAAAAAGCACATCTGGTTCATCTGTCCTCTTTTTGATGGACTCTGAGGTTTTGTGGCCTCCTGACCTGCAGAGCACTGTCCCAGCAGGAACAGGACCCTGCCATGGTGTGTGCCAGCCAGAGGGGTTTCTTCTTCATCCTGTGCAAGCAGCCCATGGCTGTGCATCTGCACTTCCCAAGTCTGCCTGGTTTCTCCAGGGCTTCTTACTGCATGTGACTGTAAACAGCCTGGCATTAGCATGATGAGTAGTCTTGCTGTCCCTGTAGTAGATCACACTCAATCAAGAAACTAATGAGAGCTGTGAGCTTGCTGGTGATTCAAACATGTTCAGCATGTTTTAGTAAACCCACTTTAATTATCCTTCTCTGCTCCTCCTACCACTAAAACAGCCTGCCCCAATACCTGACCATCTAAACACGTGTGCTTCTTAGCCCTTTGGAGTCAGAAACGCTGGGGTGTTGGCGAGCAAGGAAAAGTATCATCTAGGTGAGGGTGGTAGGCATGTGTCAGCTCTGGTACCCTTGTGTGCACATGCCTCAGCTGAATCACATCATGGGATCAGGGCTCAGACTTTGGCCCAGGAAGTCTCTAAAATAGGTAAATATTTGACCCATGTGTCCGAGTTAGCTGTGGGTGCACCAACACCTCCTTACCACATACCTGTGGATGTTTAGGGGCATCTCAAAACCACACACACTGTGCCTTTCCCATGCAAGCAGCAGCAAAGACTGCATACTGTCCTACTGACACTAGTCTGAGTAAACCCCATAGGATGTCAGGTGTGTAGTACTTTGGGAAACTGAATTTCATGAGGCATTTTTCTCCTGGAAATAATTGTTAGATAAAGGAGGTGGGTGCTGAAAGCTGCTCTTCACTCTTCAAGGTGAGGGCATTAATAACAGAGCCAAGAGGAGGGTGAGTCCTGTAGGCAAGTCAATTATTAGGATTCCTGGGAACCGTGCTGCAGGCAAGGAAGCAGCTGCAGAAAGTGCTTGAGTGAAAGAGCTGTAAAGGAAAATAAGTAGTAGGTCCCCACCTTCCATGCCCTGCACATCCAACCCAAAATACCTCCCTGCCTGCCTTCAGGCTATCCTTGAAGTAGAGGCCCAGGTAAGTGTGACAGATCCTGGTATTTGCAGAAATGAGACCCTAGGAGTGATAAAGCAACAATTTATCCAGGCTTGGATTGAAGACTGCTAGAGAGTTGTCTTTACAATAAATACAGGTGTTTTCTCTAGCCTGGAAGAGTTAATTTCTTCCAAGGTAAGACAGAAGCTTAAAGAAAAAAATAAAAATCAATTAAAGTAATTTGTGGTGTATGTAAGATTGTTATTACCAAAAAACCTGTCCTAATTACAACTAAAGTAAATGAAAAAGAACGTTGTCATTGAAAACTAAAAAAATCCCTCTGTATAAAGTGTTGCTGTGGCATCACCTTGAGCACTGCATGCAGCTCTGGGTCCCAAATTTACGAAGGATATGAAGGTCCTTGAATGTGTCCAGAGGAAGGCAACAAGGCTGGTGAAAGGGCTGGAAGGAATATCTTATGAGAGGCAGCTGAGGACTCTGGGCTTGTCGAGTTTGAAAAGGAGACTGAGGGGCAGTTTTGAAAAGGAGACTGAGGGCCAGTTTCATTGCTCACAGCAGCTTCCTGAGGAGGGCAGGTGGAGAGGGAGGTGCCGAGCTCTTCTCCCTGATCCAGTGATAGGGCCCATGGGAACGGTTCAAAGCTGCACCAGGGAAGGGTTCAGTCTGAGCATTAGTAAGCCTTTCTTCACTGAGGGGATGGCCAAACACTGGAACAGGCTTCCGAGAGATGTGGTCAATGCCCCAAGCTGTCAGTTCCTACAGTGCCCCTAACAGCACGCTCTAAGTTTTGGTCAGCCTGAATTGGTCAGGCAGGTGGACTACATGATCACTGCAGGTCTATTCCTACTGAAATACTCTGTTCTATCCTATTCTTTGACTATCCAGCTTTTTGGTATTTAGACAAGCTCTGCATGCTTCACTTAGCTTGGGAAGTGAGGTACAAAGTGGTTTAGGGGTGTGACTGATAACACAGAGCAGTGACACAGTCAAGGGTGCTGTTGGCTATAAATACCTCTGAATTTAAGTATTAGGCAGGTCGTGATGGTGTGCTCTGATCCCACCAGTGGCAAGGAGTCTCTCAGTCCTGTGCTAAATCTCACAACTGCAGATTCTGGGATCCAATTTCAAGTCCTCCTGCAAAACATCCCAGGTGTTTATTTTTAGTCTGGTGCATCCTGTGACACATGCAAAGTTAAGGATAAATTGAAAAAAAAAGGTGACAAGAAGCACCCAGAGAGAAATAATCATTGCCCTGGTTATCTGTCTCCATCTTTCAGCTGCTGGATGCAAATGAACACCCCTCGCAGCCTTGGTAGAGAGCATTGATTTATTTTTTCTATAAGGTACATCGCAGGCCTGGAAATCTGACAAACCTGCAAGGCCTGGGTTGCAAATAGTCACAGACTTGCTCCACTGGCCCCAGAATAAATTAAAAATTTCCCACAGTAGGTTTCAAGGCTGCTAGACTGCTGGCAACTTTGTTCTCTGTTTCTGTAAGGGGACTGATAAACGTAAATTAGCATGCTCAGAGGCTACCCTCTGAATATAACCTTGCCCCAAGTAAGCAGCTTACTTTGGCATATTTCTATTAACTGGCAGTGCACTACAGTCTGGCTGCCTTTTCTAAATTACTTGGATTCTGAGTTTTTATTTCAGGTTCTATTATGATGACAGCAGTGCTCTGTAAAACACTGTTTTTATTGATTTTTTTTTTTTTTTTTTTTTTCCCCCTGGGAAATACCATGGGGAATGGTAAAACCTAGGTATTTTACTTTCTATTCTGTAAAACCAAATTATTTTACTTTTGCCTCAAACCAAAGGATCCTTTGCCCCTCTCCCACTCACCTGGGTAATTTAGCTTGTGGTGGGGGTGAACAGAACCAACAGAAACCTACAGAATCATCTCCTGTTGCCAGAACTATTTTAGCCAATATAGGTTGTGGCTGGAAAATCATGCTTATAATGTATAACCCCAGACTTTATTACATGCAGAAGTTCTGTGTATGACCCATGTTTAAAATTTGATACTCATTTTCTCTGCTGTTTTATGCTACACCTCAAAGGCACCGAATAAATTCACATGAAACCTTTGCACTTTGAGTGTGATGCTACAAATCCATAAGATATATTCGTAGGACAGCTTGGGTGCTAGGTGCCTCTACATATCTTCAGTCAACTGTTATGATGAGCCAAAGGGAATTTTATTTTTTTTGTCCCTCTGAGCACAACTGCTAATTCCTTTTAAATATATTTGTCACAGTTGTGGCTGTCACAGACCAGAGCAGCAAGATATGTACTGAATGAAAGCTCCTGCGCTGACTTCAAGTGTCTTTTTTATTTTCTGTAGTGAAGTTGCCAAGTATTGTCTGCCATGTGATACTTCTGAGTAATCCACCATGTGTTTTCCCTTGCCAAACACAGGAATTAGTGAAGACAGTGCTTGCAAGAGGCTGCTTACACAGGGCTGTGCCCAGTGTAGATACATGACCCACCTCTGGGGAGCCAGCACGTGTAGTGGGAACCTCTCCCCAGCACTGAGGCGCCTGGATAGGGTGGCCTGGGACAAGGCTATCCTGTTTCAGCATCCACAAAATAAATATTGTAAATATTACCCAAGTATCCTGTAAATACACTCACGTTGGAGGACTTGGTTACAAGCTGGCATTACCTGTGTGTAAACATGATTCCAGTTTGTAACCCAGTTTGCCTGGGAGTGTGTATTTTCACAGCTGGAGCCTGGTTGAGCTGTTCCCTGCTAACCTGGGAAAGGAATATTTGAATTACAGACAGGAGCCCAGCCGGGCTTTGGGTCCCCTGCCAGACTGGGCACCCCAGGTGTGGCTGGCTCGCTTGGTAAGACTCAGGATTTCAAAGCAACTCAAAGGATTTGGGTGTCAAAAGGGATGTCAGGAAACCTGTGCTTGCCAACTAAACCGGAGTGTGTTGGAAAGTGCCTCTGAGCAATTGCTGCCTCCCCAGCGGGACCACGGGAGGTGCTGAGGAAGCCACAAGAGGCTGTTTCCACACCAGCTCCCCCTTTCCCTCTGCCAGGCTGGCATCGCCCTTCCCTGGCTGGGTGTCACCTTTGTTGCCTTGTGCCAAAACAAGCCAGGAGTCATTGCTTGATTGCTGTAACCTGGGCAAGCAGGCAACTCCCTCAGCAGGAAAAGCTGGGCAGTGAAGTCAGGGGGGCTTGGGGCATCAGCTGGAGGAGGCTGATGGCCACCCTGGAGCTGCTGGGCAGGAGCACAGCTGCCTCTGGTCTCTGCAGGGTCCTTCTTAGAACCAGCCTGGGTTTCAAGGGCAATCTGTTGTCTCTAGTAATCTGTCACCACCTCCCACACAGTTCAAAGCAATGCTTAACCTCGGGGTACCACAATCACAGAAAGGTTGGTCTGGGAAGGGAGCTGTGGAAATCATAGAAGGGCTTGGGTTGAAAGGGACCCTAAAGATCATCTAGTCCAACCTCCCAGCTAAAGCAAATTCACCTGGAGCAGGTTGCACTGGAATATCTGGAGATACTCAGAGCCCCTGACAGGTTTTTAATATCTCCAGAGAAGGAGATTTCACAACCTCTTTGGGCAACCTGTTCCAGTGCACTGCCACTCTCAGAACAATGAAGTTTCTCCTCATATTCAGATGGACTTCCCTGTGTTTCAGTTTGTGTCTGTTGCTCCTTGTCCTGTTGTTGAGCACCACTGGGAAGAGTCTATCAGGGAAAATTTTTTTCAAAGGGAATTTTAGCCACTGTGGAAATGTCAAAATGTGTATTGCATTCCATTTTATTGAGTTTGTTGTTTTTTGGGGGAAACACAGTCACATTTCCTCAAAATATTTTCTGGTTATTGGTATTTTCTTATCTCGCAGTCAACATGAGACTGACACCAAATTTATCCTCATCCTGGATAGAAGATTGGACACATGGACATCAGTCAAAATGACTCTCCAAAAAATAGCAGTAAGTCCTCTTTAATGTTAATTTCTTTTAATATACTAAGTCACCATGCCCATTATGTACTTCTTTCATAAAACACTGGGAACCAGGAACAATGATGCTCCTGCTTTCTCTCTAGTATTTTTTTTATGGCCCTGTAATTAATTTGAGTGCATAAATGTGCTGTTTAGGTATTAATTCACTTGTTTGATTAATTTGCTTGGGTTTGTACATTTTTATAGTGGTTCAAATGTGTTTTGTGTCACATTCTGTGCTTTTGATGGGTGGAAACTTTGGCTTCATATATGTTCTTTTTAGACACTGGTTATTAGTGAGACTGTATTTTACCTAATTGTTGGTGACTGAAAGTTTTAGGTTCTTTAAAGAGGCTCCACAAGCATTTGCATGTGGGCATGGGTGGAAAAATCTGTTTGAGAAGTGTATGCATTCATTCATGTGTTTTAAATAATCTAGTACACAAGTTTATGTGCTCCACATCATTAGCATGTATCTTATCTGAACGTATCTCAAAAGCACGGTTTTTGCAACTCAGCAATTCATTGTGCCTTATGGGATTAGAGCTTGGATTTAGAGTAGTGCATGCAGGTGTTGAAAGTCATGTTAATAGATGAATGGATAGGTAAAGCTAATTGATAAATCCTTTCCCAACCAGCCAATGCCATGTGGGTGAACCAATGAAAATAATCTGAGTGTGTTACTACTGCCTTTGTTTCTGCTTGTAATCATTGAATGGTTAAAGACATTGATCCATCTGATAGGGAATGAAGTAAACGGGATGTTCTGAGGAAGAAAATGCTTACCTGGTTCTGGTTAGATCTGAGAGAGTTAGATCTTACAGTATTTCAAATAGTTAATACTGCTACAGCTGAACTTGGTGTTAAAAGACATCTGGCTTTGTAGGAGGAAGAGAGGGTTCCCTTTTTGCAACATGCGTAAGATACCACTGACAGTATCTTGGGTTCTGATTCTTCTGAATGTTATAAATGGAATTTCCAAGTGTGGTTACCATACCACTAGAGAAGAAGCAGCATTTAAAAAGTGGTTCTTTAAAGTGATCATCAAAATTCAGTTCTGCTGCCACCGTTTGAACAGGTGCTAGTACCAAGAGCACCCTTTAAGGACAATATAGTTGCTTTGCATAGTTTGGAAGTTTCAAATGTGAAAAAATCCTGGCCTAATTTGTAGCTTCTACAGCGGTGTCATTCATTTTGTGTTTAATCATTAAATTTAATTTTTGTGTGACCTTTGAGCATACACCCTATTTGGGTACCTGTATGTGCTGTGCGCCCATGTGAAGAAATTACACGGTATCAGGGTTGTCCATGTAAATAATGGGGAGGTGCTCTGTGCAAAGAGGGATGAGAAGCAGGAAACCTGTGTCCACCAAATCTTAAGACTTGGGAATCTTGCCTTAAAAACAGGGTCTGACCCTAAAGGGCAATCTCTGTGTCCAGGAGGTATCTGGACTTGCCCTTGTGCACCTAAAACAAAAAAATTAAATCTTAAATTCTTTCCAATCATAAGCCATAAGCCATGCAGCAATAAGATAAATCATTTTTTCCCCCGATCTTTGTATAATTTTGGAATAAAGGAGTGCAAAGAAACTGAATTTGAAATACAGAGTGTGTCCTATTTTTTGAGCATATGTATATGCAATTGCAGCTCTGCGGTTGTGCATCTGATCCAGAAAATTTTTATATCAGACTGTACAGATTTTTTTTTGTTTTAACTCTTTGTGTATGTCTCTAATTGCATGGGCAAACCAGGCTCACTCTGGTACTACTCGCTTTGGGAAGTGATGCCCTATTGCCGGGGTCAAGCCTCAGGCTTTGGCAGGAGCATCTTTCCTTAGTTCCCACGAAAATACTAAACAGCTTGAAAATGTACCTTGGTGATAATGACAGGGGGGAAAGGGAAGGGTGAAAGCTCTTAGCTGAAAGCCCAATCCTCGAAGGAAAGAGCTGGCCGCGTCTGCAGGATGATTTTTGGCATTCCACCTTAAAAGCAAACCCGGCGCTGGGGAGGAGAGCAGGGCTGCCTGCCTGCCTGTACCGCTGCCTGCCCGCCCGCCCGCCCCCCTGGCTCGGGCAGCGCCGCGGCTCCCATCCCTTCCCCATCCCGATCGTCCCCATCCCATCCGCTCCCGGCGGCGCGGGGCGATGGCGGAGGCGGGCCCGCGGCGGGGCGGGCGGCGGGCCGGCCGGGATGCGGTAAGGCTCCGGGCCCGGCGTGCTGCAGCGCCCAAGGACGGGGGGGGCCCGCACCGCGGCGGACAGAGACCCTTTCGGACCGGGGGGAGGATGGAGGGAGCCGGAATGTTGGCCGGAGCGGCTGGAATCGAGCAGCGCGGGGGGAATTTTAGCAGCATCCTCCGTGCGGCAGCAGCCGGGCGCTGGGTACCGCTGCCCCGCAGTGCTGCTCCCGGCGCCCTCCGACCGCGGGGAGAGGCTCTATCATTGCTCCTGCAGGGAGGGGGCCCTGGGTGGGATCTGTGCCCCAGCCATGCTGACAGCATCTTTGGGGGGTTAATTATGCAGCCGACTGACATAAAGGTAGCAGAGCGCTTGGGAGTTTCGTTCTGGCTCTGCGGGAAGTTAAAGACTCAGATTAGCAGGACCTGGCATTTTGTTGCATGCCATGCTTTTCATTTAAGGGACAGCAGAAAGTCATTAACTTCAGCATCTGTATAAGGACCACTGGCCTCAGACCCCAGAAACAAATGTACTGGCAGATACTACTTTTTCTTATATTTATTGATTACCAACCTCATGGATGCCACAGTGAGCTGCAGGGAAGAATATTCTCTGAAATTTGAATTCCTAAAATTAGGGGGGGGGGAAATCACACTAAACGTGTCACTAAGGAGGCAAAAACTGTGATGTTTTCAATGCATGTTCTTTCTTGTGCTTTATTAGTCCAGTTTGTCCATATTGATTAAATCAGGTGCTTACAGTTAACTGTGCATTTTAAAAAGTTGCTGAACAGGGACCTTAAAGCACACATGTCTGTGTCCTCGGAAGGGGGAGGATGCTGTGAGCATGGGCTTTGGTCAGTGAGATAGTTAACAGTAGTGAAACGTTGCCAACTGCCTGATTTAGTGGAATTGTGCTGGTACTTTTCTACCCTTCCTGTTATGCTGCAGAGGAGTAGCAGAGGGCAAAGGCTTCAGAGGGTTCTTTAGGTGTTTTGTTGCATAAGCCCAAGTTTGCCAAATGCACAAGATTCCTTGCAGTGTTGTAAGATAAAGCATAAGGCAAGTTTAAAGGCCCTTTTGTCTCTGATTTCTTGAACATATTGTGGGAAGGGGTTTATTGCAGCAGTGCCTTCAGTAGTAGCATTAGAGTTCGGTCTGCAGGAAACTTATCTACAGTTCAGCCCTGAAAAAAACTAGATTTGTAGCCATGATTAAAAAACTATAGTCCCTTCAGGAATGTTACACCTGAGAAATTATTGGTCTATGTGATTTTTTTTCTCACATTTCATCCTTTCCCTTATGTCCTGAGCCCTCTTAGAACTTGGTTTGATTGGTGTGAGTCTTTCTGCAAACTTATTTTTTGTCTTGTTCGGTTTTTTCCCATGCTTGAAATACACAACTTTACAAATGATACCTAATGTATCTTATTTTGTAGCTAAATCAAGTCACCTGTCCTGGAAACCCAGGTGAAATGTGTTGGCGTCCCACATTTATAAAACCAGAGATGTCCAAGGGCATCTTTGCTCTCAGACAGGAGTTTCACACCTTGTCGCTGTTGCAGTGTAGTTTTGGCAAGCAGCTCTGCTTGCAGCCTGCTTGCTGGTCCATCTTCCTGGAGCTGTGGATTTCCTGCTCTAGGGCTCATAGGAGAACACATTTAAAGTCTGCAGGTTCCCATGGCAGGATATGATATGAAAACCTAGGCCCTGCCTAAAGGAAATTTGCTGAACACCCAAAGGGTACATGTTAAAAAGACTTGAAGGAGTAGGAGAGGGCAAAGCTTGAAGTGCTGAATAGGGGATGAAGGGAGATAACAAAATAAGACCAATTTCTGACTGGTTGTTCTTCTCAAGGGTATTCCTGATGCATTTTTCAGGAGGAGATCAGGGTAGGAGCCTAAAGTTCATAGACCTGAACACACTGTTGTGTTTCTGAGCTGAAAGCAGCATTTTTCCCAAAGCTCTGTGGAAATCTTGGATTCATTTACAATGAACTCACAACCATGCAGAAGGACCTAAAAGTACACCCTCTGAGATCCTTTAAAGCATGGTAAGACCATTGACCTCAAAAGGTTTTGGTTCAAATCAGTTTGAGCCATTAATAGCAGGGGTACCAGGCCTGTCTTGGAGCAACAGCATCCTACCCTTTGAGGTCTGCAACTTGTGGTGGCTCCTTGGTGAGATCTTTGAAACCTTGCTGGGGGATGCTACTGTTGTCCTGTCTGCAAAGAAACACCCACTGGGAAATGATGAGGATGTAAGATGATGCAAACACAGACAGAAGTGTGGACATGAGGGAATAACACATGATGTACCTACGGGTCTGCATGGACAGGCACAACATGGCCATGAATGCAGACTGACAGGTCTCTCCGTGGGATGTTCTAGTCCTGTGGGATGTGCCAGAGCAAGAAAGTGTCAAGGACTAGCTAGGTCAGCCAACAGGCTTGGAAGGTGCAGTATGAGCATTTCCTGGGTCCAATGGAGAGCCAGCCAGTGAGGTGGGAAAAGCAGCCAGCATCTCTGGGACACGCTGGAGGATGAGTGTCAAGCTTGCCAGAGGGTTTCCAGAGAAATATTAGCCATTTTGAATGAACGGAGAATTTACAGTGTTGTCTACAAACCTGTGCCAGTTCTGATGGTGCTTTCCTCAGTGAAGGCTGCTGCATCCCAGGCGGAGATTCTTGTCAAAGTGAGGAACCACTCCAACTCCTCTGAGATATCCAGTAGTCTGTGGATGATTTTCTTTCTAGTAATATGGGAAGATCAAGATAAAAATCCTGAGCTGCATCTATTACCTGGGCTGTTGGAGGGCCTGCCTGGGGTTGTCTTGCAGGAGAGATGAGCTTCCTTATGGAGCTAATTAAACATTAGGCATTGAAGCAGGGAGCTGAACCTGGATCTCCTGCAGCCTCTCACCCACACTGTCCTGGGCAAGCCCTTTCTCACAGCCATGAAAGTCTGGTGACTCCATGGCCAGGTTTAGACCTTTGGCCCACCTACAGGTATCATGGGGATGGAAGTCGGTTCCTTGAGTCTCCCATGGCTGTAGCCATCCCTGTGTGCCTGGGGACAGCAGACTTTTTGGAGATGTTACATGCCACCCAGATGCTGTGTAGCAGGATCACAGCACCCAGGGCCTGGAGCCAGCACAAATGTCTCGGTTATTTAATGGTTTGCTGTTGTTTGTAATGCCTAATCTTTGTCCCTGGCACCATTCTTGTTGGCTTCCAAAGGGTATGAATTTGGTATTTCATTCACATTCATTTATTTTTTCCCCACTCCTACTTAAAATAACAGCAGATCAATATATTGAATTTATGTGGCTTGTATGATCCTAAAAGTCATTGTCCGTTTTTAAGTGGAGTTGTGGATAGTGGAAGCCACAACTTGACCCTTCCTATCAAAGAAAACATAGCAAATAAGTGACAGTGCAGTTCATGGATGTCAGACCTCAACTGTAAATCGTGGCTCTTTTGAACAACACTTATTAATGCTTATGGGGGTGATCTTTGTTTTGAAGGCACAGATTAAGTGCCCTGCAGTGCAAAATACCTAAACATGTTCATTATTCTCACCCTTGCTATAGATACTATTATCATGGAGGAGGATAATATAAGGAGGAATATATGGAGAAAAATAACCTGGCCTGGCAGGATCCCAGAGTAAATCATATGTCTTAATTAACTGAAGTCTTTGCATCATACGGTTATCCATAATTTAATGATGTGACTCCTACTTTCTTAAAAATTCTTTTTCATTTTCAAGCACCCTTTTCACAGATCTATTTAAAAATGCACCTGCCAACCATATGCTTGAAAAAAGGCTCCAGCAGCGTAGACAGGAAATTCCAAATTCTTGCCACAAATTAAATATTGCCTGGTAATTACCAAGGACAAGATGAGTGTGCTTAATGAAGTTATGGGATGATTAGCAAGTTTGGCAATAAATTTTGCTTCCTCAATCTGTCATTCCTCTCGACTTTCCAACCCACTGTTCCCTGCAAAGTTGTAATTTCACTCTGCAAGTTATAATGATGAACAGTATATATATTATTAAAGTTTATAATAAGTGTCCCTCCAAGGTGCATGACTGAACTTCTGCCTGTTCCAAAGGGAAGTGGGGCTGGACACCCCTCCTGCAGTGAGGTCCTGTATCTCTAAACTGTTTACAATGTCTTCCTCCTGTTTCTAAAATAAGGAAAGGCTATCAGGAGCAGTCAAAAAAAATACTAAAATACTAAAATTCCCTCTTTTCAGTGCATTTGAAAGCTGTTGTTGGACCTGCCACGTCCCCAAGGTGAATGTCATCTTTGTTTCCTTACAGGCGTCTTTCCCAGGGAACCTGCACTTAGTGATGGTTCTCCGTCCCACGGGGTTTTTCCAGCGCACCTTCACTGACATTGGATTTCGGTTCAGTCAGGAGGATTTTCTACTCAAGTTACCGGTACGAGCGTGCAGAGTTGTTGTGTCTGTGCGTGGCTGGGAGCTGCCTGTAAAACTCAGGTCAGGGGGTGACAGTGTCCCGCTCTGCTGGTGCCCCAACATAAGAAGGATGTGGATCTGCTGGAGCAAGTCCAAAGGAGGCCACAGAGGTGCTCTGAGGGCTGGAGCACCTCTGCTATGGAGACAGGCTGAGGGAGTTGGGATTGTTCAGCCTGGAGAAGAGAAGTATCTGGGGAGACCTAGGAGCCTCTTTCAGTGCCTCAGGGGGCTGCAAGAGAGTTGGAGAGGGACTTTGGACAAGGGCATGGAGTGACAGGACAAGGGGGAATGGCTTTAAACTGAAACATGGGAGATATAGATTAGATATTAAGAAGAAATTCTTCCCTGTGATGGTGGTGAGGCTCTGGCACACGTTGCCCAGAGAAGCTGTGGATGCCCCATCCCTCGAATTGTTCAAGGCCAGGCTGTGAGCAACCTGATCTGGTGGAAGGTGTCCCTGTCCATGGCAGGGGACAAAATGATCTTTAAGGTTCCTTCCGACTCAAACCGTTCTATAATCCTTTGTGAAGAGTCACCGTGGTGTCTCTGATAGGAGTGCCCTGTTTTCACCGAATCACTCACCAGCAAATCCCTGTTGTAGCATTTCACAGCTCCCTTGTCCACAGTTTGCTTCCCACAGACCATGCCCATGATAGCGGGTGGTGGGTTTCTCAGCTTGTCCTCATCCCTCATATGGGCTACGTGCTTCTGGGGAGGATATATCCATACTCAGGAGTTTGTCTGACATCTGAAAGGTCAAAAGACAAAAGTCTAGTGAAGCTTTTGCTGTGAATTCCACCCATTTTCATCTAAGAGGGGACTCCATACCAACATTATGTTGGTATTTGTTTCTAAAATGGTAACTGAAATGGTTTTATATTCTCGAGTCAAAATTTCCACACTTCTCAAACCACTTTGATTATAGCACATAATGAGAATAATTAAGGCAAGAAAAGTAAATTTATGGAATCTAAGGTTGATGCAATTACAGAGAAAAGAAAGCAATGTTTTCCTTTAGGAAATAGTATGATTTTCACAAACTTTACATTTTTCACTCTAAAATGTTTGTCATTTGCAGAGTTTTGTAAATTCCTGTCATATCCCATTGCAGATCTAGGCACACAAAAACTAATGAGTATATACTTATGTGAAATTGGTCAATGCTTCATAACTTACAGAAATGTATGTATTTTTTCCAGTCTTCTTGTCATCTATTGCTTAAACCTGGATCACTTTTGCTTTCAGCTCTGTTCTGCAGTCAGATACTGCACCATCTCAGCTTTGCGTTTAAGGAAGAAAGCACCTGGGAGATCAGGGCTGACTTACAGAAGTGGCCAAATTCACCAAATGAAAGCAATGTTAAGCCATAAACAGAAGAAGAAAGCCACTCTCTGGAACAATATTTAGAGCAAACCCAATTTTTAGATGCTTTGTGTGTGACCTGGGTAGGAGCAATGATCACCCAGCTGACAGCCTTTCCTTGTCCTGTAGGTTGTTATGCTGAGCTCGGTGAGCGACCTGCTGACGTACATTGATGAGCAGCAACTGACCCCGGAGTTTGGGGGCACGCTGGAGTACTGCCACAGCGAGTGGGTCATCTTCAGGACTGTACGTACCGGGGCTGAGCACAGGGCTCTTGGGTGTTTGGAATTGGTTGAGGAAGGTTTTTGGTATGGCAGTGAGCTGTGGGTAGCTGAAAGTAATCCCTGGAGCCAGCTGTAACTCCTGGATCAGACATGCAAAGGAGCCAAGTGGCATTAGGCGCTTGATGGGTTTACAAGGGAACCGGATGATTAACTCCCTCAGGCTCCTTTTGAAACTGCTCCTGAAAGAGCTGTCTTCGTAAATCTTTATTAAAATTCCCTTAATGGGAGATACAAATAGGCTTTTTTTTTCGTAATGGTTGCTTCATGTGATTAATATCAGAACTGTGTTTGGGAACCGGGGCAACGAGACTGCTTTCTGCATACTGGCCAAATGCAGAGAATTCAGAAAATTTCCTTTTGTTGTTATTTTTCCTTTGCAAGAATTTTCCTTTAATATCACCAGGAATCAGGCATTTAGTTCCTTGAGCTATGCCTTGCCATATGTTTCTATGCTTCCTATACACTCTAGGTCTTTCCTGGGATGTTGCCTCCCAGAAGAATGGCAGGCTGGATTCCCAGTTATCTTCCCAACAAACCAAAGCACTAATGGAAAATGTACTTGGACATCCCAGTGCCCCTTGTCCTGCAACATCATCCACACCAGCAGATGTGGAGCTCAGTATAAAAACAAAAGCACAAGACTGTAGGCGGAATAACTCAAGCTATTGCTTATGCCATTAACTTTGTGACAGTTTACACTGATGTTCTGCCAAATTAATGCTTTTTAAAATTTTTTTGCTCTTGATTTAGTTCTTTTTCAAGATGTGTTAAAGTGATAATGGTGTGATTCTTACACTTGGAGACAAAAATGACAGAATGAATGACAAAGCATGTTAATATAAGAAAAACATGGTTACTACACCATATGGTAGATGTGCCATCTGAAAAACCTCTCTCAAAATTCCCTTGTAGTGTGGTCATGAAACATTTCCTGAAATTTCCATGGAAAACAAATGCTTTCAAAAGACATATATATAACTGCAGTCAGTTACATTTGGTTTATTTTCTGACCTAAATGGTTCTATGATTACCCACTTCTCAAGATTAGAGCTGGAGCTGTGTGCTGGGTGTGAGGCCCCCACCTTGTCCAGTGGTGTGGGAGCCATCTGGTGTCCAGAGCTCCCACTGGCTGGCTGGGATGTCCTGTGGAGGTACGGCACTCATTTCCATCCCACCTCCAGTTTGTCTCTGTCACACTGCTTAGCTCCCCCTCCTTGTCCTCCTGGTGAATCTGCAGATGAGGTGGTCATGGTGCCAGACTGCCTGTAGCCCATCATTTGGGCTTGCAAAGATGGAAGCATGCATGACCAAGAAGCCACATACAACTCCAAAACCCCACTGCCTGGCTGGAACTCACTGTTCCTTATGGGAGTTACCCAGAGGAGAAGAATAATAGAAGAGGAATTACAGGAATATTTGAGATGGATCTTAGGGTGGCTTCTGCTGTAAGACTTCCGGTATGTGTCAGGAACAACCTCAGAGTGTACAAGAACAGCAGAAAGCAAAATATGAGGTATCTCTGCCCAATACAATCCTATTGTGGATTCAGTCTGCATTAAAAGCCACCTGGCCAACTGTGGGATGTCCACTCTGTCTGCCATGGATATCCCACCCACCTCTCTCCCAGCAAGCTGTTGGGCTCCCTTGCGGATCTCAGCATTGGCTCTTCACACCCTCTTAATGACCTGCAGGAATCTCCTGAATCCCAGGCTGATTGCAATTATCATCTCCCACCAGGCCATAGAGAGTTTTGCACTAACAGTGAAGGAAATTGCACAGATGTTACAGTCCTTTGGCACGGAGCTGGCAGAGACCGAGCTGCCGGACGACATGTATTCGATCGAGCGCATCCTGGCCCTGCGCACGGAGAAGTACTACCAGCTCAAGGTATGTCTCGCCAGCAGCTCCACTGCTTGCACAGCACAGTGGGATTTCTGCTGTTTGCCTGTTTGTTTGGTGAGCGCTCCTCCTTCCCTCCCATGCATGCCTACGTGTTGACAGACAAAACAGAACACAGCATGACTATTTCTGTGTGTTATCCATACATTTGCCATCCACTCAAGCAAACTAGCCTGCCAGCATCCAGCACACTGTCTCAGCTGCCACCTCCTTGCTGGCTGCAGCAGTCGGTGTCTGCAGCCTGCTCCTCCTGTGGGCTCAGCGTGTCTCGCTGCCAGGAGGGTGGTGGGAGGCTTTGTCACCTGCATGTTCGTGCCCTCGGTTGGAATCCCCTCTGCTTCACCCCCATGGCTGGAGGAAGATGCATGCAAAGTTCATCAGCAGGTCTGGAGGGATGGTTCGTCCCCGTATCCCTCTGCCTGATGCAGCTTCCCTGAGGGGACTTGAGGGAATTGTGCTGCAGAGCATCCAAGGTGAAGATTTTGTGTGAGGGCGTGGTAAAAACCATTCACAATGCTGTCCCTGTCATCATGTGGGCCTTCTTCTTTTGTCTTAAGCAGTATTTGTCTCTTTAGGATTTAAAATTTTTTCAACTCTATTTGATTGTGATTAATATTATAATAGAGGTCAGTGGAAGCTTTAGTGCAACCAGCTGCTGCTTTATCAAGCTGTTGTCTTTGGTGCTCCTGCACCTTTGAGGGAGCAGCACAGGCATGTCCCCAAACCCTCTATTCAGAAGTGATTCCTGTGTTAATAGTCATTCTGTGTGGCTGAAGAATGAACTCCTTTGCTTTGTGACAGATTTTATTTACAAAAGTCAAAGAAGTGTATCTGTTTTCATTAATTTGTCATTTGCCTGACAGCGAGTTCCCAGAAAGCTGCCTGTAAGAAATACTGAAAATGACATCCAAAGTGTGCTGTGTGTAGGCATAAATGTATGTGTGTGTATATAGAAAGTATCCTTATAAATACTGCCAATGGCCTTTATTTCTTCTTTGAAATTGAGGAGAGTAGTATGAAACAGCAGCTACATCTATTGCACTATGACTTACTGGTTTAAGCTTTTATGCTCAGGACTGTAGCCAAAGTGCAGGGGGCAAATATCAACTACATGATGTGTTTCTGTGTATAAATCAGCCAGTAATACACACTTGCCTCTGTGGAGAAATAAAACACATTATCTGTTTTCATTTGCATATAAAGTACAGCAGCACTCAGTGTAAGGCATCTTTTTCTTTTAATTTCTCATCTATTAATTTCAAATATCAAAACCACTCTTGGCTTTTGAGTGAAATGAGGTCCGTTGGCTTTTTTCTTTTGTTCCTTCTAAGACTGTGAAAGATGAGGGCAGATGTGAAACTGTGCATAGATTTTGGTGGCAGTAAGACATGGGATCCTTGTGTCTCTCATGACAACCCCAAGATTGGTACAGCTGATTCCTGAATTCAGATAATGAGTTGATCAGAATAATTTATGGAGCTGTGATGCTGAACAGAAGCTGGTTGCAAGCACAGTGAACAAATGACAGAAACTAATTAAACAGAGTAACTAAGAAATCAACCTCTTTGATACACTGAATGGGGAAAAAGTCAACACCTGTTTGATGGTCAGGCAACTTTGCTTTATGGATAACGAACAGCTTTGAATCAAAAGAGGAACGCAGGGCTCTGGAGAGTGAGATGTAAGAGGATGAAATAACAGCCACCTGCAGTCTAAAGCATGCTGCATAATTCCTCTTCCCTCCTGAGTCTCATGGATGTGGTAGTATCAAAAGGAGACAGGGATTTTGCCTTGCAGTCATCTTGCAGGATGTTTTAATGACAGGAATGCAAACTGGCAGTGGACACTGCGTGTGGTAGAGGAGCAGCTCCTGCAGCTGTGTCCTGTTCCTGGGCTGCTAACCTGGAGATGCTGTTATGTTTAGGTTGCCACGAGCTGTCAGGGGCAGGCAGACATTTAAGCAAGTCTGGGTTTTCTGTATCTTCTCCCTGAAGTTGTTTTGCTGTTGTTTCTCTTGCAATGGAAACCTGACCATTTCTTAGGATGGGCTCTTGCTCCTCCAGTACCTGGCTGTCCAGTGGTGCCATACACAGGCCTCTCCTTTGAGGCCTGTTTCAACTCAGTTCATCACCTACATGTGTTTTCTCCCCCCCTTCTCATCTCTGTGCTTGGACTCTTTTTCCTGAAAAGTAATTGACTAAATGCATCTGCTTGCTTTGGGGCTGAGCCCAGCATAGCACAAAGCACCTCAGCTGATGCTAATGAACACAGCAAGGGATTACATTTTCTGCAAGTGGAGGTTGAATTGGAAGCGTTGATTTTACGTGTAGAGGTTGTAGTAAGTGATGATGCCATGTGGTCTCAGTCCCAGCTTTGTCCCGCAGTGGGATGCTCTTTCTACAACTTCTGGTCATGACCTTGATGGAGAAGCACAGCCTTCAACCTGTGGAAATACTTGCTTGAAGACATGAACTTGTGGAAAGATGCCTCATACAACCCCACCTGCTCACCCGGAGAGACTTGTGGCTGTGCTGTCCTTCTGCCTCTCAAATAATTTTGTGGCCTGATATTTTCATGTGTGCCATTTCCACCCAACCTGGTGACTGGTCCATGGGTCAGCCTCCTGCACCTCCAGGAGTTAATTCCATGTTAAGGGAACTAAAACATCTGGTGGGACTCCTTTGGTCTGATGGATATTGGTGCTTCATTTCACACAAGGCAGTAGAAACACAAAATAACTTATCCTTACCTCAAAATAAGTAGCCTGAGTCAGAAATGTTTTGTGTTACACAGGAAGATATTACTGCAGTCACAAAGGAGGGAAACTTGCTTTTGAGCAGTTTTGAAGAGCCTGACTCTGGGGGATGCAGTGAGGAAGAGCACCGTGAACGGCCTGGAGACTGGGAGACTGTGAATCGGTGAGTGTGTTTCTAATTTCCCTGATTTTTCCGAGGGAAGCACTCTAGTTATTTAGGTGCAGATGTGCTGTTTAGGTCACCTACCAAAGACAAAGATACCAGAATTCTGCCCCAACCCCACTGAGTTGAGCTGGGTGACTTCTGTCTGTTGATTTTGACCTGCTCTGTTTTTTATGCCACTGTTACAACGAGGCTGTGGAGCAGATGCAGGGTTCTCCGGTGCCAGGCTCCCAGGTATTGCTCAGATAAATGGAGATAGCAAAAACTGATTCACACAGGTGCTGTCATCTGCAGTGATGATTTGATTAAAATTCTGAGATCTTTTCAAGTCATATATACAAGTCTGTTGACTTATTCTGAGACCTTGGGTCCAGAAGACCTCAATAGGTGATCTCTATGTCTTGTCCATCTCTGCCTGTACTCTGTTTACAAATTGTTCCAATCTTGTCCTTTTTCTGTGCTCAGGTTACTTGGTCAGCTGCGTGAGATGGAGACTGCTTTTGATGGCTTCTGGGAAAAACACCAGTTAAAAATGGAGCAATATCTACAACTGTGGAAGTTTGAGCAAAGTTTTCAAGAGGTATGATCATATGCACTCCCACTGGCAGAAAGGACAGTTGGAGATGACATGGAGGGGAGAGAATTATTTGTGCTTTTTATTTTGAGAGTGTTTGATTTATGCTGATTTTCCTCGACTCTGGCAGGGCTAGCTAGCTTGGGGAGACCACTGTGCTTCCTCATTCAGAACTAATTTAGGTATCACTTCCCTACAGTCGCATGGATTTTGCTGATAAAAGCATCTCTGATTTTAGAAATTGGTTCTTGGACACTAGTTTTATTATTGGATTTAGCAATCTTAGCTAAAGTGTGATTAATTTTGGTCTCAGAATGATTTTCTGCCTGTGCTTTGTATCCCTTTGCAGCAGTCTTCTTCTTTGTGTCTAGGTCAAGAATGCCATTGAATTTTTAATGGGTCAGCAAGCGGAGCTGCCCGACACTGGTGACAGTGCCCCCCAAGTGAAGCAGAGGCTCAAGGACTTGGATCATTTCGACGGTATGGCTCAGGTGAGGTAATCTTACACAGAAAGAGGCACTAATGAAACACAAGAACCACATTCTGTATTTGTGGTAGGAGGTGTTTTCTGGAGTTACCTGGTTCTGGTGTAATTTGTTGGCAAGTGGCTGCACGAGAGGATCGATTTCATGTCTCTGCTCTGAGCAGCTATGCTGTGATCACTCTGAAAGCTAGAAACAGGGTATTTAATTATCACAGTTAAAATAAATTGCTGAGCCACCCTGAAAATCCGGAACAGATAAATGTCTGAACATGGGGGAGGCGTGGGATTTAATGAGCTGGAAGAAGAATGATTTATATTTTAAGTGCTTTAGCTGTGCTAACAGGCAGAGATTTGTTACCAGGCACATGGAGAGGCAAAAAAGTTGCTATCCTGACGTGTCTCTGACTTAACCATAACATGTGGGGGAAGACTAAGAGGTGTAGGGAAAAGAAGAGTGAAGAGAAATGATTCACAGGAGCCCAATTGAGAATGCGAGTTTCATGAAGGGATGTGTTTGACACATGGGCCAGGGTCAGCAGAGAAATCCTGAGGGATCTGCACACAGAAAATGAGAAAACAAGAGTTTTAGGGAAAAGTTTAAAGCTTCTTGGCCATTTGGAAGAAGTATTTGTGGAGAGAGGGAGGAGGAAGAAAAGGCCAGGCAGGCAAGGTTCAGCAGGGAAGCAGTCCCATTGGAAAACCATCCCTGGAGAAACCATAACCTTTACACTGACCAAGGTGTGCAGACAAGGTAGTGTGTTCTTTGCATCAAGATTTGCTACAAAGGGAGTGGTTTGTTTTCACCATAAACCTTAGCTGCTCCAGTTCTCCTTGATGCTTATGAGTATAGTGTGCCTAAACTGGACATCAGCTGCATTTTATTCAGGGTGTGGTTTCCAGAGGCAGCAGATCCATTGCGAGCAGGCACTCACAGCATTGTTAGTTTGGGAAAATGCCATTTTCTTCTTCATCCTCTTTATAGATAGCAAAAGTTTTTTCCCCAGGTGGTGGGTGCCATTTTATCCTCTGTAAGTCACCCATTCTGGCTGCTCCTAGTGGCAGTTATCTCCATGTGTGCCTGAAATCTGGTAAGAGGAGAAAGTGCATGTTGTTATATGTAGCTATTATGACATTATTTCAGTAAGTGTGCAATCCATTCTCTTCCTTTCACTGAAGGATCTGATAGGGAAGGCTCAGGTGGTGATACTGCACGGACACCAGCTAGCAGCAAATCATCACTACGCACTCAACTTAATCTGCCAGCAATGCAATGAGCTGCGGCACCATTCTGATGTCTTGTCTGATGAGATCAAAAGGAAGCAGATGCGACTGCAGAAGACCTTGGATCTTCATACCCGCCTTCAGCAGGTAGAGTTCAGAGACCCAGTGCTCTGAGAAGCAGACGGTTTATCTTCTCCATGGGGTTAGCCTCTCTACTTCTTAGCTGGAAGCACCTAAAATTTGCAACTTTGCTGCAGCAGTTAATGGTAGGAAAGCATTCCCCAGAGGCTGGAGGAGTGCCTCACCCCTCTCTTAGCTGGGGAAGGTAACAAACAGCTATCTGCTGGTGCTGTGAAGTCAGCAGAAAAAGGTGGGCATGTCCAGAGGGCAATTCAGAACACCAAAGTTCAGCTGCTGCTCCTGGTTGTGCTTTCATACTGCATCCATGTATTAATTGACTTTGGAGGTTTTCATACCCAGGTAATGCTTTCAGATAAACTCCAGCCCTTTTTTCTGAGAGATTTATTAAGAATGAACATAGCTCAGTCTAAAATAAAGTGACAGATTGGTAGATAGGCACAGCTGCTGTGTGCTAGCATGGAAGTGGAGTCATGTGGCTCCAACATTCTTTGATATCTTAATCAGCATTAAATATTCATTTAGGGAAATTCACGCTAATTAGGCCAGAAGGCACACGACTGTAATGTGCTTGAGGCCATTTAGAGAAACAGTGAAGTTTGACCCTGTTCCATTTCACTGTTTCGGGGCACTGTGGAACTTGGTTTTTCTCTCTGTATTGCACTAGTCTGTGGGACAGATGGTTCCTTGGCTGCCTCTGAGCTGTGGAGCAGTGGCCTCTCCTGGACTTCTTGCAGCCCTGGTTGGTGTCAGAGGTCTAGCCTGTGGGCTTTGCTGGAGCACAGCTGAAAGAAGAATGATTTATATTTTAAGTGCTTTAGCTGTGCTAATAGGCAGAGGCTTGTTACTGGGCATATGGAGAGGCAAAAAAAAAAATTCCTATCGTGACATGTCTTGTTTTCATCATAAACCTTAACTGCTCTCTTTGAAAAGAGACTGCTCTCCATGGTCTCTCTTCATGTTCACAGCACTGGAGGTTCTCTGCTGCTCTTGGCTGGATCATCTTCTCACACCTGCACAACACCACAGTGTGTGAGTGCGTGTGTGTGAGTGACCGCAGCCTGGCATTCCTCTGTTACCTTTGCGTGTTGAACTTCAGACTGCAGTTTAAAATCCCTATTATTTTTAAAAACATCAATGCAATTTCTTTGATCATCCCTCTCAGTTGAGGTCTGCCCTGAGCCAGGCATTTATCTCATGAAATCTGACAGTCTTGTTGTAAAGCCCCCTTCAGCTTTCTGAGCTGGATAAATAAAGATCTGCTTATCATTTGGTTCAACTGTGCCCTAAGTAATGCTCTGTGTCCCTTATACCAGTGGTTTTATCCAACTACAAGTGGGAGCACAGCTTGGCTGGGTATGTTGAGGACTGCAATCACCCTCCAGAAAAAAATATGGCCTTTCTACTTTCTAATCAAAACACAACAACTGCTGAGGTCTTTAGGATTGCTGATTAGCTCCATGTTAAAAACACAGATCCAGTCAATGGCATTCCTCATGGGAACCTTGCTGTGGTAGGTGTGCTGCTGATGGTCTCGCTCCCTGTGCTTGCCCTGTGCTGTTACCAGGCTCTGCAGTGCTGTGACGAAGGTGCCTACCTGCTCGCCAACCAGCAAATGGATAAGTGCCAGTCGAAAGAAGGCGCTCAGAAAGCTCTCCAGGACATAGAAAGATTTCTTGAAAACTCTTCAGCCTACTTAAACTATGATCCCCAAGCCCTACACTACGATTTTGAGTCAGTCTTAACATCTGAGTTGAAGGTAAGCAGCGCCTCCAGTTCCTTGTTATGCAAGTAGAAAGCAAGGCTGGACTGTGTTGCAGTGTTGTCACGTTTAGAGTCTTCTGTTTTGTGTCAAAGTGCAAGATAATGGTGGTTATTTGATCATGGGAGTCTTTTTCACTCTCTGCAGTGCCAGATCCAGTCAGTGCAGGTCAAGCTTGAGAACGTTCGGAGCATGTTTGAGAATCGTCAGTCCTGCTTTAAGAAGCTCTTGGATAAACATGTGCGGCCCGTCCAGTTGGTGGCTCCTCGGCCAGAAAATCCACCAAGATCAAAATCACCATTATTCTCTCCTAAACATGGTGAAGTATTTTGAGTTTGTGGTATTTTCAGCTATAATTTTGCTTTGAGACAAGGAATAGTAAGGCTCAGGATGGTTTTGAGAAACCAACTAAACTTTGCTGGTGGATACAGAGTTGTTGTATAGTGTTAAATATATATCAGATGATTTATTATCTTTTCCATTTTTTGTGTCAATCTTCCCATACCTGTGTGAAGAATGGGGATGGTTGCTTCTTATTTATTTTCACTTCCTACTCAGTGAAAAAAGAACTGTAAGTAATGCATACCTCCAGTTCTGCTTTACTAACATACTGCTGGGTGGGGAACTAGTGAATTAAGTAAAGGGCAAGGTTTATAAATTTATTAGCATGACTATTCTCTGTGGCTGTCTTGAACTGTAACTGATGTAAAGTTAGAGTGATATTTCCAAAAGAGCTTGGAGAAATGAAGAGCTCAAATCTCCATGAACAGAAATGAGCTGGATGCTTAACTTCCTTTGATTTCTTGAGGGTATCTTCCCTAAATCCCAGTTGTGGAATAATTAATGCCCATAAAGGTATAAATTCTCATTGAACCGAGGTCACTGAATGTTCTGCCCTAATTTTGGTAATGGGATGTGGCACCATGTTTGCTTTAAATGATAACATTAAAACTTTCATCCTTGGCAGCCCTGTATGTATCAGACAGAATTAAAAGAGATTCCAAAGTAGCGTCCATTTATTTTAAACTAGGGACATGCTAAGTTATGTGGGAATATTAAATTCAGTGATCTGACTACATAAAAGTAATTGAATATTTGTGTTTTAGCACAAATTTTTTATGATGAATTAACAAATATTGGTTATGGTGAATTGTAGCAGATGTCCTACCACACTAAAAGCAGCTTCAATTCAGGGAATGGTTAATGCAAATAGCCAAGTTAGTGAAGGGATGGGAATGAAGGAAAGTACAGTGAGGGGAATTAAGCTACTCAAAACACAGGCCAGTACAGCAAATAAATCCCAGATTTCCTCCTCCCAGGCTGATGCCTCCTTTTCTATTCCACACTGCCTTATGAAGCCCTTTCCTCAATCAGGAGAAAAGCTCTGAGTCTTTAAACTAGAGCATTGCCCCCTTTACCTAACTCAGCTTTTCCAACTTTCTAGAAACAGGAAGGAGTTAAAGCCAAATTATTGACTTCAAGGGTAGGGTAAATGGGTGGCCACCCCTCTGGGATGCTGTGAGACCATCATCCCTCAGCTGGACTTATTTCATGTCTTTGTGGGATGGTGCACATTTTTCTAGCAAAGGCACTCAGTCACCTGCAAAGCACAGGTATCTTCCATTAATCCTCCTCCTGAAAGCGGTGATCAGGTGTGCTGGAATGAGCATAGCCAGCAAGCAGGGAAAGACAAAAGGCTCCTCTTTGGATAGATCATGACAAGAGAGCTTTTTAATAAGGCCTCTGTTTGATACCGAACATCAAAATGCTGCAGGCCTGCTGGCGTGATGTGCAGTGTCAAAGGCACATGCTGGGCTCCATCGGGAGAGCTTTGAGATGGATGGGTTTTATGGTGTGGATTGAAACCAAACCAACTCTGAGCACATCACTTTTGTCCTCTTTTTCTTTCTTTCTTACATTTCTGCATCACCTGACCCCCCTTCTTTTTCTGTCTGAGGACAGATGCTTCCTCTTTTATCTTTGCCCTGGATTTGAAGCCTGTCTGAGAAATGTGGTTCTAATTTTTAAACCATTTTTTTCGGGGGGCGGGGTGGGGGGGAAAGAACAGACCTATCTTGTCATGAACCATGAAGTGCAGTGAAATGTGCAGCAGTGGTACAGCAGGCTGCAGCAGAGCCTGAGTGCTGGAGTAAAGTCACTCTGCAGCAGGAGCTGGTGTCCCTCTCCCATCTGGCTTCATATCCATGTTCCCTTCCTCCCAGTGGCAGCCTCTAAGCAGGACCACTGGCAAGTCCTCACTTCTTTTGGGTCTTGCTGTCTCTGGAAGGGATTATACGTGTAGGTGATGTTCTTTTCCGTAGTTTTTTTTCCCCTTTTATTGTTTTTGCTTTTATCATTTCTTCAAGCTTCAGAGACTTTGATAGGTTTTGGTTACTGTGTGGGCATTTTTGGTTTTTCTGATTACTTTTTGCCTTACAGCCTTTATGACCTTGTGACATGTGCTCTTTGGTATTTTGTATTCTTTGGGATAAATACTCTTTATTTTGTTAGCTTGTATTGACAATTTACCTATTCTTTTAGGTAACTAATTATTTATTTCTAAAATGTATCCCATTTTTCTTTGTGACTTATTAGTTTCTGTCTGTACTGTCATTCACTATAGATGTATGTTATGTAATTATGGAATTTTTTATCCAAGGTGTGGATTTTAACTCCAGTTTGAAATTTTCATTTGATCTCTCTCTCCCTGGGAAGAAAACATCAAGAAAAACTCCAAGTTCCCGCAAGGTAAAATTTATTAATGAAACCTGCCTGAGTTTTATACACTGAAAAACTGAAACCCCTCTAAAAATCGTTTGGACTTTGGACTTTGAGATGCTCTTTCTATTTTCTCTTTTTTTTTGGTCCACTTTAAGAAATATTCAAACAAACCCAAACTCTCTTATACCCATGGGTTTTGTTGGATTAGTCCAGCAGCTGAGGTCTATCTTGGATTGATTTTCCAAGTCACAGATATTGATTTCCTGTGTGTTATTCCCTGAACCTGTTCTTTTCATAACAGAGATGTGTATTAGGAAATCTCCCCGTCCACAGATATTCCCCTGTGGAAACTGTTCTCTGCACTAATGAGTTATGTTACCAGTATTTTCAGATTTTATGTAGCAGAGTAATTTCTGGGAGTATTTGGCTACCCATTGTATTCTATGCCCTTTTAAGGTGTCCTACACAAGGATTTCTTAAAAGGAAGCATGTTTTACCCTTCTCCAAAGAGTTCCCGTGCTGACCTCAGTGGCTGGGCTTGTCCTGCCCCTGCAGTGCCATTCCTGCAGCTCTTCCCAGTGTATCCCATTTCCCTTCCAGATCGAGGTAATGCACGACTACCAGGAAAAACGGAATTCCTTGCAGTATTTTATTTCAGACAGTGATGACAGCTTAGATATACTAAAAGGGTAAGCTTTCAGCCCATTTATATCCCTCAGAATTATGTTAATTTCTGGCTAGTCCTTGCTCCACCCCGTGTTCCTCCAACCTGACCCAGGTGTCTTCTCTTGTGCTTTCACCTGTTGGTTGTTAATGAGGTCACACTGTGTTCTGGCTTCCTTGAGCTGCATTGATTGCCTGTTGGCTTTTTGTAGGCATAAAAATAATGTGCTTCTGTGTTTTTTCTTTACTTTAGCCATGTCATAAATGAGCTCATAGAAACTGAGAGAGTGTACGTAGAGGAACTCTTCACTGTTCTGACGGTGAGTGGCTTCTCCAGGTTGTTCCTAATGGTTCCCCGGTGACTTGTACAAAAGAGCACCTGCCACTCTGTCAAACTAAGCAAATATATGATGGGGCAGGTTTCTACCAGACTGTCAGATCCCAAGCTAGTCATAAATGTTCAAGTTTTCTCCCTAGGTTTTCTTTGTTGGAGGCATCTGCAGTAACAGTTGGTGTCAGGATGAGCTTTTCATCTAGAATGAGGGAGAAGCCTCCTGTTTGTACACAAAAGCACTGGTAATTAGTCTTAGCAGTGCCTGGGAAAATGTACAAAAAGTTGTTTCTTTTAACTGTTCCCTAATTTCTTTTACCTTTAGGAGACAAAAGAAAGAAGCTTGTGTTTTGCCCTTGGGATGATTCTGTCTCAATACTGTGAAGTTCATGACCATATAAAGCACATTTCTTTAGCAAGCAGGTTATAATTTCTCATACTACCATTTTAGACACTTCTACTTTATTTCAAAATAACTCTTGCTAATGGCCAAAATAAGTTGGCTGTTAAATAGCTCTTCCCCCTTGCATTTCTCTCACCCAGGAGCAAGCAGGATATAAACCTGTTGAACTGCAGGTAGTTGCATGTAATTGCCCTGCACTGATTGGGTTTTTTGTAAAACCACACTCTGTATGATGAAGCTGTTGGCAGGTACACAAATTTATTACTGTACATATCAAGTCTAGATAGAGAAAAATGGACAGATAGACTTCAGTTTTCTGAAAATAGTATTTCCTTTAAAGAGGGAAGCCTGCTTGCAGGTTTAAATATAAATGACTAATTTTCCAATACTAATTTTTATCATCTACTGCACCCTCAATCAACTACAAAATGCCTGCTTAGTATGAGGAATATTGATTCCAACCATATTGAGCGTGAGAGATTAATTTGGAAAGCCAAAGAAGATATGCTGTACGTATTGAATACGTTTTTGCAGCTCATGTTAAAAGGGCCTCAGTTCTGTGCAGACTTAGGTGTCCAGCCTGAGCTGTGGCTTATGGCCTTCTGAAGGGCCTCTTTGCAGTGATGGCCCTGAATTCTGTCCATGCCTTCTCCCCACACTGCAGTTGGGATGTTTGCCACATCCGGTGAATGATTTTACATTGGTGCCGTAATGCGATGTTACTTTGGGGATCTTTGCATCGTTTTCTAGTTCCACCCAACAATTTGTAGTGCAGTGGTGTCTCTTCCAGCTCTTCCCTGGTTTGGGAGCCTGTGATTTCAAGATGCAGGTGGAGCCACAGAGACCATGATTCGTGAGACATCGAGGGGAGCAAGACCCTAGAGCTCAGCATGTGTTCTATAAGTGCAAAAAGCCCATTGATTTGGCATTTGAGCTCAAGCTGTCTCTGCTTTGTAACAAGCCACCTCCTGCACCAGTTCTGGTGAGGTTGTGTGTGACTGCATACCCTGTACACGCTGTCACTCCTGCATCCCACAGCCATAGCAGCAGATGTGTTCTCCCCAAACAAGTATTCTTCCAGGACCTCTCCTGCAGTCAGGCCTTAGTAAGAAGAAGGTGGCTGAGATTTCCCTTTGGTGAGTTGGGAGCACCTCTGCAGTGCTGCCAGCCCCATGGGAGCTGTCCCAAACCATTCCCTGCTGGACTGCAACCCCATGTGCCCAGGGGCTGAAAAACAGGGATTTAGAGGCAAAAATAAGGAAAAAAAGGGATATTGCATTTTGAAGCAAAGCAGATCATATTGAAAGTCTGTTCATGTCCCCTCTTCATCTGCCTTCGAGGAGACGCCAAGCCAAGCCCTTACCAACTGAATGATGAGCCCTTTTTGCATCCTGCAGGGCTACAGAGCTGAGATGGATAACCCTGCCATGCTCATCCTCCTGCCTCCCGTGCTGAGGAACAGGAAGGACGTTCTCTTTGGAAACATGCCTGAGATATACGACTTCCACAACAAGTATGATGCTGCTCTGTTCCCTTTTTTGTCAGGCTGATTTCCTGTAACGTGAAACACCCAAACCTTACTTTGCTCACTGCTGCATTTTTGTCCCTTCTTCCATCTCTTGCAGAATTTTCCTGCACAGTTTAGAAAACTGCCTGGGAGCACCCGAGAGAGTGGGATGTTGTTTCCTAGACAGGGTGGGTGACTCATTTTCACATGTAAAGCAGACTCAAAGGCCAATGTTTCTCCTGATTTGTCGCACTCTGCAGCATCTCGGTTGCGTCAGTTGAGTAAGAGGCTCCTGATCTGCAGTACCAACAGCCAGGCCAGGAGCAGAGGTGCCTGGCCAGCAGCAGCACAGCAGCTGTTGTGACTCTGCTGCCATTCCCAGCAATGCTTCTTTAACCCAGACTCTGTCAATTTTAAGGTTGGCAGCAGAGATAAATGCAAAATAACAATTTGGGTGTCTGTCTTATTTGACTGCCCAGCATGATTGGGTCCATGAGTGTGACTTGCCTTTTGGCTTCCCTTACAGAGGGAGGATTTCCAGATGTATGAGAAGTACTGCCAGAACAAGCCCCGGTCGGAGTCCCTGTGGAGGCAGTGCTCCGAAAGCACCTTCTTCCAGGTGAGCTGTTTGTTCTACCAGGGAAGGCATTGTTCTGGAACACTCCCTTGCCCTAAACACCCTCCTCAACATCCCACAGTTTTGTTGCATTCTGTTTACCATTGCATGGAAGCCTCACAAAAATAGGTGTTGGAGTATTGTACCCACAAGGAGTGTAAGGCAGATCCATTCATTATATTCTTTCACATGTTGTTATAAAATATCTGTAGTTACAGGCACCATACAACATTTTGACATGTGATATTCAAAGTCATAAAACCCCACAGTCATGCTGTTGGAATAACTACTTACAGCTGGTGCAAAACTTACTTGGTCTGAATTCTGTGTTCCAGGAATGCCAAAGAAAATTAGAACACAAACTCGGGCTGGATTCCTATTTACTCAAACCAGTGCAGCGCCTGACAAAATATCAGTTGCTTCTGAAGGTATTTCACATTTTGCTTTGAAAGGACATCTGCAGATAGATTAGATTTGTTTTCCAGTTTGTTTTTCAATTAAAGGTTACCTGTAAATCAATATCAAGCTTTGGATGACATATTGCTTATCTTGTCCCTCTGAAGTGACTTTCAGTGAAGACAAATATTCGTATACCTGAAAAAGGAACAAGTACTTTTAACAAGCTGTTTTTTAAGGAGACAAAAACTGTTTGAATCTGTTCAGAGATGTAAAATGACAGATGCACTTCTAAGAAAACTGAACCAGAAATGATCATGAGAATATGATGAATGAAATATATTATATTGATGCATCTCTTCTTCTCAGGTGTCTACAGTGCCTGTGATATTTCATGTATTTATTCTTGTGTCCGCCATTTGAGGCAGGGCAGTGCTGCTATTCCTACCCTGTAAGGTGGGAATCATACTTGGGTGGTAGCTTCTGAACCCACCTTCCAGCCTCCTTAGTGAGTACACATGCAGCTCTGAGTGGGCACAGGAGACTTGAAATTAAACTAATTTTATCTCAACAGTAAAATTATGTCTTCCATTTATTGACTTGAAGACTTTTTAAAATTCTGTTCCTTGTGTCTGTCAGTCTGAAGGCAAATAATCTGCTGCAACCTCATTTGAGGGCATATATGTCGTAAGGGCAGCTAATGGAAAACCTGAACCTTATTTCCCACTTCTTACCAAGCAGGAAAACACAACTAAGAGAAATCAGATGAGTGTGATGCTGCTCTAAAAGCTGACGCCACCCTTAAGGAAACTCAGAAAAAATGGGCCATCCTGCGGTGATCTGTTCCACACCTCATACTGACTGTGGTTTAGAGGAAGTCTTTTTTCCAGTGACATTTGAAAAGAGAAACTCAGTGCAAATTGCTGAGCGTTGGAAACTTTGGGTGAGGTGGAAAAATCTGCTTTGTTCAAGTGCAAATACATGCTCTTCCATTTCTATTTTCAGGAGCTGCTAAAGTACAGCACGAGCTGTGATGGAGTTCAGGAACTTCAAGAAGCTCTGGTTGCAATGTTGGATTTGCTAAAGTCAGTGAACGACTCTATGCATCAGATTTCAATAACAGGATATGATGTGAGTAGATTTGGGTAATGAGAGCCCTTGCACGAGGCTGGATGATGCATTGGAAATGGATAGTGTCCCAGAATGCATGAGCTGAAAACTATCCTAGAACAGCTACAAAGGGAATGGGATCGGGAAGCTCTTACAGGTGTCAGTCGTCCATCTGATTTCAGGGTTGTGGAAAATATCCATATCTAAGGGACATATCTGGAGTTGCATGGTGCCCACACTTGCCACCTTGTGGTTTTCCAGAGTATTTTTCCAGCATGTACCTTATTGTTCTCATGGCTGGCCTAATTCACCTAGGGTGTCTTCACAGCATTTCACATTCAACATTTAAGCAACTCCTCTCTGAGGCTGATTTTGATCCTTTCCCGTAGAAGTCCTTGTCTTTGCCAGGGCTTCAGGGAAGGGTTTTCAAAGCTACTGGTCCCATTCCTGGCCTTCTGGAGAACATCTTAATTCAGGTTCAAATCTCCTCTGCCCTCTCCCACTACTGAAGTAGCCAGAGCCCTTGACCTGATCTTCCATAGGAGCTTTTCCTAGCTTCTTCTTAGTTCTCCCATTATCTGACTTTCTAGACTAGCTGCAGCCCTGCATCCAAGACCTCTGCTTCCCTCCTGGCACCATGCCACCACTCCCAAAAGATCATCTGATCCTTCCAGGAAGGTCTATTCTTAGAGGGACGTGCCTTGGAACAGAGTTGGCCCTGTTGGCCATCATTGTTTGGAGAGTCCTCTTATATTTTAATTGATGTCTTTTTTTCTTTTTTTTTCTTTTTTTTTTTTTTTTTTAAATTTGTCCTGCCTTCACCAGGGTGACCTGAGCGAGCTGGGGAAAGTATTGATGCAGGGATCTTTCAGTGTTTGGACAGGACATCGAAAAGGTCCAACAAAAATGAAGGATCTTGCCAGGTTCAAGCCAATGCAGAGGCATCTGTTTCTGTATGAGAAAGCCTTGGTCTTCTGCAAGAAACGAGACGAGCACGGAGATGGATATGACAAAACTTCATCTTACAGCTTTAAGCATTTTTTGAAAGTAAGGATGCTTTACTTTTGCATTGCCATGTACATTGCAGACCAATAATTCTGCAGACCCAGACGGTATTTTTCCTCTGACATAGTTGATTGTTTTCTGCTATCAAGGGCTGTAATGCCTCATAGGGCTGTGCCGTGCCCATGAAAGGCTGTTGGTTGTATAAGCTCTGAGAACACACAGCTGAGGCAGCAGCTGGGAGAGCCCATGGACTTGGAGTCACATATGTGGTGGCATCTGCCAGGGAAATGGAGCTGTGGGCAAGTTCCAGGGATACAAGTGTGCCTGCGCCCCTGTCCTAGACCACTTTTAGGAGTGTGGGTGAGGGCATGAAGGTGGGGAGGCCTGTTGCATCTTCCCCAGCCCACCTGGGAGAGCAGGGAGGCCCCTTGGGCAGGGATCTGCCTGGCTGCCCCTGACTCCAATTTCCCAGCCAGGCAGGAGGATGCAGTGATAACTCTTCCTCTTCCCTCACTGCCTTTCTCCTCCAGCAAGCTCTAACTGCAGCTAAAAGGACAATTATCAGGTGACAAGAGTAGCCTGTGGCAAAATATGAGGGACATAAACAACAGTTCCAAGCCTCTAAATGCTAACTGTTATCAGTAACATTCCCAAACTGCACTTCCAAAAGAGACCTTCTGATATACTGCATGCAGTGAGCACTTCTAACATCAGCATTTTGTCTCAGTACTCTGCATTGTTTTCCTTAATAAATAAAAACCCAATATGGGTATACCTTAGAATGGAAAAAAAAATGGGCATTTGGAGACAGAGCAGATTCTTGCTGCTGGTCTCTGATCTCAGAGTGGTCTGGGGAGGGAGATGCCACCAGTAGTCAGAAAACAAGGTAATAGTAGATAAGTCTGTTCAACTCTAGTGCACATTACAAATTGTGTATTGAAAGCAAATCTCAGGCCATATGTTTAGGTACTTAATGTTTTCCCCAAACAGCATAATTTTCTTTCTGGAGAGCTTGTTTTCCCTGCAGTACTTGTTTTACCATTTTGTTTTGAAAGAACTGAAGAGATGGTGGGGGAAAATCCAGCTCAGATGAGAAAATCCTGCACTCAGGAGTCCAGGCAATGTGTCCAGGGTTTTTCTTTGCCTCAAGAGGGTTCATTTTCCAATTGTTTGTGTTGGTACACTGAGAGTTGGAGTTAGAGAATCCACGGATGTGACAGGATTACATCTGCACATGTATGTTTTGAGAATTGCTGTACTGAGAGCAAAATTCTGTTTCTGGAGCTTGACATTTGTTTGATTCGTGACCACGGAATCACAGAATCATTGAGGTTGGAAAAGACCTCTAAGATCATCAACACAGCACTGCCAACTCCACCACTGAACCATGTCCCTAAGTATTAGGAAATTATTTTTCTTTACAACAATGTTTTTTTGGGATTCAGAGTTGAAACAAACTGTCAAGTAGAAGCTGTGTAATAGAGCAGCTGTAAAAAAAATAAAAGAACCCCTCAGGGTAATATTTTGCATGCTGTCTAAAATATCCAGTGGTAAATACCTCTTTAGCTGAGATTCAGTAGCTTAGAGGATGCAGGTTACTGCAATGCCAGGTAAATCAGCCTGTCTGGTGCCACGTGGAAGCCAATGCAGATGAACACCATCCCAGAGCTTTGTGCTAACCCGTCTCAGTCTGCATTGCAGCAATTCAACAGCTGAGAGACAGTAAATCGTGGTCAGAGGGAGGAAATAGAATTTCAAAATCCACTAACATGAATGAACAGACCTTAAATCTGTTTATTCCTAGCAATTTTTCTTTGCATCATCATAGTAGATCATCTAAAATTTCTAATATCTTGATGCCTGGGCAGTTTTGTGGGAGCCTCTCTAAAAAGTGCCAAGCTAAACAAGATGCACAGAACTGGGAATTGCAGCAAGTGGATGAGGTGTTCTCTAGGCTGCCCTTCCAACAAGCTTTTGTATATTTTAAGTTTTGATGTTTTTCAGTTTTCATAAAATCAGAATGGAGCCTCTTCCAGCTTTCTGAGACATCATGGCATCTTGATAGGACAAGGGGAAGTGGCCTCAAGTTGTATCAGGGAGGTTCAGGTTGGATATGAGGTAAAATTTCTCCATCAAAAAAGTGGTCAGGCGTTGGAACAGGCTGTCCAGGGCAGTGGTGGAGGTATCATCCCTGGAGGAACTTAAAATTGACATGTAGATGTGGCAGCTGGGGACAGGGTTTAGTGGTGGCCTCGGCAGTGCTGGGGGAATGGTTGGACTTGATGGTCTTAGAGGTCTTTTCCAATCTAAATGTTTCTACGATTCTAAGAGCAGTTTGCTTCCCACTTCCTGAGGCTGTTCATAGTCACTGAAAATGGGCACCAAATTTGGAACAGAACATTTGTCCATGTGACCTTATCTGTAAATCATCACAGTATTTCAGACCAAAAGCTCTGAGGATGCACATGTTATCAAGGAGGACCAGCAGTGTTAAACAGATGTTATTTCTAAGGCTTCATTTGTGTTTATACTGGATTTATCTAATCCAGTCTGCGTGAATAATTTATGATAGATGATACCATTATTATTACATCTGTTTCAAAACACACAGGACTTGAATTATTTTCGACCATCCTTTATTCAGCGATAAATTACCAGCAAATTCTGCTGTAAATGAGAGGATGGTTTATGTGGTATCAGGTATTAAAGCATTTTTCATCTTCATGGAATGCTCAGCAGAGGGGTCAGAGGTCTTCTGTTGCTGACGAGCTTCTTGGTCTCTATTCACAGTTTGAGCTACTCATTCAGGTGGGTCACAGTGTGCAGAATGATTTGGGCCTTTGGTATTTTCATCCAAATTATCAAAAGTGGTCGGTGATAATGGGTACCCAGCTACAGCAGCATTCAGCTTCCAGCCTGTGTGCACCTGAAAGCCAGGTTTGTGGCAGCTCAGGCTGTATATCCAAAAATTTACCCTGCTTTTGGAAACCCTGGGGTGCTGTCACGACTTCAGGAATGGTCAGGGACCGAATGATATTGAACTGAAACTCCTGAAGGAGCTAAAGGCTTCACAAATGGGTTTTAAATATCACTGAAAGAGGAAAACAGAGTTTAGTGAGTAAACAAAGAATAATATGGCAGAAACAATGTGCCATTTATTTATAAATTTTCATATGCCTCATCTGAAAAACTTCATGCTGAAAGAGATCTGATATGATGCTTCAGTTAGTTCCAGTGATTCCCAAATGAAAAGTTCCCTGAGGTCCATTGGTTGGTTTTGGAAAGCTTATCCAAATGCAGCAAGCTGACAGAAAGTCAGGGGGGATAAGTCAGATAATGACTTTCAGTTGCCACTTAAATTAAAATTGATGAAATGTGTTAACTTGGGTGAAAACAGGTTTAACATGATGCCAAAAGGCTGGATTCCTGGGGAAGAGGGTGAGATTTGTAGTGTGCTTAATTTTTGTTATTTCTTTTGGATTTGCAGATGAATGCAGTTGGAATAACTGAGAATGTGAAAGGAGATCATCGGAAATTTGAAATCTGGTATAGTGGGCGGGAAGAGGTTTATGTTGTGCAGGTTTGTAGCTTCAAACATCTGGGTATTTGTACATCCTCACAGCAGTCTGAAGAAAATGTATCCCATTGATCTTTATGGAATTATCAGACATTTAACTTGTATTTCTTCCTTCTCTTTGCCTGTCTCAGTGCTCACAGAGCTGTCTCAGAGGCTGGGCCTTGGTGTCTAGTCCAGAACTATAAAAGTCACTTAAAAATAGAGGCAGGATGAGATCTCAAGCAGACCTGTAATTAAAAAAAAGATTTTACTGTGCTTAATACCTTGTGTGAGTGGAGCTGGAAATGGCCCCAGTGCTTTGATGGGCGCAGACCATGTACTCCTGCACAATTAGATGTCAGAGCTGCTCCTAGAAAAAAGGCTTAGCCTCTGTCCTGTTATTCCCAGTAGTCTTTTCACTCATCTACAGAATAGAAGCCCCATTGACCTGATTCCTTCTTGATTTTTTTTTTTTTCCATTTGTAACATCTTGAATTGAAATTTCTGATGAAGAAATGTTTGCCTAACAGGTTGTTCAGAGGAAAACTCATTATATAAGTATATTGTCAATTGATTTTTTTTGATTAGACTTCTGCCTAGCTTTTTTCCTCCATGTTATGACACAGTAGCCAACTTAAATTCATAAAAAAAAGTGTATGTAGTGAAGGATACATATATTTAAAAGGCAGTTTTAGCCCTCTAGCTATTTAGTAAAAAGGTATTTAGGTATTTTGTAAAAGAGATAAGATGCATGTACATGTGTGCTTTTGCTTGCATTCCTTGCATTGTAGTGATAGCTCTACAATTTCCACTGTGCTTGGCTGGGTGTAATGGAAATCATCAATTTTAAAAGATCAAGAGTCTAAAATTTACACTGTCTTTGGAAAAAGAAGGATTTCAGAGAATTACAACATAGAAGAGTAAGATTTTATTCATAAGCTATAATGAATGATTCTTAATTCAAAATTTAGATAGTTTTCTCTCCTTCCAGGCCCAAACTGTAGATCTGAAGATGGCATGGTTGAATGAAATAAGAAAAATTTTGTTCAAGCAGCAGGAACTTATAAAAGGTACATTTCGACCAATTTCTCTGTGGTATTCACTCTGCAGAAGAACCTTTCCTATTTTCACGTTGCTAATCTTCAAATCCCCTAATTCTCACTAGATAATTGATTTTCAGAAACCTGGTAGCAAAATACTGCAGTGACGCCTCACATTACAGGGAAATAACATAACTCGGAGCAGTAAAGGCCAGGTGCTTATGTGAAAATGAATTACAGAAGTACCTTTTTTTGGTCATCATTACACTGGCAATTACTTCACATTTGCTATCATGGGTTTAATTCAAAAAGATAAATAACAGATGCCTAATTTTAAGCATATTATGGTCTTCAGTAGCATGCTCAATATTGGATTTGTGCTAACATGCCATCTTAATCATAACTAAGTCTGTGCTTTGCAAGAGTCCATAGGCCTGTTTTTCTCTGAAGAGAAATCAATAGGGTTGTACGAAAGATGTAATTTTTAAAGTAATGCTTCGAGTGTGACAGTTACTAATAAAAAACGGATTTTAAGCTGATGTTTGACCTCCCTGCAGTAGAGAAGCAACAGCCTGGCTCAGGCATGGACCAGATGCCGCTCTCCTCCCAGCTGAGTGATGGGTGAGTGCCAGGAACCGGGCTGGGGGCTCTCTGGGGTACCCATCTGCTCCCTGGTTTTGTCTGACACTGCTGGGGAGGGGACAGGAGGGATGTGCTGCTACTCACCCTTTGGTGGCAGTGGTCAGGGGACAGGGTCTGTGAGGAGCACCCTCAAGCCTGAGCTGCAGCGCCTCTACAAATGCAGACAAAGATCAAAAACAGTGTTCAAATTCAAATGCAGAGACACTGCAGCAACTTTATTTCCCATCCCAAAAAGATTCAAACCAGGCACTGAAGTCCTTAACCTTTACAGAAACGCACAGTAAGAAGTACCAGTATTATTTCTGACTTTGTTTTACAAAACCTCGTGGAGTTTGTGTGCATTCACAAAATGTAAGTACGATTGATTTCTTTACTATTTTTTTTTTTTAAATCACTCAGGAAGCAGCAGAGAGCCTCCATAAGCTCAGAAGAGAACGACTCAGAGCGCACCAGCCCGGTGATGTTGGACAGTGGGCTCGTGTCCCCCCAGAACAAGCCCCACCGAAGTACAGACCCTTCCCCTCCCTTTGGGGCATTCTTTGTGGGTGCTTGGGTACCCCCAACCTGAGCTGCACGTTGTCTTGCAGGCTGGCCAGGAATGTCTCAGTCTCTGGAAATCTGTGAGGGGCTGGAGGAGTGGTCGGGTAACCAGTACCTCTCCAACTGCTCTGACACCGAAGAGGAGGATGGGAACCAACTGGTTAGTAGATCTGCAATAGTCTCAAAGCTGAAAGTGCTGCCATTTTCAGTCATCTTGCCTTGTTTGACTTCACTGGATAATGGATGTATCTTGTACATGTCTCAGAATTTCCATATCTCAATTTGGGGAATGAGGAGATGTCTCAGCTACAGTTTCTTGAAATAATTTTAATTAAGGTAGCTGATATGGCTCTGTCACATTCCCTGTGGCAGTCAGAAATAACAGCTGCGTGATATGAATGCAGCTAAATAAGATAAGTTTTTCTTTCTATCACAGTCTCCAGGAAAATACAAAGCCCTTGCAGACTGTAAGAGGAGAGGATCAGAGGACCTGCTGGTGAAAAACGGGGATGAAATTCAGCTCTTGCATGAAGATGGTGAGGGACAGTGGTAGGTATTTTAGGACTACTTTAGTTTATCTGTAAGAGCCTGCAAGGCACTCCCTTGAAATGTCACTTGCCTGGTGACACACCCATTGCAGCTTCTGATTAAGTTTTAGACTATTCCAGAAAGCTGGAGAATTCATTCCCTTGCCAAGACTAGATACCACACACACCAGCTTGGCCTGGGAAAACATGTCAGGACTTCCCTTGCCGTGGATCTCTGGGAGAGGTGGGTTTCACCAACACCTTCACAGCCCCTGTTGCCATGCTCTTCCCACTTCAGACGGTACTTTGAGTGCGAGCCCTTTGCACACCCCAGCTCAGCTCCTGGCCTTGATCCTCTGGGCTTATTAATAGCAATATTGAGTAACTGCAAGACATTTTCCTCCTTCAAACAGATGTATGATTGTTAAGCTGGTTGATAACTGCAGACCGTCTTTCTCTTTTGTATTTAAAGCTGCAAGATAACACCTCACAATTGGTTCTCTCCTTATGGCTGGGAGCATTGCCCGGGAAATCACCATCCCAGGCCTCCTGCCTGTTGAACCATTAGTCTCCTTGCCTGGGAGGGCAGTGTGCCCTCTCCTGAGATTTGAAGCAATTTGGCTGAGATTCCTGCCTATCTCTCCTTTCCAGGTTGATTCTGACTAGTTCTCACCAGCCAGCCCATGGTCTCAGTAGGAGAGAGCACAGTGTGCTAATGCCTTTTTCAGGGTATAGGAAGGGGGATTTTAGCAGGAACCTGGATCAGATTTGTGCAGACACTAGCCCATAAATGCACAGATGTGAATGCCCCATGGAGGATTCCTGGCTGACAGCTACAGCCCTTGCACTTCAAGGGAAATTCAAATAGGATAAAATAGAATATTTCAGTTGGAAGGGATCTGCAATGATCATCTACTCCTGCTGCATTTTGCAAAATTCAGTTTGTTAGCAGAAGTGAGATGCAAAGCATCTCAGGTTTACTGAATGCTTACCTCTCCTGGGGATTTCAACCAGTGCCAGCCAGAGATTTCTAACACCAAACTTTTTTGTTAGCACAAATTTTACTGCATGAGTGAGACACAGGGTGAGACAGAGGGATGTCATTCATGAGCATGAGTATTTCCAGCTGCCTAAATCTTAGCTTTAATTTACTTATAGCACCCTGGCTAAATTCATCCTACCAGTCTAAACAGCAGGGGACTGAAGAAGGCAATTGCCCTTGGCTCCATCAGTACCCAGTTTTCCTCACTGGCATCTCTGGAGGTCTCAGGCAGGATGAGTTGAGAGAGAGAGTCCTGTTCTTCTTCATTGACTAGAGAGTTGCCCAAGGCAGATGCGCTCCCAGTGTAGGCTTTTTAATTATGTTGCTAAGTTTAGGTGGGAAGAATACCTTAAATGCCTGCACAGCTCCTGTTAAAATGCTTCCCTGGTTTCAAAGAGTTGTTGGTTGCACTCCCAGTTGTGTAGAGTGTGCTCCTGAGTTGGTTGGTTTCTTTTACTAAATGCTGTTGTCATTCAAAGGTTGGTGAAAAACCTAAACAGAAGAAAAGAAGGCTGGATTCCTGTCCACAGTCTGCAGATAATAGTTGGTGACTGCAGATTTCGGAATGCCAAAGTCGCAGGTATTATATAGCACGCCTAGCAGAAATATTTCATTTCTCAAATCAGGTCTTTTAAGCCATTTGCGTTACACTTGATGTACTAAATCTGGCTGCATATGCCTCTGCAGGAAAAATAGAAAAGCAAGCAGCTACTCCAAAAAGCCTGTAAAAGTAGTAAATTAAGCTTTCTTTTTTTTTCCCTTCTTTCTCAACACCTTAAGACATTTCTGAGACTTTAGGCACTAGTAAATTAAAACCAAGCATTTAAAAACGTAGATTTCTTTGCAAGAGCACTGGGTAGAAGATCCAGGAGAAGAGATGGAGTCTGACCAGGGATTCCCGTGACTGTTTTGCCTACTCACTGCTGTAGCTCAAACCCTGTGTGAACAGGAGGCACCCAGGCAAAATCTCCTGTGCTGCAAAAGACGTCATGGCCTGACCCCCAGCACTCTAAAGGCAATACTTCATCCCTGCAGCCTCACTCCTGCCCTCATTGCTGCCTGCTGGTTAATCCATCCTTAGATAAATTTTATAATAAACAGGTTACCAGCTTTTGGCCAAAGGCTTGTAGTCTCAAAACCCATATTTCATGTTTTCTAGCTGTAAATGTACATAGAAATAGACAGGGACGCATAACAGAGGACACAAGAAAATGCCTTAAGAGCAGCCTGTTGCCCTTGTCATGTATGCAGCATCACCACTCCATGTGTTGCCTCATCACCATGCTGTTCATTGGAAATGGGAGACCAGGGTTTGAGGTGGGAACAGTTCAGGAAACCCACATAGACTTAGGCCATTAAAAAAAAAAATAATAAAAAAATACACTAGTTATGACCACTTAAGTAAATTTCGCAAGGAGATTTCTCTTTAAATACTTCCTTTTTGTCGGAATCTATTATTTTGATGAACATGAAGGAAACCTTCTGAAAGGCTTAAAATTCCAGACAGCTCTTGATGGTTTTCCAGTATATTTCAGTGAAATCCTTCCTATACAGGAAGGTATTTTTTATCCCCATTGTTAAAGGGCAGTGAAATCTTACAGGTTGGAGGTTTTCTGTAATATCCTATGTAAAGGATAGTTTGCTAACCAGTATTCAAATTTTGCTGGCACTCTGTTTTCAAGATGCAGTTGTGTCTGCCTTGATCTTCTCTGCATGTATAGCTATCCCATCTCACCATGCCCTGTGTGGGAGGGTTCTCCAGCTCTGAATGCAACTCAAAAACCGGGTGCTGGCAAACTCTGAACCCTGGTTTGCTTTGTCAGTGCTCATATCCCCAAAAGCTGAGAGACTCACAGCTCCAGACTGGTTTACAAAGTTGCTGAGCACAAACTAAGGAGAATTGTACAAGGTGAAACCACAGAAAGCTCCTCCTGTGAGTCCCACACCACTGCCCAGGTGCTTTGCAGTCGTGTCCCAGGGTCTAGTCGCAGCACTGAGGCTCTGTTTTCCCTGTGAAGGGAACTCTGTTCTCTTCTGCTGTTGGTGATTGTGCCTGCAGTCTTGAGGCACGATTCTAATTTTACATGCACTCCAGGCAATATTGTGGGATGATGTAGGATGTTTTCTTGCCATTTCCTAGAGCTATTCCTAGAGCTTTTTGATTGCAGAATGATGTAGGATGTTTTCTTGCTGTTTCCTAGAGCTATTCCTAGAGCTTTTCAGCGACATGTCCTTATAGCCGTAAGCAACTTGCACTCTGAAAATTGACATTCAGACAGTACCTTTGCATTTAGCAGTTCACTTTCCTCTGTGGGCTGGTCACTTCAAATTGCAGGTGACGCTGTACCGCTGACTCCTCAGGAATGCAGTCTGGATTGGGCTCTTTTCTGCTTCTTCAGAAGATGGAGCTCTTGCTCCAATATAGCAGAGGGAGAATTAGGCAGCTAAGTTTGTAGAGCAAAGTGGGGACAGGAGGGAGCAGCGAAACCCACATGTATTATGAGCTGCTTGTGCTGAAATGCTGTTTTGCATGTAGGCAGGATAAACATGATTAACGTATTGTGGGGTCCCTAAGAGCTTAGAGCATTCTGGACTCACTTCAGCACTGGGGAAGAGGCAGTCCTGGCCCTTCCTGGGGGCAGTGCCTCTGTTATTGCACAGCCCCAGGTCCCCCCAGTACATAAAAATATATGTCCAATTACAGAATTTCATAACAGAATTTATACAAATCTGGGTTTGGGGATGTTTTTTCAGTGTAAAGCCTTTAGCTGAATAGATGAAATGGTACCCTTACCTTCACATTTTTTTCTTGAGTTTATACTGTGGGACCAACAAAAAACTCCCACTGCAGGATGGCTGATACTTGCACACCTACACGCTGTTCCTCTTCCCTCCTGCTAATTATTCCAGTGTTGAACCAATACAAATAATAATGATGTTAGAGAGAACTTTTTGCTGCCCATTTTAAGTTAGCAAAGGGGTCCTTGGTCCATACCCTACTACCTGACCATCACCAGCTTTGCAAATCCACCATTCTCTTTTAAATCTTGGCCTGGATATAAGCCAGGAGGCTTTTTGGTGAGAAGACAGATGGCTTGGAGATCATTTTGAAAACATGTTTTCCTTCTGGTGTGCCTCTAGCTGTAAGTTCTGAGTTTAGCCCTTGCTGATTTCTTCTGAATTCGTGTATTCTCTCTTCTGTGAAAAATCCATGGTGGGGGTTTTTGTGCCATAGGAAAAGTTTTATATTGTAGGGGATTATGTGCAGATCTCAAAATGGGAAAAATCTGGATAGAACTCTGCTCAGAAGGAGCAATATTGTCAGGCATTGCCTGGTCAAGGGACTTGGCTTTGCTATGAATTAACAAGCTGAGTGACTATCTCTTCATTTAAGGGAAAGTGAGGGCTGCAGAATTACAATCCCCACTCCCCTTCTGCAGTGGGGCAGGAGACAAAACCTTTCTGCGTGTCCCTTTCTGGCTAATGTGCCAAAGATCACAATTTACAGCATTGTCAGTGTCTGTGTCAGTGAAGGAAGAGGCATCTCACCTCTCAGCTGTGCTGTAGCACCCACTTCATGGCACAGGGAAAGTGGGGTCAACAGAAATGAGGTCCTTGCTGTAACCCAGGGCAGATGTGACCTGTTTTCCCTTCAGTGACACAGTTCTCATGGCCACTAGCAATGCAGCCTGCCCCTCATCGAGGTTAAGCTCTGTCCCTGCTAATCTTTTCTCTCAGCAGTGGTAAACAGGTATAAGCTAAAGGAAACAGGTTGTTTGGTCCCAGATTTTCACATCAGAGCAAAATAGGTCCAAACCACTTTCAACTTTTTTTCACCTGACCTTTAAAAGCTGAGCAGAGAGAAGGGTGAGGGTCTAATTTCCACTCAGTACACGGAGATTGTGTGAGACTGATTTCTTTTAGAGAAAGCATGAAACAGAGTAGTCTCCTAGTATGTTTTAACACCCCATTTACCCAATTATCTCTTCCAAGCCTTAAGGGGATCCCCTGTGTGTGCTCTTCATGCCATAAAGCTGAGCAAAGGTTTCCCCCTCTGGTAGTGCCTGAAGAACTGAGCTTGCACGTCCTCTGCTCCTGCTGGCCAGGGTGCTGGGGATCATCCTCTTGACTGTGGTGAGCTTGAGGCAACCCTTTTGTGGCTCAGATCTGCCAGATTAGGGTATTTATTGTATGTGGCTGAACTCCTGAGCTCTCGCAGGCTGGCATAAGCATGTTGGCTGAAATGCGCAAGTTTTGTCTAAGTTTTGGTTAAAATGCCACTTGTAGTTTGCAGATGCAGCACAGCTCTTTGCACTGTCACTCATGCACTTTAATGATTGCAGCCACAGGCTTTTGTATTTATGCAGGGTCCATTAAAGGCAACGCTGATTTCTTTTTGGCCTTTGAAACTTAAAGCAGGGTCTCCTCCTATGACCTGAGACGCCAACCAGCTTCACTGAACAGTTATTTAGT
Organism: Acropternis orthonyx; assembly: GCA_035583155.1. Taxonomy (NCBI): domain Eukaryota; kingdom Metazoa; phylum Chordata; class Aves; order Passeriformes; family Rhinocryptidae; genus Acropternis; species Acropternis orthonyx. Next base: position 717,541 of record JAWWEU010000138.1, on the reverse strand, counting down.
AAGGCTGTAGAAAACCATTTTGAGCCTGACAAAATAAGGAGTCTAGAGAAGTTATCAGCTGGCCTTGCTGTGATAATGAAGTGATAGATGATGGAAATGAGTCAAACCCTGTGGTCCTGCCTTAGTCAAGGCTCTCACTGAAGCCAGTGGGAGTTCAGCTTTTAGGGAGAACTGCAGGAGTGCACATTTTTTTTTTTTTTTTTTTTTTTATGTTATACAAATGTTACATGATTACAGGGAACAATGTATTTCTTGGAATAAGATGCTTTAATATTAACATCATTCTCCATTACTTTATAGATGCTGCCCTGTGTAACACAAGAAAGTTTAGTTCCCCTTGAATTAAGGGTGAACTAGTAGCATCCTATTTTCGATGCTCTTTGGAAGCTTTCAACTAAGTGTTACAGAGAAATAGCACAATAGTTGGAGTTGTCCCGTACTATTCATCACATTCACAGACCTCCACAGCTTCATCTGCACTGAACAGGACTGGGGTCCTAAGCAGCTTCTCATACTCATAAAGGAAGCCATTCTCTGCTCTTTCTTTTTTTTCACCTGTGGAAAGTACGGTATTTTATTAATTTTACCTGCTGCTTTTCCATGACATCCATCATTTTTCATCAGAGAAGTACACTACAGTTTCCTGACACTTTGTTTAGATGCTTGAAATTTCCTCTACAGGTTGAAGTAGGCTTTGCCTACTTCTTAGCTGACAACTGTTGAAGTTGCAAATAAAAAGAGTTGAGTTTTGGTAAACCAAAAAGAAAAAAAAAATAACCAAACAAAGAAGCTGTCTGTCCTGCCTGATTGATTTTTCTTAAATATCTACTTCAGCTGTGTGAATGTAACGTTCTGTAAGAGCATCAGCTGGCTGACTCACATGCGAAGATGCAATAACGCTAAAGATCCTCTTTTTGCACTTAGGGTCTGACTCCAGCTCATGGCAGTCAGTCCCCTTGATTTCAGTGAGGTTTGGATCAGGTCAAACTGACAACTCAGGGTTGTCACCAATCACTTAGGGTCCCAAAGCGCCCCAAGGCTGAAACCTGTATCTAGCAAGTGTTGAAGTTTACATTAATGTATGTACTTTTGGAACACGTGCCATAAATCCAAATTAAATGTCCATGTTTGCACTAAGGATGTTCTTGTGATAAGACTGTACTTTTCAGCATCTTTAACAATAATGTACCTATTGAATTTTTGAGAAAGGAAAAAGAATGTTGAACACTCATAATTTAATTTTGTGTTTCTTTGTCTAATTTTGCTTTTGTAGAACATAGGTAGGTTCAGGTGGTTTGAACTTTTAAGCAGATGTATGCAAAGAGCACCTGACTGTGTGGAGAACAGGGTTAGTAGTGTGCATGCAGTAGTGAATTTGCTCTGTCCCATCAAAATGAAACGTTTCTGTTGTGGACTAAAGGGGGACCTTTATGATCTGACTTTCATTTGTGAGCTGATTCTTAAAAACAGTCCTAAGTTGTTAAGTTAAAACATACTGGGGTTTGTTTTGGGGTTTTTGTGACAATTTTTGTATGGAGGAATTGTGGAACTACTTGATGGCTGTGGTTGCCTGGGGGTTCCCCATCACACAGTGGGCATCTCTCCACTTTGGGTGGCCAGTATTGTGGGTAACCCCCGTACACCCTCAAAAACATGACCGGCTGAGTCTGAACTGAGCAACACAAGATCTAGAAAGATGCCAGTATCCTTCAGCCACTGGAAATCACAGCAGAGAGGTTTTAAGCCACTGAAGGTTCTTTTCATCTACTTTAAAATTGGTCACAATGCAATTGTTAGGTGGAAAAGTAGGAGTTTCTTAAGTTACTGTTGGGGCTGTTTATAGTGGTAACAATTCTTGTGGTAACTACACATTTTGAGGTACAATTGTAAATAATTGTCTCAAACATAGCACACATTGCATATTAAATGGTTTTAATCTTTTTCGTCTTCCATAGTTTTAAATCTAAGCTTTTATTAATTTATGAGGTTGATAAGTTCTGCAAATCTGAATGTACAGTCTGAGGTTTTTAACATTTGAAACTTTGCACACAACATGGTATGTTACCCTGAGTATGCTGTTGAACTAGGCTCTTCATGTACATGTATAAATTACAGTAGAGAATTTTCTCTGACTGCAAGTTTAAATGAACTATATTGTATATGTACCTGTAAAAAAATGTGTTAAATCTATATTTAAAAATATTAAAAACTTGTTAAATAAACCATATGAGAATATGCAATTCTGTTCAAAGATGCCTCTGCTAAAATTCCAGAGGAAAAAAGATTCTCACAGTGTTGGTATTATTTAATTTTTTTGGAACAACTAGAACCTTCTTCTATGCATTTTGATTTTAAGATAAATCAGTGGCAGATGATCTGATTAGCTTCTTCCTAGATGTAGTGGCAGTGAAATTGGGAAAGGAACCCTAGTGCTTGTACTGAAGTCTGAAAGAACAGCTACTGAAATCCCAGCTTGGCTCAGAGTCTCTTCATCCCCAGTCTCTCCTGCATCCCAGAATGGTTCAGGGTGTCTCCATCCCCAGCCTTCCCTTCACTCCAGCACTGGGCAGTGCTGCCAGGAGGGACCTCACGGGGCTGTGCTCATGGGTGAGTCCGTGGGGGCCATGTGGGCATCAGCAGCCCTTTTCCATGTGGCAGGAAGGTGGTCTTGGGGACACATCGGACCAGGTGGGAGTGAGGAGACCCCTGTCAGTGGGTTCTGCCTCTAGGGCTGTGAGGGCATCTCATGCATGGTGCCTGCAGGGAGCTTCCCATGCCAGGCATCCCAGTGCAGTTCCCGAAGGCCACACTGTTTCCCTGTGCACCTCTGGAGTTTTCTGTGGACGGAGACACAAGATGCACCAGCATTATCAGAAGTAAAGCCCCCTTCCTCTGAGATTATTCCCTTCCCCTGAAGTTGGGAACTGAATTAAACCCACTTGAATCACCCTGACAAAGCACCTTTGTCCAGCATCGCTTTTCCCTGGAATGTCACCTCCCTTTGCCTGTGTCTCAGTGTCAGTGCCCTCCCTGGGCATGAGGCAGGTGTCTCCCAGGGAGGTGTCTGCCTCTGGGGTGTCCCAGGCTGTCTGCACATGTCTGGACATCCCATGAACTCATTTGGGGAGGGCAACACACCATCTCCATCACTGCTAGCAGTGCCTGTTGCTGCAGTGTCTAATTTAACATGATTAATATAAACACCAGGACAGGTAATGAGCACTAAGCGGTTCTCTTTATAATGCTAACAAGGCTCAGCAGAAATCATTAATGTAAAGCCCTCCACTACCTTTAGATGAGTTTTATACACATTTTAGGTCATTTTTACAGTCAATTTTATGTTGTCCTAAAGCAGGAAGAGCACTTCCTGGTGCCTGTGATCCATCTCAGCCTGGCTCAAGTGAAAACATCTGGCCAAGAGCACTGTGGGTGCACTGCTGTGCGTGTTCACCTCCCTCATGGGTTCCTGCTACTGGCATGATGGTGGGGCTGGCGTCTGAGGCACCAGTGCCTGCTGGGCTTCCCTTGCCCACAGTGCTGTGTGGCAACTGTAGGCAATATTGCTGGCCCAGGGCACATGTGAGCCATGCTCCAGCTCATCCACACCAACCTTTGCATTCAGAATTTGGGAACTTCCATCACCTCAGCCGTGCCAATGCATTCAGGAATACAGTCATGGATCATTAAAAGGGCTTTTTATTTCTTTATTACCACATTTTCACTGCGTTCTGTTAACTTTCGCCTTTCAAGAGCAGAATTTATTTCATTTAGAAATGTTTATTAAAATGCAATGATTTCTCAAAAACAGAGATTGCTATGGTCTCTCTTCAAACAACCAGTCCATCCCCTGGCACAGTGTAGCCTCCCCAGCACAGCATAACACTCTTTTGGGTTAGGTGAGCTTTGTGTTTTGCTTTATCCACTTCACATACTTGGACACCCTGGTGTAGATACCATATTTACCCGGCTTGGCACATTCCTCACCCCAGCTGGTGATCCCTGTAAGAAACCAGGTGCCCTCGATCTCAGTGGTGTAGGGCCCTCCGCTGTCCCCCTCGCAGGTGTCCTTGCCCCCCGACGGGTAGCCTGCGCAGAACATGTTCTGCAGGATGGTGGTGGAGGTGCTCTTGAGGCAGGTTGGCCGGTCAACAAAGGGCACCTTGACGACCTGAAGGATGTTGGCCGGCCGGCCGCGGAAACGCAGGCGGCCCCAGCCGCTCACTGTCCCTGTCCCTTGCTTCAGCAGGGCGTTGGTGAACTCACGGCTGCCCAGGCAGATGGGGGTGACGTAGCTGTTGAAGACGAGGGGCTCCTCCAGCTCCAGGAGGGCAATGTCGTTGTGGTATTCATTGACTGAGATGTCATACGTGGGGTGGGGAAGGGCTCTCACCACTTTACGCCGCTGCTCTGTGTGGTCATTCTTCTCAGTGTTATGTTCACCTGCAAAGACAAGTGTGACTTGGGCTTGATCCCTCCATGGCTGGACCAGTGACTGTGCCCTGGTGAGGCCATCCCAGTGCAATTCCAGCCCAGCTGAGTGGCTGCAAAGCCCTTGAGACCTCAGATTGCCAGAAGACTGGCACTGGCCAGGCTCCTTGCTCCTTGTCAAAGGCAGCTGGAGGTTCCCTCAAGGCAGCACCTCCTTGGTCCCTGCAGCCAGCAGAACCTGAACCCACAGCTGTGACACCGGGCATATGTCATCCAATCATGTGCCAAAGATCCAGATGCTTTTGCCAGAGTTAGTAGCAGTGTGGCTATTTTGGGGATTTAGCACCCTCAAAGAGATGTAAGGGAATGTTGCCCTTACATCAAAGGGGACAAAGCCCGTTGATGAAAAATCTTGGCTTAAAATAAATAACAAAAGAGAAAGCCAACCTTCCCTTTTCTAAAACCACACAGCCACGGGGCAGAATGGGGTGAGGGGGCTACAAAATGCCACATCCTGATTGCTCACAGGTGCCCCTGAGTACTTGCTGCCAGCCCGAGGTTCAGCTGCTCGCAATCACTGCCGGCAGCTTCAGGCTCCCGTGACTGAGTTGCTGGCAGCCTGTTACCTCCCATCCCGGCTTGTGTAACAGGTAGAGAGGAAGGGAAAATGGTTTGTGGTCTCAGGTCGGCGAACGGGCAGATCTGGGTCTGCCTGTAGCCGTATCCTCGCTCCCCGCCCGAGTGCTGCCTGTGGAGAAGGCTGAAGAGCAGGATGACTTTTCCCGGTTGCTCTCTCGCAGCCCCAGAGGCGCAGAGCGCGTTTAACCCCTGCTGCGGGGTTTCTACACGCTCTGCCGTGATCTCCAGAATATACCACCTCCTCTAAACAATATCTGCGGCACTGCTGGCCCTCACCGTGTCCTGTGCCTGCTGCGGCTGCCTGCGAGGAGCAGCGCGGAGCCTGCGAGAGAGGTGAGGTGGATTTCTGCGGGCACGCCGATGCTGGCGAAGGCGGGAGGGGGTTGATGCTGATGCTGATGCTGCCGGTGTGCTCTAGGAGGGTTTTTTGAGGCAGAGGGTGAATGCCAGCTCCCTTGCAGGCTGTGTTTCTACAGTGTAAATGCAAGACAGATGTGGGGGAGACTTTCAGATGGTTTTTCTTACGTTACAGCTCCTTGTTATGGCTGGGGACCTAAAAATATGCTTCAGGGATGAAAGTGGAGAGGCAAAGAAGCACAGGGGAGGGGAATGCTTCTGCCACCTCCTGCTATAGATTTTTGGGCCTCCTCAGATGTTACATACAAAGCCAAACACTTAGCACGAGTGGATGTGAAGAACTCTGATGTTGTCCATGCTGTGTACAGGCACCAATTCAATAGTCCCTGGAGTCCTGTAAAATCGTATTTTGCTTTCTTGAGTTGCTGTCTGGCCAAAATTCTGCACTGGAAACACGGCGGTGCAGCAGAGCAGTGTGAAGGAAGCGTGAGGGGACTTGGCTGATAACATACCCTAAAGGGAGGGAGTGTGTGACATGCAGGAGAGAGCCTAAAAGAAGAGGCAGTTTGCGTGCAGACACAGCTAACACAAAACTTCTAGCCAGCTGGAAATGTGCTTTTCTGGGGGCAGACAGTTTTTGCTCTGGGTATTTTATGCTTTCCCATGTTTGCGGGTGCAAGGCTGGGCTTTGTGCTTGGCTTTCCAGCAAAACTGCCTGGAAGCAGATAGCAAAAAGTGCTGTGTGCAAGCTGTGAGCCTCATCCTGCCAGCACCTGGCAGTGGTGCCCAGTCCCATGGCACGTAGCTTCCAGGGGCCAGCCAGGCACTCTCAGTAACTTCTCCTTGTTAACATGGAAGATGAAGATGCAGCTGGAGCCCTTTTGATGAGCTCATTTGTGTAAGTATAAATTCAGTGTGTCAAGGCTAAGATAAAATGTCATTTTTGTCACTAATACATTTCATAGTGCTTAAATAGAAAGCATGGATGTTCCATGCCTCCTCTCAGTACTACTGGTAGCAATTACTAACTATGTCACTCTTCCCCTGCTGTACCTATTGGTGTAACCTATGTAGATATTCTTATAGGGGAGAAACAAACACTTTGGGGAAGCTCATTCTGCCAAAATCATGAAATGTGGCACCTTAATGCTCACCAAGGCCCTACAGTGAGTTATCAACAAGCTTCCTGGCAGGAGGTCTGGCACAGTTGGGTGCCGTGAGTCAGGGGGAAACACCATTTTTCAAGAAGATCCACTTTTGGTTTTTAAAGTAGCAGCATCAACCTATAGTGCAGCCTGGCTACATGTCCCCTGTCTAAGTCCTCAGAGACCCTGTTGTACAAGCACACTTTCCCACCTACCAGGCTAGTTTCTCTGCCTCAATATATAAATTCTATTTACTTTTGAAAAATTAGGAGTAAAAATAGTCATCTTTTCCTTGCAAGGAGGTAGTCAGGTTACTGCTGCCCCTGTTGAAGCAGCCACCTGAATCCTGATAGTTCTTTGAGAGTTGTGTGAAAATGTAGTGTGAGCTCCAGGATCAAAACTCCCCAGTGAGGCTTGCATGGCCAGCAGAGACAAACCTCCACTACACCAGCTCATGAGGCAGCATTTTAACTGAAGTCCATAGGGCTTTAAAGCAGCCTGGGTGACTCTCTGGCTCAGGTCAGCTCACCTGTGCCAGGTTGAGATGTGTTTACAATATGGTCCAGCAGCTCCATGGCTTTGGGACCCAGCTCACTGCTCCCACCAGAGCTGGTGGTACCTGCAGGGACCAGGCTGATGAAACGCTGCAACCTGCAACTGAGGGCCTCCCTGCCCTCTAGCAACTTGTGCCACGCTGCTGCCCACCGTGATGGTGTGGGTCACAGTGTTCTGTGTGATGCCCTGTCCTGGCCCGCGCCAGCCTCTCCCACATCCCTCCCCTGCTCTGGCCCGATGCTGCCCGAGGTTCTCACCTGCCACAGCAGTGATGTTGTGGCCTAGCTTCAGGCAGTGCGCTGCAGTCACCACCCATTTCTCGTTGATGATGGATGCACCACAGAAGCCCATGTCATTGCTGTCCACCAGGTGAACCTGTGGGAGCAGGAGGAAATCACATCCGTGAGTTTGTGTAAACCTGGACAAGTGGAGGGTGTCCTTTCTCATGGCAGGAGGGTTGGAACTAGATGGTCTTTAAGATCCTTTCACCCCAAACCATTCTATGATTCTATGATCTGCTGAAATTGGTGGAGCTAAAAAATGAGCTGCATTGTTCCTTGCAAAGCTGTGCCTTGCAAAGATCCCCTCCCTCAGCTTTCAGCTTAATATTGGTAAATTCATGGACTACTGGGCAATTTGTTGCTGTAGCTCAGTACCAAATCTTTGTGCCTCACCAGGTAAAGCTGCTGTGACTCTGACTTGTGGGTTTTTTACCAGGGTAGACCCACATTCCAGGAAACTTTTGTTGCTGTGACATAACATTGAGTACAGAAAGAAGCTGTGTTCCTGTTAAAAGTTGAGACCTAGTGCTATTCTAACCTCAGAGATGGACTTTGGGTATTTAAAAGTAAGATGATCCTGCCTTCAGAAAGAAATGAGTTGACAGAGTGACTACTGGGGTCACAGAAGGGTTGCAGAAATAGCCAGTACCTGCCAAGGCACTTCGCCTTTCATGCTGTCTGTCCCGCCGACAACCCGGGTGCTGTCTTTAATTATCAGTGGGATTTTTGTGGTGGTAGCAGTGCTGGTTTCTGTGATGTTGTTGAGCACATCATCATGAGCATCGTCATGGTCATCACTGGTTATGTTCCAGTTGTCAAAAGTGTTCATGGATCGGGTGAGCTTGGTCTTTGCTTCAGGAGCCGTGATCTTCCCGCACGGATACGGCACTGCAAGAGAAACAGTCCCAGTTATGACTGGCTGTGTTGTGCTGAGAGTTACAGTGACTGAAGGAGCAGGCAAGGAGGCAAATGCTGCCTCATCTCAGCACCCTGTTTGGGACTGACGTGGGAGGCACATATCAATAGACTGATGGTGTGCTCCCTGTGCAAACATGCCTGTGCCTTTGAGCTGCAGTGTGGGTAACATGTAAGAGTAACAAAAGCATAAATTGTTTCTGGGCTTTAAAGCTGTTCAGATGTCATTGCTAAAAATGAAAGAATCTTGTGTTGAGCATGCACGCCTGATGGGCTGCTGCAGCTGTGCCTGCTCTTGGCAGGATGTGTGGTGCATACCTGGGAGGCTCATGTAGGGCAGCCGGGCATTTGGCCTGCAGCTCTACAGCAAGTGACTCCAGAACAATAAACATCCAGCTGGGAGAGGACAGGAAATAAGGTCTGCCAATTGTACAGATAATCCTGCTTGGCACCAAGGTGAGGAAAACATTAATAAACTCTTTCTAGAGTTGTAGATTTTCTCTGTTAATGAAGGTCTCATCTACAGACTTGTTTCAGATGAGCTCTTCCCATTTCTCTCCTACACAGTGTGCGCGGAATTCCTGCTGATAGTGGCAGTCAAAATAGTAAATAGCATCAGGCATTGTCTTTCATCTGAAAAGCATTGGACAGCACTGAGCAAACAAACATTAGTGTAAAATCAGATGTGAGTGTGGCCTATAGGGATTTCATCCTTTATTTTTAAGCAGTCCGCTTTAGGAACAGGACTTAAATAAGTGTTGAGTGATGACAAGTGCTACCCACGAAGTTAGGCTAGGAAATTAAGGTTTCAGAGCCAACAAAAGCTAAGCGTTTGCAGGAAGGACAATTACCCAACCTGAAAGATGATCTTACTGCTAACAGTAAACTTTTCTGGTCCAGTGAAAGTGATACAGCACATTGGGCAACACAGGCCTGAGCTCTTAATGATCTCTGTTAACAGGACTCCCAGCCTAAGATAGTTCCTACACTGATTGCTGAAAGCCAGCACTTTCAGGGGTTCAAGGTGTTCCTGGCTGTAGCTGTCACACCTTAGCAAACTAATTCACCTGTGCAGGTTCCTGCATGCAAGCTTGGGTGTGCAAGCCCATTACACTCAGATGTTAGAAATATGATAGCATCAAATGTTAAATTGACTTTAAATGACAAACTATTTATCTACAAAGTCTCCTCTCTCCTCTGCCAGATGTGCTTCTGAGATGTTCATGCCCAATTAACTTGCTGTGTTCAGGTAGGTTGGGTCTGCAGGTACCCGTGTAGTTAGAGTTTTTGTAACAGCTCAGGAGTGGGGTAAAGCTGGTGAATATAAAAAGAACCAGCTGTCTGTCAGCCCTTTATGAAGCTGCAGCCTCAAGAAATGCATTTCACTTCCACCCCACTCAATATCACAGCTAAGCCTCCTCATTTGAGTGGTTGTCATCGAGGGTTTCTGAGTGCAAATACACGCTGTTGGGAGGACACAGCACCACAAAGGTTTACCTGTATCCGCCCAGCTCAGGTAATTATAACTGAGTGATGACGAGCCATCAAATGGACCACCAGAAGGATTTACAGTAAGAAAGATATCTTTTCTTCTGAAAAAGTCCAAAGCATCCTCAGTGTAGAAACAATAACTAAATAGTAGCTCCTGTAGGAAGAACATGGGAGCGAGCTCCGGCTGAATGGATGCTGGTGTAGCTGAACATCACTTTTCTGCCTCCAGAAATCTACTGATCCATATCTAGAAATATAATATGGCTGCAAGTGGGAGAGTTGTCCATGTGAGCAGCCATCTGAAATGAGCATTTGCCTTATGAAAAGATTCCTGGACAACTACCTTCCTTCTCCACCCACCTAAGCTAAAAAAAGGATGTTTAAATTTAATACTTTGAGCCACATCTGCCCTTGGGAAAGCGTCAGGCTCCTTACATTTGCTAAGCAGGAAAACAAGGCTGGCTTCCAACTAGATATTTTATTTATATGAGATTCATGTATCTAAATCCAGGACAAAACCTTGAAAACGTTAACCCAAATCTCTTAAAAACAGTTTAAAACTTAACCTGTAGGTTCACAGGACTTTCCATCTTCATGAAGTCGATAGCCAGTGGCACAGGAACACACAACCTTCTGTGGCGGGTCATGACTGCAAAAGTGCTTGCAGCCTCCATTTTTAATTGCACAAGTGAAGTCTGAAAGGAAGTAAAATGAAACTGTGAGACCTCTTTTGAAGTACAGCTTGTCAGACATTTGTTGGGACTTGGACTTTTGGGCTCAATAGTTCACTGTGGTGGATCTAGACTATGGATAACATGCTTGTTTGCAAGGAGAGCATCCTTCCAAAACACAACCCTCCTCATAATGAAGGAGCATCAGGCAACTCTGAAAAGTCAGATTGAGGAGCCTATACAAGGTCCCACAGAGAGTCCTGGCACAGCCTTCTGCCTCCAACAGCTGTGTGCTGCCTGAAATTTGGCAGCCTGACCCTAAAGGACTCCTGCAAATATTTGGTTACAAGCCACGTGATTTCTCCACTGCTGTGCTGCTTTCCTCCCCCTGTGCTTACAGCAATCCAGCCCTGGTGTGGATGCTTGCAGAGAACAACACTGTGTGTCAGGTGAGAGCAAACCCTGAATCCAGGCATGGCTTTGTCCTGTGATTATCACAGGGCTCTGAATTAAAACCTCAACCATAGCCATATGTTCTTCCTGACATACCAATAAATCATTGCAGCCTGATGTGGCAGACCCATTTCAGCTGGATATTTGATGAAACATGTCCCAATCTGAGGCAGAGCAAGATTTCCATGACTTGCACCTTCCTTTTCCAACCCCACCTCTCACTCCTCTGTGGTGGGAACACCATCCCTTGGAGGCGGGAAACCACTAATCTGCAGAGACCCTTTCAATTCTCAGTGAGTTTTCAAATAAATTCACAGCAGAAAACTCCACTCCTACTATCTCAAGGACACCCCCCCTTCCTGTAGCCATTTTAATGCCATCATCTACTATTTTTACAGAGCTCCTCTTCACGCCTCACTCCTAGCTCTATTTTTGCTCCTGTCTCACTTCCACAAGAAATCTGCAATGAGACTATTTAAATTTGATGCAGCTTTGAAATGCTCTTTTTAACGTACACTCCTCTCTTGCCAGAGCAGAAGCACAACTAGAAAGAGAATCTTTTATTAGTGCAGTGAGTCTAGCACATTATGCGAGTTGCACAACCCCTGATTATATTATAAATATAAGAACTGAATATCCCTCTTGCTTAAATTATCAGCTGTTTGGTTGTCATAAATTCCTCAACCCATCAGGAAAATATTTGCCTTTTGTTTGCCTTCAGAATCAAGGTTGCTGCTGACAATTATAATTATGAATTCAGCAGAGTGCCATGGAGAGAGAGGAGGCTGAGATAATCCTGTCCTGCTCTGCACCTGCTGCCCATTCTGTCATGAGAAATTGGGAGGGGGAGTGGGAGAATGGGGACCCCACTGGGGCCAGTGGAAAACTGTTGCTTTCAATGGGTGAGCACGTTGTCCCTGATTGATGAGCAACCCTGGAAAGGATTATGCTGGGGAGATAAAGGAAGGTCTCTGTGTCAACATTTGCACTGGCGATCGCAGCTGAACGAAAGACCTTGAGCCCGAGTCTCTGCTGAACCCTGGGTAAGAGCAGGTGCTCAGAAGAGGTGGAGCTGCAGCTCAACCAAGGGCTGGAGAGGACTGGAGAAATATCTGCTCCCGTATCCCCAAGCAGGTCCCCGTGCAATCCCATTACCAACAGGCTGAATATATGCTTTCCTGCAGTACCTTTCAGCAAGGCAAAATGTGTCTGAAAGACCCTCCATCAGAATGAAACATTGCAGCCACTTTCAGCCCATGGGATTTCAAATAGAGCAGAACAACCCCTGGATGAGCCCCCAGTACGTACCTATCTCACAGTTTCTGCCTTCATACCCAGCTGGGCACCAGCACACATAGGAATTTATATTATCCTGGCAAACAGCTCCATTTTTGCATGGGTTGGGGTCACACTGATCTCCATCTTGGAGAGAAGACAGGAGAGTTAACAGACATGAGTGTCCACCACGGCTGCTGCCACCACGTGCAGGAGCCTTGCTCTGTGCAAGCCTCCTATTAAAGATGAGCAAGAGACTGCACTGCTTCTTTCTTTGGAATGGAAAATAAGTCAGATCCTGGCACCAATTATGTAACAGACAATGTCAGTGCTGGGGTAACATCAGCAGCACTTTACCCAAAGTCCTAATTGTGTACCTGTCCCGTGTGAGTCAGTTCTGCTCCTTTCTGCACAACTCCTCTTCAGTTGCCCTCATGCAACATCTCAACAGGACCTCATGTCTTGGCTGAGTTAGACAGACAAATTTAGAAAGTTTGCTTCCTCAGGACTGGTTAGAGTATCTTAATCTGGATCATTTTAACAGTACGGTCTCTTCTGTGAGAATCTGGGTCTGTCTGCTTGGGTTTGGAGACCTCTCAGTGTATTAGGATTGAGAACCTTTGTCATTGCTCTTTCTCGGTCTTGTACTACTATTAACTGGTCTAGGTTTTGCCTTACATGTCAGAGCTTTTATTGTCATAGTTTCCTGTAGCTGAGAAGCTGAAGCTTTAGCATAAATACTCACCACTGCAAAACTGGCAAGAGTGAAGAGTGAATCAGTGACATTAAATGACAGAGAATGCCCTTTGAAATGCTTATGTCAAGGTAAGGAGGAAGGGGAAGGTCCTGCTGAGTTTTGTGTCCTGCCAGTAAGCGTGGCAGTTAATGGTGTGTGGCATTCCATTCAGGAATGGGCTGGAATGTCAAACTGCAAACAGGAACAAAATGGTTTTGGCTCGTGTAAGTTAGGTGTTGGGGTTTGCACATAAGGCGAGGATTGAAGAAGTTGTTATCGCTGCCTGGTGAGGCCAGTTAGGCCTTGGGTGTTGTGCAAGGGATGAGCTCTTGTGGGCTATACGTGATGGGAACAGCAGCTTGTAAACTGAACAGTAAACCAGGCATTTTAGATGACAGAGGAATATATGGCATTCCTTTCTTTTTATGAGCTAATATGTGGTGGGGAAACAAACTCAGTGTTGAGTTTCATCAGCTGAATTTTTAGAGGACAGTCCTATAATGCAAATGTAACTTTTTTATTTTATAGTGGGGACTGAATAATCTGAATTATTTAAGGCTTTTTAGTGAGATGTTCTGGCGCTTTGCCAATCTATGAAGCAGTTCATTTATTGAAATGTCCTTAAAATTAGTTTCAGATGTTGTAGTGGGCATTAAAATCTTTTTGTTAAGGGACTGAGGAGTCGTTGAGGGTGGAGACTGAAAAGGAAAAAGAAAACAGTGAAGTAGGGTTTGGGAGAAATGGTGTGAATTGCAAACAGCTGTTTGCTATGATTATGTCAAGGCTCCACTTTAATATGGCATTTCTAGGGGTTCATGCTGTCCTTTCATGAGGTTGAGCCTTATCTGGAGATCTCTGCTTGGGAACAGAACATTCGCTGTTTGGTGAAGGGGTGTTAATTACTGCTGTGGTGTTTTACTCTATAACACAACTGAAAGTAGAAGCTCAGAGTGTGACCTGGGCTCAATGGATCCAGTAGTCTCTGTGAACTGGTTTTGTTCTGTGAGGTTTTTGAAATTTCTTCAAAAAAACCTGCTTGAACAAAGTAAGTGCCAAGACATCTCTTTTTTCTTTTGGTTTGCCATTTCTATACCAACAGGACAGGCCCAGGCTTGGTGGCTGCAGGATTTAGGGTGCATGGCTCTGACACATAACACAGCTTCTGGATGTGGGAATACATTTGTTACTATAACATCTGCTATTTATGCACTGAGAGGTGAATATTAATCATTTGAACAGGAAGAAAGCAACTCTTACCAATGTATGTGTTCCAAAACTCCATCTGCAAAGGGAAGAGAAAAAAGAAAAAAAAAAAAAGGAAGTTTCTTTTGTTTTCTAATTTCTGGGCACTGTCTGACTGAAGTAGCACAGGGATGACTCCAAAACTGAAGGAAAATACTTGCAGGGAAACCACCCTCCATAATCCTGGTGGTGACCAACAAAGCTTTTAAAGCAGTTCCCCAGCCCAGCTGATGGATCTCAAATGAGAATCAGCCAAGCCAGATGCTGCCCTTAGCCCTGCAGCTTTTCCCCTTGCTGTTCACTCCTCTTCCCCCTCTGTGCCTCACCTGAAGGGCCATTTTGCAGTAGTGACACTCACCGTTTTCTCTTTGTTTTCAAACACTTCTCGAGCTTCTTCAAAGCTGCATTTTTCTTCTATACATTCTCTCTCGAGGTTCCCAGGAATAACCTCTTCCAGTCTATTTGAGTTGGCTCGCTTTTGCCTCTGCAGAACCGAGCTTGCCTCTTTGTTCTCGATGAAGACTGCAATTTGAACAGAAACAGGGGCTGGAGAGGAGCATGTACCTCTGTGTGGTGCAGCTGGAATGGACTGTCAGGGTTTTGTTGTTCCAGAAAGCAAGCCCTTCTCAGTCATTAACCCCTGTCTTGCCCCATGGCCGGGGATAATTTCTGAGTGTTAGCATCTACCTGAGGTTTCTTTGGTGCCCAACTTAAGTGCAATCCAAAGAATCAAATCTAGAAAACCAGGTGTCAAAATAGTCAATAGACAGAAACTACGGATGGCGAGAGGGTGATTGGGAATGTTGAAGTTTGGTGCTTAAAATACCCTAAAGCAGATGGTGTATCTCCTATCACAGATGTACAGACCAGAATAAGCTGTTTGAGAGGGGAAAATAATAGGCTTTTCCATGCTGCTGCTTAGTGTGGTCTTGTTCGGACACAAAAATTGTCCTGCTTTAACTGCCTCTGCCTGGTGCTGCAGGGACCCGCACTCTGGGTGGGATGTCTGTGGTGGCCACCAGCCATCCCATGGTGACTGCCTGGTGAAGGGCATGAGAACATGCAGTCCCATCACGGTGCTACCAGGGATGTTCTTCTGGCAGGTCCATGTGTCCCATGAGCAGGGACAACAGCAGCAGCCATCCTGTGGCAGTCTTCTGGCAGGGTTTGCTTCTGTCTCACTTCTTAGAGAATGCAACCTCTGCTGAGGACCCTTCTTCCTCCATCCCACCACTTTAAAACACATCGTTCACCCAAAGGAGCTCCTGACTTTGCTTCACCAGCTTCTCCTCTCTCTCTGCCCTCCCTAGGCACTTGTAGCGTGTCCCTTTTTGTCACCAGATGGCACGGTAGAGCAGCTCTTGGAGCTGCCGGTGGCCACCCGGGACACAGACCCTCAGCTGGGGGTTCTGTGTTGGAAGGGGGTGGGAACCTGTTGGACTGACCCCTCTGAGGGTTAAAGAGAGCATGAGCTCAGCCAGGTGGGCATACTGGAGAGTGAGGGGTGACTGCCAGATGCTCGTCCCTTCTCGTGGGTAACTCCTGCTCCCGACACAGAGCAGACCCCAGCCTCACCGAACCTGCAGAGGATCAGTTTTGTTGAGCTCTCATGACCCCAGGCAGGTTGATCTGATTGACACCATGCCATCGACGGTGTAACAAGCCCCTTCACTGTCAGATCTCTCTGCAAGAGACTGAACTAACAGCTTTTGCAATGCTTTTAGTTATTGTACATCAAAATTGCACCTCTGCCTTCCTGGTGCTAGTGTGGTTTTGGTGAAAATGAAAAGGATGGGTAAAGCACTGACATCTGATGAAGCCGGGCTTGTTTCAAACACTGCCCTTGTGGGGTGGCTGGTCCCCTCCCAGCTGCAGGGCTGTGCTTTCCATGTGGGACAAGAATGTACACCCCCAGGTTGGCCTCCCTGGCTGTGTGGCACCAGGGGGGACAGCCTGGCTGGGGGAGACCTGACCCCTTCTCCTCTTGGCACGGGCATCAGCCTCCAGCTGGGCAGGGCTGGCTCAGGTGGGAATGATGGAGCAGCCTGCCTTGGTTTTGTCAGCCTGCTGGGCTCTCCACATGCTTAGTGCCCAGGGAACGTGGTGTGGGTGCAGCTGCAAATTGCCCTGTGTAGAGTGAGGCAGCTGTGTCAGACATGCTCCTTCATCTCTTCCCAGTGGGATGTGCCAGACACCTGCTGTAATTAACCCATTTAATGGAGAAGAACTCATTTTAATGAATGCAGCTTTACCTTCCCTCAGATCCCTCTAGGTCTTCTCCATTGCTTACTGATCCCACATGCTGTTTTACAAGCAAAACTTGATTTGGACTGAAGGTTGCAGGCTCCATGGGGTGACAGGAATGGCACTCAGCTGGCTGGAAACCATCCTCACACTAAGAATACACTCACACATGATTTATCAACTTCTGAATCAGTATCTGAGAGAGTGAGATGGGTCTTTGGGCCAGGTGCTAGGGGGGCACACCTATCCTGTCAGCTGAGTATTGAATTTTATGGTGGGTACACCCAGGTGGATGGTGGTACCAATATGAGGTTCTGTTTACTTTTCATTGCCTAGCAAACATTTCGAAAACAGCCTTTTATTTTCAATCTGTTACTAGCAATGTTTTGATGAAAGAAAAAAGACCAGTCTTGCAGCAAACAGGAACTCACACTGGATGTGAACCACCTCTGCTGGAACTGTTGCTGCTACAGATAAATCAAGCAACAGCCTGCATTACTGTGTGTGATTGCCCACATCCATCAACTGCTCTATCTTGTCTACAGCTTTGGCTGCACCTTACAGTCTTTGTTAAATTCATGCTGGGTTTGGCTTTAAACAATCCTCACAGTGGCAAATCCAATGACTGCTTTATGGATGTGAGCACTTGTTTGTACTCCAGGACAAAGTGATGGCACACAAAGAGGTGTGGATGTTACTCCATGAGAAATTATCTCCCCTTTTTCCTTCTCTGTGTGTGTGTGTGCACTCTAAAATGGCTGAATCAAGCTCTGAAAGCTTAAAAGCTGCAAAAAAAAAATCTAAGAAAAATTCCATTCTTAAAATTAATCCCTGTGACACATTCTGTGTAAAATCAGCATAAAAACTATTATTTCACTCCCAAGAAAAGAACCAGAGCTTTAAGGAGGAGCTATGAAATGCAGCAATCCCTCTGAGCTGTCGTCTTCTATAAAACTGCACAAGCTGTCCCACTGTCAAGTGACAAACTGTCCCTTTGCCAGTGTCTGTAACACCCGTACCCAAAAATGAAGGATTTGCTAGGCTTTAAATTAACTCACCTGTACTTTCATCACCCAGACAAGCTCGCAGAAGACAAATGGAGAGTATGAGGGGGATATTTGCCATTTTCTTCCCACTGCCCAAACCTCTCGCTGACAACTTGTTCGGGTGGTGGAGCTCAGTCAATAGTTCCAAAGTGCAAGTGCTTGTTTATTGACTCTGGGTAACCCTTTAATTTAAGGTCCCCAGATGTGCCATTGCTGAAACTTGAAATGACAGCATGCGTGGTATTGGAGGGGGCACGTCCACGTGCAGGAAATCTGCCAGGTTTTTGCAGTCTTTGGGCTCATCTTCTGCTGTGTGGGATATTACTGCCATGTTTGGAGATTGAGCATCAGTCAATAAATTAATTGAGCTCCAGTAAATTTCTTTCAAGGTCTGGATTTCCCATTCCTGCCTAGGGCATGTTGTTGACCATAAAAAAGTCAAGAGTAGCATTTTTAAAGACCAGCATAGTCCAGGTTTCATCCCGAAGAGTCAGTGCAATTCCCTTGAAGATGATATTCCCTCTCAGGCACCGGGCATTCTTGGAGCAAGGCTGTGTCAGCCAGCATGGGCTACCTAATTAAAAACCTGGATGAAGTGAGTTGTGATGATCGGTCCATTATCCAGGTGTGTTGGGGCAACCCCTGGACACATATGGAGTTTCTGAGGTCCTGTGCTTGAGGCCACAGGAAGGAACCTGTTACTTGGTGGCTTGGACAGTGGCTGGCATAGGGATGTGCTGAGAAGTGACAGCTCTGGAGCAGGGAGAACATGCAGGCTTGTGGCTGCAGGGAAGCCACTGCCCAGGGCAGGTCCCCAGGCTGCTCCTGATCCACACTTGCTAAAGAGTGGACTGAAAGGAAGGGAAGATGAGGGAAATGAAACAGGAAAAATGGTAGGCTTTCATATAGAAAAGAAAGAGTGGAGTTCTGTGTGAAACAATTCATATTTTATGGTGGGCTACTTAAAACTTTTAAAACCCATCTCTCCCCTTCTTCTGACTTTCCCTTAATATGAAGAGCTATTTCAAGGTGAGTAATTGCTTTTGGGATAACAATGAATATTATAAAAAAATAAATGAAACGTAACCTTCTGGAAAGGCCAGAACTCTCCCCTGACCTCCCGCCTTGAGGACTGTAAGGAAAGTAAGCCAAAATCATTCCTCTCTCTTCAGGGAGTGCTTGTGGGCTTTCAACCAATGACCAGTTCCTCAAAATCAGCTTCCAAGTTTCTGCTTCTCCCCCACCCCGCTATGCCCAGGGCAGAACTGGGATCTGTTATGGCACCTGGTGTACATGTGGGGCTTGCCCAGCTAGAGGTATTTTGCAGCAGAACTCCATTTCTAGTGTGCTGTTAGTGCTATTGCCTTTTGGTATTGGCTTAGCTCTAGTACTAGGCTTGAGAAGAGCATCAAGAAGCTCAAGGCTCTGATGACTTGTTAAAACAGGAGAGCTAGAAGAAGGGATCTGGCAGATCTCACTAGTTCCCAGCAAAGCAAGGTGGATATTCTGCTATTATCAGTGCAAGGGAATCCCACAGTGTGTTTCAAGGTGCTGTGAGCGCTCACAAGCAGGCAAACACCATCCAGAGACATGTCTCCCAGGCTGGAGAGCTATTCATTGCTATGAGACTACAACAACCCTTGGGGAGTTATTAAAGTGTTTGCTTGAGCTTATGAACCATAAATTCTGCTCACTCAGTTAAAAAAATTAAAAATGTTCCTTCGTGAAGTAAATGAGAGAGACATTTATGGTTGCATGGGTGTTTGGAGTTACTTTTCTATGCAACACAGATTGATCAGCTGCAGGTAAATAGGAGATGCTGAATGTGAGTTGCAGCCTTGTGAGATCCATGTTGCCTAGGTGGAAAAAATCCTTTATTTTCCCTTTCTTGAGCAAACAAAAGGTCCTGAAACCTATAATTCATCTGGTTTCTTCTTGCTCCATTTGAAATGATCTTTATTCATCACTGACAATACCTTTTGTTATTAAATTTCTGTGGTAGATAAATGAGTTAGAATGAGGTAATGTGCCATTGATGTAAATTGAATGCAAAGTGAAGAAAGTAATGATCATCTCTCATTTTCTGTGCATAAGGAAATGCAAATGTGAGAAAATAAATTGAGCTAAAATGCTGAAACAATACATCTCCTATCAATAAAGAGGAGTGTGGAGAATGGCCTGCCACAACAAAAGATAATTAGAATCTCATTACTCTAAATATTTTACTTCAGAACATAGGTCAGTCAAATTATTTTAGGTTTATAGTGTATATTTCCCTTGTAATAGTATTTGCAACATTATTGCCAATTAATCTTCGCAGAGAATGCCAACATCATTAGAATAAACATGGTTATTAACACAAATGATTTCTATTGTTTACTACTATTGCTGTCAACTTCTGTGGCACTAATTTGAAGGCAAAGTCCTTCTTTTTATTTCTTTTGCAAACAAAATCACCAGAATTGTGATG
Organism: Acropternis orthonyx; assembly: GCA_035583155.1. Classification (NCBI taxonomy): domain Eukaryota; kingdom Metazoa; phylum Chordata; class Aves; order Passeriformes; family Rhinocryptidae; genus Acropternis; species Acropternis orthonyx. Next base: position 697,593 of record JAWWEU010000138.1, on the reverse strand, counting down.
CCCACTGTGGGCACTTTGGAGATGAAAGCTTTGTTGTTTAGGTGGATGTCATAGATCAAATCTGCATATATTTTAACTTAGTGTTCTACATTCTCAAAAGAAGAGTATTTAAAATAATGTTCCAAGTAATGTTCCTTCTTATTAAATAGGCTTTCTGCAGCAATGAGCTGTTAGGAGATGTCTCTTCTGGCTTGAGGTGTTATGTTTGGGGCTTTTATTGTTGAAAATACCCCTTTTTTCCTGGAACAGACCCATCACACACACGTAGTTGCTGGGCTTGTGCAGAAGGAGCTGGGAGAGGTGCAGGGCTGCATATTCCCGGCAGGGTCACCACCTCTGGCCTGGGCACTGCCCCTCTTTCAGAGAAGCTCTCTGCTGCAAAGCGAAATGAGGTTTATGAGAAATCAGAACAAGAAATCTGTTTCCATGTTAATCTGAAAGATTTTTTTAAAATGTGCTCTGCCTGCACCAATCAATAATGTTAAACTGATGGCTTGAGGTTCATGTTAAAGGATTGTTCATAATCTCTCTTGTCTCCAAATGCACTCTTCTAAGTGAAGAATCCTCACTCAAAGCCTTCAGCAATTTGCCTTGCCCTCTATGCAGCTGCGGTAAGTAATCTTTCCTTAACCAACAGCAAACAAGCCATATCTGAAAAAAAAAAAAAAGAAAGAAAAAAGAAAAGCCAAGGAAAATAATGCTTGATCCTTATGTTTTCTTATTCTTTATTTGATCACTCTGAAGTCCTTGCCTTTTTCTGGAGCAGTGATTGTGGGAAACTATCCAAATATAAAGGCAGCACAGCCATGGAGTTCTTTGCAGCACCGAACATTCTGTTGTAGTCATTAACATACTGGAGAAAGTACCAATTCTGCTAAAAGTCCCATAAGGTGTATTTGGACATCAGTGGCATTAGTGACCTACCCCAGGTGAGGATATGCCCTCAGCGTTCCAGGGATGCAGAAGCCTTATTCCAGTGGTGGTGGCTCTTGGCTGGTGGGAATGCAGGCACGTGGAGAAGCTGCTGGTGGCTTCAGTTCTGTGCTGTGGGAGGGGTTTAGGTCGAAGGAGATGTCTGACTTTGGTGATGTGAAACAGCAATGAGGACCAGCTTTTCAGTGGTGGCAGCAGACAGTTTGTACAGGAGCAGTGTTGGCTCTCCTGTGTCTGAAAGCCTCTCCTCTCATCCATCTCTGGGCTTTCAGTTCTGTGTTGGGCATTTTTCCTCTGCTTTTATGCTTCACTGGTTGTGCCAAGAAACAGGCTCCCTTGCTGAATTCCCTCTAGACACATCCATAGCAGTTAGCACTTTAGCTCTGTCCCTCCCATTTTATTCCGTTTTTAATTAGACTCCTGAACAGGAGCGCAGAGCAAACTCTGCTTTCATCTGGGAGATCCTGTGGCTGGTGAAATATTTACGGGAAGTAAATAACTGTCAGAAAGTAAACAAGTCTCTGACTCTACATGAGTGTAAAAGTGCTTTGAAATAGTCTCATTCAAATAAAAGCTCCTCATGTTGAGTGGCAGTAAGAAAACAGCAACACAGGCAAAAAAATCCCCAATGTAGAAGATAAACACAATTACTAATTCATGGACCAGCACGTTTCACAGTAGCATCTTCAGTGTCTTTCTTTGCAGTTTGATTTAAAACAGGCCGGATTAAAAGGAAATCTGGATTTGGTTTGGTCATCATCTTTTCAGACAGCAGAGTGCAAGCACGGGCAGACACAGCGTGCTGCTGTAGTCACTCTAAATATAGAATTTACCATCTCCACTTCAAACTCTGGATAAAGCAATGAAGGAAAGCTCAGAGGAGGCAGCAGCTCTTGCAGGTTTTGATGGGTCAGGTCGATTAACAAGCTCAAACATCAATGTATAGAGCAAGAACTAAATTAAATATAAGCTGAAAAGCTGGCTTGACACTGTGTATTGGCACGAGATGACACAAGCCCTGTCAGGCCAGGCACGTGTGTGGGATGGAGGCTTGTCCTGCCCCAGGCTTGCATCCAGCTAAGCTTGTTTCCTTCTTTACTGACAGGAAAGAATTCATCTTGCCTTACTCTGATGCCTACTGTTGGAGGAGGGAGGTGTCTCTCTCTTCTCTCGACTAGAAAAGCAGCCTCGATTGACAGCTCACACTATATGTCAAACTTTATTTTTGGATATTAAAACTAGGGTGAAACGAGTCTCAACTAGCACATCCAAACCCACCACCATAGCCACAGCCCTTGCACCTAAACTCCACACTCAGTTTAAAGTAAAAACATTCAGTTTTGTCCTTTTGCCCATTTTTATGTCAACATTTGTGACTATTCCCTTATTCATTTTCTTTGCCTTAACCATCTGAAAAAGCATCCTTGCATCTTACTTTGTTCAGCTCCATTTCTTTCTACTACCTTTATAATTTGCCTTCTTGCCCTTTAGGGACAAAACTCTTTGTGGTATCAGCACCAAAATCTAAGGGGAAGATATGCAGAGAAGAGAGAGGGGTATTTCTAATCTGTGAATTCCTAATTGATTTCACCAGCCAGCTCCCTGAGTCACAAGTACTTGAAGATTGTCATCTGCTTAATAAATGTGGTCTTTCAGCTGACTGGCTTGTGAGGGAACTGGAGAAGCTGAGAGCCCTCCCCATGACTCTTGGATCTGCTGCAAGAGAGAGTGATAGTTGAAATTCGGAGAAAGGGACTTCACAGTCTCCCTTGTCTGCTCACATCAACATATACAATGAATGAAACCACCACTCTGGCTCCAGAGGAAGACACTGCAATTTTTCTCTTGAAATCCCAAGCCTATCAGAGGTATATGATAAGATGAATAGTTAAGAATGAATTGGCTTTTCTAGTGAGTGTAACCTACTTGGGTTTTCTGTTCTGTTCCCTGACCTAGTACCCTGGAGTGCTTTTCCTGCTAGCAGCATTCACTAATGGATGGTTGGATGGTCTGACTTGCCAGTTCTCACAAAGCCAACAGGGCTCTGCTATGAAGGTTAATTTGCAGCCAAATCCACCTGGAGAGGTAGCCAAACACCTTGGCACTGCTTGGGCACTACTTTTCAGGAAGGATGGCAGTTGAGAACCCAGGGTTGCTTCAGAGGGTTGATTTTCACTGGTGAACACTCTGAGTGCGATGGGACAATGACACCTCAGTGTCCCTCTCTGTTTCATGCCTGTAGAGTCAGTCTATGCTTATTTCAGAAGATGTTGGGAGCCTTGACAGCATGAGGATGCATGGACAGAAGGATGCAAGGGGCAGGTGAGGGCTGGAACTTGAGATGATTGTACAGAGTGCAATGGTGCTTCATCAGATTTGCACTGGTTGAATTTTAGTTGAAGTTGCAAATTTAAACTTTACTGCAGATGTCCTGAAAGGTTTGCATTTAGTCTAATACAAAGTAGACTTAAATAGCAGCATTCCTTTCCTATCCTATCTGAGGAAAATTCTCTGTCTTGGTCTGGCCAGTACTCTGCAATTAAGATTATATGACTGTTTGAACTGAAATAATGTAAACTTCTGAAGTGAAATATCTCACATGGAAGTACAACCAGTTCAAAGATGCAGTGTCTAATATATGACACACTTTTTCTAAATTAGGCAGATCTCTGAAAAAATGCATGAGTTCCACAGCTCAGGCTTAGATCATAGTTTGAAACTTCAGAAGATTATCTCAGAAATCACAAAAAGCATCTCCCAAGGGTTTTTGATGGGTGCCTCTTCACATCAACTTTTTATCTTTAAAGCTATGTCAAACTCATGGAAACATCAAGAGTTTGTGATGTATGCTCCTTCTGAAAAACATCACAGCTCCCAGCAATGAATCCTTATTTGACAGGTAAATGCTACGTATGCTCTTCCTATAATGAATATGGGCCCAAGTGTTTCTCTTCAAGGTGTTGAGTTTTCCAGCCAAGGTTACACCACACAAGGAATATAGGATGGGATCACAATTCCCATCTTACTCAACAAAATCTTGCTCAAGTTGTCCAAGAACTGACCTAATCTTGATCTTCTTGTAGGTTTAGGGACAAATTATGCCACCCCTTCATGTCAGTTTGATCAGCTTTAATGGGGCTGTTGGTTTGGCCATCTCTTAATGGGCCACCTCACTTAAAACTCTGTGATGGGGAGTCTGGAGCCACAATAACACCGGCTGTCTCAGCCCTTGGATAAAACCAGACTGGGAAGCAAACCAGCAGGCAGGGCTTCAGAGGTCCCATGTCAACCCAGCTGGCAGTTTGTGTATTGGACCTGCAAGGACCCATCCTCCCTCAGCAGTTTAGCCAGGCCACCTCTGAATGGTCACTATGTCCTTTTTTTTTTTTTTAGATAACATTTTCTCTGGTTTGCTTGCTGTGGGGTCCGAAGCATACCGGGAAATTCCCCGTCATACAAAAAGGGACTGTGGTACCCAAGGAGAGCTCCACGATGGGTACAGCACACAGGGACCTGGGGATTCACAGCTGCAGTTATTTGCAGCCTGGAAACAATAGATGGAGAGATGTACTCAGAGAGTCAAGACCTCAGGGGAAGATCAGGCCGTAACCCACTAAACTCAACATGTTCATTTGTGCCTTGCACAAGTCACTGGAGTCAACCCCTACAGGAGCTCTTGGCAGTGTTTTTGGTGACCTTCTATCAACAGGGATGGACCTAAATGACCATGGCGCAAAATGGTACCTAAAATAGCACGTTTTCCCACATTCCCACTACTCGCTCCTTTTGAGGAGGAGATCTGTCAGCTCCCTCTGTCTCCTCTTGGGGGGAGTGATGCTGCAATCCCTCCCTTTTCTTTTCCCCATCACTCCTCCTGTATATTTCTGCATCCCTGCATTTCTCTAAGGCTATCATAACACTGTTCAAGTCAGCTTAATCATAAGCAGTCCTTAATCACAAAAAAATCTATTCAGCATTAATATAATAGAAAAATTCAAACAATGCTTCTTGCTGTTATGGAAATTTGCACCAGTGCAAGGCCAGGAGACAAAAATGTTGTATCAGCACAGGAATAAATAACCCCCTGGGGCTGGAGGTGAGCAAAACTGAACCCCAGCCCTCTGTGTTCTCTGCTCCTGCTTTAAAATACTCCTGGGAGGTAAATTTGAGGAATGAAGCTCAATGCTAGTAAATATTTTTGACCTATGCCCTGGCTGTGGGTAATTTACAACACACTTAAAAATCTGATCTGGGTTATGTCCAATTCACAGAGGTTTATTTCCAAGGCAGTTATTTATAGACTACCTTCCTGGCTCTTCGGTTCCGTGGGGAAGTGTCTGAACATCAGCTCTCTGAGCAATCCCCATAAAATTAAAATTTTCAATTTTAATGGGGAATAAACAGTTTAAGGGAAATGAAACATTATCCAACAAATCCTTCCTTTCACTTAAAGCTCTGAGACTTTAAATATTTATTAGCAGTGTCTCAGCTCTGCAGCGATATTAAAAGGCTCAGCCCTATTCTAAGGAGGGAAACAACCCATTCAATTAAAAACTAGGAGAAAATGCCACTTCAGATTACAGTGTTTGGAAAAATGATTGGCACTTTTGTCATCTATGTAATACAGATAGAAATGGGGTTTGGGTTTTTTCCTCCTTTTAACCTCCTGTGTCCTACAAATTTGTGTGGTTCTTTCTCATGGCTTGATCCTGTAGGAACAATGCTGGTATTTCTCTGGGCAGATCCACCAAGTTGCTCCCAAAACTGAGTTCTTCATGTACTTTGCGGTCTTCATATTCAGATGGGAGGCCCTTGGGAGTTTATTGTTCTATTTTAAATTCTGGCCTTCCCTTGCTTTAGCTATGTAGGAAACAACCTGCTGTAACCTCAGAGGACAATAACTTGAGAGGTTTGGGAAATCTGAGGAAACTTTATCTCCCCATGCACTGATCGAACTACTTGTACTTTTTCTTTCTTTAAAAAAAAAAAAACTTAAAAACTCAAAAATAGTTCTCTACACAGTAGTGAGCAGAAGAAAGATGTGATTATTCAATAGGATTTCAAATTTAATTTGCATCGAGTTGTCAGCTGGAAAAGAATCCCCCTGAATTGTCAGTGCAAATGGAGCTGGCATTTGCTTTGCCTTGGGAGGTGCCTGGTACCTTCTGGGAAGAGGGGAATGGTGAAAACCTTCATTTAAAATATGACTTTCCAATGAAAATTTTCTCGTGGTAGAAAATTGTCTCATTTTTAAATTTATGAGAAGTTTTGTTCTGTGAAATTTGTGGGGTTAACCATGACTAGAAGGACCATGCCAGCTTGTTTTAGCAGTGAATGTTTAAGTCCTGAATTTGTGTGTGTGTGCGTGCCTGCATCCCATCAATGTATAAAGATTTCAGAGGAAATAAGGGCTTCACTGAGGTCATCTGTACCAATGTAGAGGGAGAGGAAACCTCTTCAACAAGAACCCACAATGAAGAGGAAGAGGAGGTGGAGGCAGTGGAATGACACCGCAGTGAAATAGTTCCAGAGTCAGGACAGAGAGCTCTGGTTTTGTAGAAAGCTCATCCAGCCCTCTGACCAGTCTCTCAGCCTAACTCCATTATGGTAAGACCAGCAGTGTTTTTGAAGGGTCTGTACAGGTCATAGTGTGTTCCTGTCATGCATTAAAGCTCCCCTATACTCAATTGTCAGCGAAATTCTCTGGGAGATGAAGGAATAAAAAGCTTGATAAGGGAAATATTATCCATTAAATGAGATAGGACTTTCTCACAAGAGTGTGATTTATTTGCTTATCTATAGAAAATCTGGGTAATATACCTTGTCTTCAGCTGAGCCACTCAACTTGTTTGCACAACGTTCAACTCTCCCTCTTAAGTCTGTTAGTTCAGCCTGAGAAGACATCCCCTCTGTCTTGCTGTCTAAATGGCCCAGTTTCCTTCTCTCTGGTGCTAGAAGACACTAGATCCTTGGTAACTGAGCCCTCTGCTAAAAGGGCTGCTGCAGTCAGGCTTCGTTGCAGAAGATAAGGTGGCACCAATATTGTTCATGATGGAATATAGGAAAACAAATTATCGTGCCTGAAATCAAATGAGTTTTAATTAATGCCTCTAATCTGTCTAGTGAAAGTTCTAAATGCCATTTGTGCCTTCATTGTTGTGCTAAACAGTGACAAACTCATCAAACAAGTCACAATGTGTGCCACTAAAGCTAAAACATACCAGAAGTGAAGTAAGTAATTTGGGAAAGAAGTACATTGTAGGGAACCTGCTACAGCCCTGAGGTTCATGCACTGCATCCCACCTCCGCAGGCTTTAAATAACAGTTACCCACACAGAACTGGGATTTTTGCTTGCTCCCAATTAAACAGTGTGAGAACTCCTGCAGACACCATCCCCATATTCCCAGTCCTGTCTCCTGGGAGGAGACTTCTCCCTGTGTGTTCCAGCATGGATAGATCTCAGTCTGGACTTCTTTTGCATGAGACTTCCTGCAAAACCACCATCACTGAGCAGTGCTCCTGCCTGGGGGTGGGAGAAGTTTTGTCTTTATCTGGAGAAGGAATTTAAGCCATCCAGAAGGTAATTTATTCAGAGTTAAATCTGAGTAACACCTTTTTCCCAGCACAGGCTCTGTAGAAACCTAAGCAAGCTGAGCTGACACAGATCTTTGTTTTTCTTGTCCATATCAGTTTTTCCCTCTGATTTTTTCTTAAAAGCTACAAACCACATAACTACAGAAAGGAGCAAATTTGCTTCTCATCAGCATGTGCATAACTTGCAGGTTGGAGATCTTCTACAAGACTGAGACAAGTTCTTGTTGAGAATTTTGTTGTTTGGGATTTTTTTTATTAAATTGAATTTCATGTCCTATAGGAGGAAGGGAACAGTAATTTAAGAGCAGAAGAATATGAAGCTGTAATAAATAAATATGGGCTAGAATTTAAAGGCAAGTTCTCACCTGAGAGAAAGAAAAGAGTTTGGGAACTGTCCAGGAGCAGAGGGGATGGGAGGCAAGTGGGGAAAAAAAAAAGCTTTAAAGCAAAACCTGATAAAAGCAACTGGATGGGACAGTAGACAAGCTGGGACTGGGGTGAGAGGGGGGCAAAGCTGTAGCTGTGATCACAGGTGGGAGGTTTATCTAGGCAACTGATCTGTGGTCATTAAGGGAAGTGCTTCTTGGGTGGAAAGACCCATTGCCAGTTGTAGAAGTGGTCCAAGTCTCTGAAAGTGACATGTAAAATGACGCAGAAAACAGGAACACATCTCTGATTTTGCAGTGAGCCCCAGCACCTCAGTCTTTTACTTTCGATCTTTTAGAGGAGCTGATTGCATGTCTTTGAGGCCTTTGGTCCTTGGCTGCAGAAATAAAAGCCCGATGAGCTGAGCTGGTTGCTGATTCACCTCTAGGAGTAGAAACAGCATCACATTCTGATAACAGATTTATTCTAGTAGGGGTCTTCCTGGAGCATTTTCTCTACTACCTGAAGATATGTAAATGTTCTGTAGAATCTGACCTACATGATTAATATAACTTGTTGATGAATTATTTCTGATGAAAGGAAGCTTTGAACTAAAACAAGCTCTTCCAAAAAATAAGCCTGTGCAGCACCACAAGTAGACAGAGTTTCTCTCCATTATTTTTACCATCTTGTAAATTTGATTCTGTCGATGCTTAAATGTGTGAATGATCTGTCAGGAGCATTGAACATTTCTCTCTTTTACATTACATAGAATATGGCAGATCTCTATAATCTCCTATCCTATAGCCTCTGTGGTATATTTAACAGCAGAAAACAACCAGTATTTTGAAAAAAAAATGAATTTAGGTTTGCATTAAGATGCAGAGGGAAGGAGTTGTTTTTGTTGCTGTTTTCTTTTTCTGTCCTTTTTTTTTTTTTCCTACCTGCTCCAAATAGAGATTCTTTTAAGTCTTTGGTTGTTTATGCTTCAAGCTAATGCAAATAAAACAGTGACTAAACCTGCTGGCTTTTGAATGTATGCAGAGAATCATGAGTTTTATGGATTGTTGATGTTATCTGAAAGAAATTTCAAAGAATCGGGCTGAATAGTGAATTATAGGAGGAAAATTTTCCTTCGTTCCTACTTGGGTTAAGGAGTCTCTTTGATAATAGACAATATTCTATTATCTATTTGAAGGAGCTCAATGTAATATATTTGGGGTGATTTTACAAGTCTAGTTGATGAAAACACTTGAGTTGATGCAATAGAATATACATAGACTTCTGCAAGGCATATAATTTCGTACCTCAGAGCCCTTCATATTAAGGAACTAGAGAGTGTAAAAATGAATAATTTGCAGTTTAGATAGATTAAAAACCGTCTAACTAATGGTTCTCAAGATGATCACTGTCGGCTGCTGGCACTGTGGGTGCTCTCCAGAGCTCAGCTTTATCTCCCTGCCCATGACACTTATCAACTGACTGGAAATGGCACTGGTAAGGAGATTCCAGCTCACACATCAGGGCAATGCCATAAGGAGAGGTGGCAAAGGATAGTCAGTGTGAAAAGAAAGTACTGAATGTGAGTTCACCTATAGCCAAAATGTTGGCGTGGTCCTTGAGCAGTAACAGTCTGGGAAGGGGACATTGCCTCTGTGCTAATCTAATGGCTGTATGAAGAATCTGTCCAGATCAGCAGTTCAGAAAGTCTGGGATTAGTCAGGGTTGCCCCTAAGCAGGTTTACCAAAGTAATAGTAGGATTTGTTAACATGTCTTGTTGTGAGAAACCTGAGCAATTTGCTTCACTCTTAAAATAACAGTTTTATGCTAACCAAGGCAAGCCTGAACTCTCCACATTTGGAACAAAAGGTTGTAAGAGGAGCCCTTTCAACATAGCAGATAAAGCTCTAATGACATCCTGGAATTTCAAAAGAAGCATCTCTGTACTGGAAATATGAGTGAATGGTCACGGGCACAGTAGCAGAGGTCATGGTCAAGTACCATTGCTGCAGAATTCTGGATGCATTTAGCATTGATGTGCAATTAAAAAATGGTGTATTGGGATGATCTGTGGCTCCTGCTGTGTAGTTTAGGCTGGAGGTTTAAAGCAATCCTTTCAAAGCAATTATTTTACCCTGTATGAGGAAAGAAGCCCCAAGATCCCTCTAAATTAGTCCCAAAGGTTCACCCACTTCTGTCTGAACACCTGAAATCTAACATTCTGGGGGAACTGTGTATCTTCAGCAGCATCATGGAAACATAAACTCATTCTGCCATGTGGGTCCCTGTGAAAGGCAATGAGCATCTTCAGGAATCTGACGAATCAAAACTTCGGATTTTTTTTCTATTTCCCATTGACTCTGCATGGAGTGAAGAACTGAGGATGGTTTTAAAATAGGAACTTTATTTCTTATTCAACATTCAGGCCTAAAAATTGATGAAAACAGCAGCAATTAGAGCAAGTGAGAGTGAGTAAGGTGCCTCTTCCACTTCATTTAGTAAAGAAACTGAGTTGTCTCCCCTAGGCGCTTGTCTTGCAGCTTGTGTGACTGCAGATGGCTGGCACTTTGAAGGAAGCCTGTAATTTAAAAGCAACTCTGAATCATCCTGCCTGCCTTCACTTTGCTGCTCTGCAGAGGCTGGTGTTCACAGGTTTATCCTCTTGACTGGCAACACAAGGCAAGCCGTGCATCCGGGGCTAATGGCAGGTGTTTTGGGGAAGCTGGGGTCAAGCATTTGGGTCTGCTGCCTCTACAGCAGGCAGCCCATTTAGCACTTGGCATGATCAGCTGCCCAGTGCTCCCTCCTAAGCCTTCATTATTAACCACCAGGGGAAGCATCTATCTGCTACTCATTCCCCTCAAGATCAAAGCTGTGTTGTATATAACTGTTGTGGGGGGAAGCTGAATATTTCTTGGGAATAAGACAAATGTGAAGGCTCAGTACTGTCTTGATAGCTTGGAGTGAGTCCAGTAGATTTCTCTATGTGATAAAAGAGGGTGTTGTGTTATATACACCTCTCTGAGGAGCCACAAAATCTAGTCCTGAGGCCTCCAAACAGGGTCCAAAATGCTCTTCCCATCCCCACAATATTTAAGCGATTTAGCTGTCTCTGGGTAGCAAGACTAATTAATGAGTGGTAAAGGCAGTGTGACTGCAGATGTACCCCCTGTGCTAGTTCCTATTTCCCATCTGCCATTTTCCTCTTTGCTCCTCAACCAGCTTCAACTCTTCACGGTTTTCCTACTCTCTGGGCATTTTAGCAAGGCCATATGACTCATTGTAACTGTAGGGGAGAGGTATCCTGTGGAAAGGGATGGAAAGAAATCATCTAGACTGACTTCTTGCTCAGAATAAGGCCAGCATTGAGTTTGGAAGTCATTGAGGACTAGAAGTAGATGAGTCTGCTGATGGAGGCAGGCCAGAACTTGAGTGGTTTCCTGTGTTTTTGAGTCTTCTCTCCATTTGTTGGGTTTCACACTTCTCCTGACTAGTCTGTCTCCCCTCTCTTACGCTACCTGGGCACAGAAACTCACGCTTTTCCATGGCAAAAGTCACCAAAGGACAGTATAGCCAGCTGGCTTTCTTCTGGAAGCTCTGAGGGGCATTAAGGTGTCTGCATCTGGTTTCTCAGGCTAAATAATAAGACCTAACGACAGCCTGGATCAGAATCATGTCCAGAATCAGGACCCAGAGAGGTCAAAGGCCTGGGTAGGTTTTGGAGTGTCAGCTTCCCACAGCCTGAGAAACCTTTCAGGTTGCCTTTTTTAGCCTATCTACAAGGAGAAAAGGCTGATTCATTTTAGGTATTAGCTAATGTAGAAGCATTTAAGCCACTGGAATAGGAAAATGAAAGCTTAAACTGCCCAGAAGGGTGCTGTACAAATTTCTCTCTCATCTACTGTTAAGCATCGAGGATAAATAATTGCCATAGCTGCTTCTCCAGACATGTTTTGACCTCTTGTTTAATTATCTTGCCAAAAATTGTCCATTCCTTAAGGTTGCTGGGTTTTTTGCTGAACAAACTGCTGCCAATGTGCTTGAAAGAGATTATTTTAAAGGAAAAGCATTTTCACAAACAGATTTAATGTTCACTTTTCTTGCTTTACCCGAGGGCTCTCTACCTATTTTTATTCCTTATGTTCCCTTATCATGCAGTGGAACCCAAGGCCCTATTTACTGAGAAATGTTTTTAAAAGCCTAAAACTTTCTATTTCTATAAATATATCTGTACTGCTGGAGTCAGGAGTCTGGTTTTCAAAGGATCTTGCTTTGGTTGAAGCTGGATTGCTGGTTGAACTTTATCTGCCTTAACCTGGGAGAATATGGAGTTAGGCATGATGTTTTCACAGTGGAAGTTCCCCTATGCAATGAGATTTATGTTAATTTCTACATCTCTCCACATCTTCTGGGTGGTTATGGGGGAAAAAGATTCTCAGCAGTGAAAATATGCCTTGGATTCTGAATTGCAAGGTTAGCCTTTGAACTAAGCCTCCTTTTCCTCAGGCTGAGTCCTTTTCAGCTCCCTCAGCCATTCCTCATCAGAATTGTGCTCCAGACCCTTCCTCAGCTCTCTTCCCTTCTCTGGACATGCTCCAGCCCCTTGTTGCAGTGAGAGGCTCACAGCTGAACACAGGACTTGAGGTGCAGCCTCAGCAGTGCTGAATACAGGAGGATGATCACTGCCATCATCCTGCTGGCCACGCTCTTCCTGTGACCAAAAGCTTGGCTCTGCCCTTACTCTGCAGAGACAACAGATGCAAATGGTTTGGGCCAGCGGGCTGCAAAATGAGAAATGACAACCTGGAGGAGGATATGAGGTTCCTGGTGAAGTGGTGCTGTCTGTCGCTGTTGCTGGCTTGTCTGCATCTGCAGCCACTGCCTGGAGGTCCTGAGTCCAGCCTGAGACACAGGAGCTGGAGCAGACCAACAGCAGATTCTGTAGTGAGAGTGGTGATGTTGAAACCATCATGCAAAACTGCATCTCTCAGAACAGCTGTCTGATGGTGTGTGTGGTGGTGGACAGTAGGAGCAATGGCTTTTCTCCTGTATGTGCATCCAGCCAGGACAGGGTTAATTTTTGCAGTAGCCAGGAGGAGCATGGCTAGGACTTGGAGGTTATTGTATAGCACCTCACATCATTGCCAGGGGAGGAGGGGAGAAGGGGCCCTTGTGGTCAGAGGGAGCAGTCGGGTAATGCTGGTTCTGAGCAATTGCATGAGAATTGTTTGCCTGTCTTGTACACACCATTATTGATATTGTAGCTGTTACTGTTTGTTTTTTTATCTCGTTGTTTCCAGTAAATTGGTCTTATCTCAACTCATGTCCTTTAACTCGTGTGCCTCCAATTCTCCTCTCCAGCCTGCTGCAGGGGGAGGGAGAAGTGAGGGAACAGTGCATGGTTTGAAGTTTCAGTGGGAACACTAAACTGGGGAATACTATTCCTAGTCCACAGCAGTGTGATAGCCCTGTGGCAGGTCTGTGCCCAGGGGATGCAGGGCTCCAGTGAGACCTGGAGCCAAACCCGTGCTCTTGCCTCCCTCTACAGCACAGACACAGGTGGGGGGAGACAGCTGGGCTGGACTGCAGAATCAGCCTTGTCTTGGTTTCTCAATAATTTAGTATACTGCTTTTCAACTAGCCTCTGTCAGCCTTGAAATTCATACTGAATCCCAGATGCCTGTCTTATTTGCTGAATAATGTTTTTCAGCTTTGTCCTTTTCTGTGTGTGTCTGTAATGCAGGAGGAATGGCTTTGGACTCAAGTCTTTTCTCACTGACATCTTATGCACTATCTCATTCTCACATACTGAGGTGTGTTGTCTCTCCTTGTCCTGGGATAGAAAAAGTCCAGCTCTCTCACCCTGGGAGATCCTATTCAGCTCCAAAGGGTGCAGTTCAAGGCTTTTAGCACTGCCACACCTAATAAAATGGCAATTCATGCAAACCCTTGGTAAGGGGTCGTCTCTGCCATTCCTTGAGTGGAGAAGGGCATGATCCTGTCCCTGTTTGCTTGACAGGAAAACTCAGAGAGGGTTGGCATGGTATTTACTGGAGAACCAGACAGATGTCTGGTTCTGCTGAGACTCAGGTCTATTGGGATCCTCACAACATGATCTTTTTTTCTACCTTTGTCATATTATAGAGAGCTTAGGTTTCTGGGAGATCTCAGTTACTAGCTAGGCTGCTTCTGCGTGTCTTTATTCTCACAATCATCCTTTTAAAACAACAGACAGGCTCAGGCAGAGGCCTTGGGAAGGATTCCTCCCTGTCCATCCCTCCCAGCCTACTAGTAAGCAGTGAGTAAAACAGAGATTGCATTTGTGCATTAGCAGCAGCATTTGGGGTGGAGAACACAGACTTTACAGCAACCTAGTCAGTAAATAACATGTGGCACATGAAATGAGCTAATGGTATTTTTATGTAGGAAAGAGACAGGCCAATCATTCATTCTCACTCATTTTTACGGACTTTTTTATTCCCTTTGATTCAAAACAGCCAGATTCCAGCACCTTTTCTTCCATTAGAGGAGCAGACTTCAAAACCCATCTGCTTTTCTCATACTTGTTCCATCAAATTCATTAGGCAAATTCCTCTCTGCCTCTCATTTCAACACCTCTGAATCTGGTACCTCAGTACTTCCAGATGTAAAAATCATGTAGTGATGGCCACAAACTAATCCCTTGGCTCCTTCAGCCACCATAAATAGGAGAAGGAAATGCAAGGTTCATCTAATGTCTGGCAGAAAGGTGCCTGGAAAGTCCCCTAAGACATCAGACTTGAATGGGCTGGTCCTCGTCCAAAACCGCATTTGAAGAAGAAGAGAATAAATTTAGGGGTCAGTTACTACAGTTAGACTGATTTTGTGAAAAACTGTCTAGGCAAAATCTCTGTTTCTCTTTGTCCTGAAGTGGTGAAAATATTAAGCTGGAAGGGGAACATCTCCCAGAGAACTACGATTGCAGGTGGTGGAAATGGCTGGAGCCTTCTGCCATGTGAGTTTGGTCTCCCCACAGCTCTTCAGGTATCCTAAGCTGAGGACTTTTTAGCACTGTCACTGGTGGGTGTGTGACACTGGAATGCTGATAGGTTCCTAAATCACTTTTAGGATCTTCTGACAGGCTCGGAATGGTGCCTATGTGCATCCTATGTGGATTCCTTTAGCTTTTCTTTACCCTTTTCCTTTCCATATTCCAGAGAAGGGGAAACATCAACTCTTTGAGCTATGGACTAGCTTACACCTGGTTGGGAAAACGTTTGAGGCTGTAGGCAAAGATGTGGAGTTGTGAATTTTATACCTTGGGAAAGGTGAATCCCTAAATTTGATTCATAATTCTGTATAAAGCTATGCCAAGGCTGCCTACCAAGGGCTGCTGTGGAAACAGGCAGAGGACTTGCTGTAACTGCTGCTGATGTCTGTGCAAGCTTTGTCTTACTGTGGGACTAGACTCAGACTCACAGGTGAGGCTTTATAGAATAGCAGTGTCAATGCCTTAATATTCCAGGTAATCAGCTGGATTTGCAATTCCACAGACTCATTACGGCACAAACAAAATGCCTGCTCCAGAAAAAGTGCAGCATTGGGCTATATCATCTCCCAAAGCTCAAACTTCTTGGCGAATACAAGTCAGAAACATCACTCCCTTCACAGACATTGGAAGGCAAGTTTGGGCAGACTCACTGCCAACAAGCTAAGCAACAGCTTTTCTGCTTTGACCCAGAGGCAGAGCAGAGTCTGGGTATCCTGGGAACACCAGAAGAATGAGCACAGACGGTTCCTCTGGCATCTGATTCTGTACTAGTCAGATCATTTTAAAAATCAAGATCATACTTTCATAGGAAAATAGTTATTAAAACACTACAAAGTGTTTTCCCCACATGCCTATTGCATCATCCCACGTTATCCACTGCTTGGTGACTGCAGACCACTGTTTGCAAAACTGCAGTGGAAGTACTCCGTACATGGATAATTAACATATATTTTTGCATTACCCATAATGTAACTCTCATCTCTTTAGCCTTTTAATTTTCACAGCTTTATTTAAAGAATAGAGAATCTGTAGTGGGGGGACACTCTTGATTTGATGGGAGCTGATGAATAGGGTAAGACAAATACCATATAAATGTTTTTTTAAAATAATGCAGTCACTGGCAGAGTGAATCAGATGTCTATGTCACATGATGGTAGCTGTCACTTCATTAGACTTCTAAATTCAACATTGAATCCATGCTTTATGGCCACCTATTCCTTTCCTACTTTGTAATTTGTCATCTACAGTGTATTGATTGTGCACCTAAAATATTTGTACATCTTCTCAAATGTAATTTGCAGTGAGAAATTTCAGCTGGCAGAACAGCACCAGCAAAATGGAAGTGCAATGAAATCCCTCAGGTTCACAGTGGGGTCGATTTTGGTGGGTGGCAGTCAGGCAGCTTTTTTGGTCGATCATATGATAGTTATTTGGAGATTGGAGAGAAGAATCAGAGCTGAAATGATGAGTTGTAGATATTAAGTACTTTTTGAGTTCCTACACAAACAGACGCACTTTCAGAGTTCACGGTGTCTACAGATCACAGAGAAGAAAAGAGCCAGTTATAGCTCCTAAAGGCAAGGGGAGTTCCTGCTTCGCATTGTTTTTAGGAGGTCATCACAATCATTAACGAGTGGGTAGAGGGCTAATTTCTGCCACTTGCCAGTGAAAAGATCTGTGCACTCAACCAAAGTTGGAGATTCAAAGTTATCAGACAAACTTAAATGAATGATATCCTGACTCACCAGGATGAGTCAAGCTTGTTCTAGAAGGAGAACTCCTTTCTGCTTGATTTTTCTTTTTTTTTTTTTTTTTTTTGTGAGTGAAGAACTAGGTATCACTAAAAGGTTGCCAGTGGTTCTCATTGAAAACAGAATAGTAAAGCAGGAAGAAGTAATGAACTTGTTCATGGAACTTGTACAGATGGGAAGAGTCATCCAGATCCATTTCATATTCTTTGCAAACTGCTCTAGGAATACAGTAATCTAGGAAGATGCAGCAGCCTGTCTATTCTCTGGAGTCTCTGTACTAGTTCACTGCAGCAAAATCTCTTGGGGTAGTTCTACTTGTACTTTCTGTTGAACTGTGAAATGCTGAAAGATGTATTTGCAAAGAGAGAGTTTCTTAGGGCAATGTTCTTTCCAACACAGCAGTGGCTTTCCCAGACTTCATTCTCTTTTGGTTTACTTGTTTTACTTATTTCTCTCTGCATTGTTTTCTGGGCAACATTTTGAAAATTGCTTTCAGCCTGATAGGTAAAATTAAATGAGAACTCTGCCTCCTCCCTACTGTGGTCCTTTGGATTGCAGATCTCATGTTGTACTAGCCTCCAGGCAGATCTGCTGCAATGGTCAATCTCCTTCTGTCAGCCAAGAAGGGTCATTTGTCTGGAACAGCCTTGGAAACCCTAAGAAAAGCAGTGTCTAAACAAATGCTACTTTAATTATTGGTATGGGTCCAAAACCAATTGTAATCACAAAGTTTGGGATTTAGGTTGCAGCTGCCAGCCCCTTGTTCCTCCCTGACTGGCTTTTTGTGGATGATTTTATTTGTTGCCTGAGGAAGAGGGTGGGTGGGGTGGCAAACAGATGGAGAAATTCAATAGAGAGATGAAAATCCTGAGTCCCCAAAACCTGGAACTCAAAAGTAATAATATCACAGTGTTCAAAAAGATTAGTCTTTTGATCCTTTTGCCAAAACCTGCTGCTTCCCAGCTGGTCAGCCAGCTCTGGCATCCTCCAGTCACAATTGCAACTGAGAAATGACTGGAGAGCTGCTTCTGTGCTCACATTCTCATTGCCAGATGTACAATTATCGCTACTGAAGTAGCAAAAGAGCCTAGTTTGGAACACAGCAGGCTCCAAGCAGCTTGATTTCCTTTTGACAGCTGTTGCGTTGCATGTTGTACCTTACCTCTAATTCTTGACCATGGCTATCATCCCTCACCTCTTGACCTGTGCTGGCTGTGCTGTCCTGTAGCTGTGATTGCTTCAAATGGATAAAATACATGAGAGTGTTTATAAGATCATGTAAGATTCTGGCTGTGGGGAAAGGTGAAAGGGGCAAATCTCATTTCAGTGGGAAGATCTGTTTTTCCTCTTACAGATATATGGCTTCCCTTCTTGACTGCTCCTTAATTAGCATGAAAATGGACTAAATATTTTAAGCAAATCAGAATTTCAAGAAGCATTTACAGCAGTGCCTCATGTTTAAATGTACGCAGCACTATGCACGTCATCATTGAATAATGAATTAATAAATAACTTTGAAGGAATTTTTAGCCCAGAAAGCATACACAATTTTAGCTTCCAGTCAATTGCCCTGTTTACTGTGGGGGTTTTTTTAGCAACACTATCAGTCCTGAAAGTAGCCTTGTCAATATTTCAGTTGCTTTGGTGTACAGAGCCGTAGCATTCAGTTGAATTGTAATCCTTAAATTGGCAGGCAAGCAGGTTTGCTCAGCTTGTCTGTTCCCTTTTTGGTAACAAAAGCTTGGAAAACCTTCTCTGTCGGGTAAGGATGAAGCTTCTTGTGAGATTTTGTTGTCCATGGTTAAACCTCTCTCTGATGCTGCTGGTTTGAAAGATACAGAGAAACTTTGCCTACAGAAAAAAATCCTATCGTAGGTTCATCTAATCCTTCCAAGGATGAGGGGAGCTTAATATTTAAATCACATCTTTTCTGCTTTGCCTGGGAGAGAGCCTATCTCCTCCTCCCTGTTCTCAAAGGTGTTTGTAGCCCTCAGACCCAAACCTGCTAGAATGTAAGGCTCAATTGTGATTTGGATGACAAGAGTTTGGACTCAGCTTAACCCCCCTGCATGGATTGCATGGAACAAGTGACCCACCCTGACCCACACTCCTCCCCTCCATCCCTGTGGCCAACGGAAGGATTCTGGAGTCAGAGGGGGTCTTATGAGGGGTGTAGGTGTGCTGCAGCCTCTCTCCTGACCCCAGCACCTCACCATGTCTAATGTCCACCTGGTCTGAGAGAGAGGGAGGGACACTGAGCTGGAGGGAGGTTCCATGCTGGGGTTGTATTGGCCAGAAGCCTGACTGCCACTCAGGTTACCCCCTGTCTCCTTAGCACAATTCAGAATGGTGTGGAGGCTCCCAGCATGACCAGTGACAGTCCCAGATAAGATGAGAACCATGTCCACCCCTGGAGATACAAATCCCTGTGGCTACAGCTTCTACCCAAGAGCTCCTGTGGATTTCATGTCCTTGCAGCGTTATGTTTGTGTTATAATTCCTTGCTGTGCCTCCTGCTGCTGTGCAGGGACATGCTGGTGACAGAAAAAAAGCCTGTGGGAGAACACTATCACATACAGAGAGGAGGACCTGCAGTATCATGACGGTGATGATACATTAATGATTGACAAGTGCATAAAGTAAATGGACTGGTAAATAGTTTTCCCTGGAATATCATTTTATAATAGCCATATCAAGTGCTACTTCTAATAGAGGAGGTAAAAAGATAAGATGCTGGGTGAATGTGATTTTAAAAAATTGAGTGCTGTTAAGCTGCAAGTGAGACAGGATTTGGGTTTAGTGTTTAGGCTGTGCACGATGGAGAGCAGTCAGCAGAACTGGGCTGCGTCTGGAAGTAGGGTAGCAGGTCACACAATTCTGTAAGTTGAAACCAACATTTATTCAGGCCGTGATTCAACTTGGCTCTAAAATATGTGTATTAAATCCCATTGACTTCAGTGGGACTATTCGTGTCCTTTTAAAGTTACACAAGGGCTTAAGCATTTTGCTACGTTGAAGCCTCCCATTGAGACTTAAATACATTCTTCCATATAACTTAAAAATATCCCAATGGCAATATTTAGTTCTAGCTAGGAAAAGCTAGAGAAAAGATGAATTACACTTCTTATTGAGGCACACTCAACATTTACATAAATAGTTGCTGTGAGCTGTTTTCTAGTCAAAATTATATGTGCCCCATTTACCTGAACCTATTCTGAGGTCTACAACTTTAGCTTTGTTTCTCTTCAATTTCTTTACCATAAAAGCAACAAAATACAGTCTCTGAAGACTAGTCAATTTGAATTATATTATTAACATTGATTAGCCTAACAGCATGGCATTTCCATTTGAATGTCGTTAGAAGGTAAGTGAGAGCTGTGAAGGAGCGAGGGAGGAAAAGAAGCAGTCAGCATGAAGGAACAGACATGCCTCTGAAGGCCTCATAAGGCAGGAAAGAATATAAGAAAGAGGTGAACAAAATGTAGGAACTTGGGGCTACTGCATAAAACCCAATAGGATGAAACCTTCTCCTTTAGGGAAAAAATGGCAGGAATAAAACAGTGAAAACACAAAGTGTATTAAAGCTGCATGTAAACAACACCAAGCAAAGTCGTTCTTACAGACCTCAGATGTGCCATAGGTAGGATCACTTGAAAGTCCCTCAGCGTGGGGAGGATCAGGAGAGCAGGTAGGGCAGGTGCTGTTGCTGCTTCCAAGGCTCCTGCAGCCCCACACCCCAGGACACAGGTTAGCTGATGTGTGCAGGGAGAGACGGGGAAACAGTTATGAAAAAATGCTCTCTTCATCCCAGATCAGATGCTGGAGGGCATGGTCAAACACAGAACATTGTAAGGCTCTTGTAACAGCATCAGGAAAGATCAAACTGACCTGTTCTCAGTGAACTGGCCCTGGTGCAGACAGTTTTATTTATGCTACTCTAAGCTGCATTTATTACATGCTACTACTACACACAACCAGCTTCTAGGATGTGAATTAGTAGTATAAAATGAACTTGTCAAATTAACTCATGGTCTCTGGAAGCATGGCCATGAGTAAAAGTTGCCTTTAGCAGCCAGACTGGCAGTGCAGAGCCATGATTAATGGGAACTCTTGGTGTAACTTCCACTGTGTTATTTGGTGGCTCTCACAATTCACCCAGCTGATACAGTTCAGTGAGTCTGTGGTCTGACTTGGAGCCAGATGGAGAACCTTGATATAAATCTTGAGCTAAACCTCCGCCTGCTTTGGCAGGGTAGTAGTGAGGCAGCTGATGTGCATACAATCGCTCTTCTGTTCCCTCTTTTAATAAAAGGTGCCTCTTCCTGTGGCTAAACTGGTAGTCACTGAATAATCTCTTAAAAAGATCTGTCCTGTTGAGCTGAATAACTTGTTACAAACAGTTTCTAAAACCTAGTAATAGCTTTGTGAATAGTACATTGCAAAGGAGCTGTCAGCCTGCCTGATGCAAGCAGGAGCCAAACACATAATAAACCCCTTAAGACCTGACTTTAAGGGGAATACTTTGCAAACCCAACCGTTGTGATTTCAGGTTATAACATGCCTGATTCTGTGACAGTGCTACCCAGCACAGCGGGGGAGGCATTTGCCAGACTTCATTACTGGCAGCTAACTCAAATATCTCCAGATCTGGAAGGCTTCTGAAATTCGTATTCTGCAATGGCAGCATTTTTGTAGGGATGGATTCTCTGATCTCGTGCCCCTTCAGTTGTTGGTCCTGGTTGTGCAAAGTGATTTGACAGCCAGCAATTCTGCACTGGAGTGCTTCATACTCGTGCTGTGCAGGAACAGCTGATAGTACCAGGTGGAGAGCAAAGGCATGATCAGGCCCAAGGAGCTTGTGTGGAAATTTCAGCCAAGAACCCTTTTTTTTTCTTTTTTTTTTCCCCTGTAATGGCCAAGATATAAATCCTTGAAAATGGCAGGTGATAATGGAAATGCTGACTCAACCGTAGCTTTAGTCACAGTGGCTCTGCTATGACTCTGTGTGGAGAGAATAGATTGTTGTCAGCAGATGACTACATTTTTCAATTTTAGGAGCAATTCTCTTCATGCGTTAACCTTATTTACACTTGTTTCAGTACACTCATGTCTTTCTGCTGAATGTCAAGGGCACCTCAAGAATTAAAGGGAATTAGCAGTTTCTTTCCATGTTCTCTGCTGTAATTGCTGAAATTGCTTCAGCTTTGAAGCAGAGTGGCAAAAGGTCTTTGTCTTGAACAGCAGGGTGTTGTTATACTGATGATGACCAGGTTGTCAGCTTGCATGCACTGATGTGTACAGATACAAGTCCCTTGAAGTCTACAGAATCACAGGCTTGTCTATTTAAATTTAGGACACAATATTATGTGTAATTCAAAGAATTGGTTAATAAGCCACCTGTGTTCTTCTCTGGTGTCTTGGAGTGTCAGTACGGAGGAGTGTGTGATGGATGGGGTCTCCAAGAAGATGGAAGGAGCTGGGCATACAGTAGTCAAACCACATCAACTTTATAGGGTCCCTGAAGTTTTCAGGTATCATTCAGTCTTTGAAAGATGCTGCTGTCCAAGCACCTTCCCAACCCAATGTACTTTTTATACGTCTTTATTAAAAGGCAGAGAAGACAATGGGGAAGAAGCTCTGTATCAGAGGCAGGGAGAATTAGAAAGAGAAAGAAAAAGCTAAACAGTACCAATGAACTCATACCAATAATAATATGACCTGTAACAACCAGTTCCCAATGGCCAATTTCCTTTTGGCCATTTCTACAAACGAGTTTAAGTATAGATTTGGGTGGCTAAATATAGACAGTCTGATACCTATTATGTGAAATCTCAGTTTGAAATTATTCAACATCTTCCTACTATATACGAATAATCAGTGTTTTATCGCACTGTGAGACTGTCTGAACAAAAATCCTTTCAGAAGGTACTTCTTGCTGTTAGTTGGATAACTCATGAGAGATTTCCTTTGTGAAAAACTGCTCTTGGATACTCTTCAGAAGATGAACATCTTTGCAGACTCTAATGAGAAAAGAGAGCTGACCAGGATGTGAGATCACACATGCCCCCTACCTCCCACAACTTTTGCTTTCTGGAAAGTTGGACTAGAAACTGTTCCTGCAACAGCTAAAACCTTGTTGTTAGAAGCCTTGTACAGGTTTTTGGGGGAAAGTACCATCTCTGATTCTTCATCCTGAGCCTGCCCATCAGGATCTCATTTACCCAGATAGCATGAGCAGTTTGTTGTGGAATATTCACTGTGCAGTCATATCATGCTCCAGATGAAACCCTAGCTGATAAATGAACCCTTCACTTCTGAAAGTAATTGCTAACCTTTAAAGCCTTAAACTGGCAACGGTCCTGTAGGCACAGTCAGGGAAACGGTAAAAAACTGTAATTGCAACCTGTTCTTTTTCAAAGTAATTCCAGTCTTATTGTGTCACATATAGATTGACTTGTATACCATGGTGTACTAATATAGTGTATCAGTGCCTGTCCATCGCAGCACGAACCCTTGGAGCTGCAATCCAGTGAAAAAGGTCTTTGAAGGCTATAAATATCCCAGCATTGCTCCCTGTTTCTAAATTAGAGCAATGGAAGCTAAATATATGCTGACTCTAGTTGTGACAGATCCTGAAAGCGATTCTTATTCATTTTGATTCTTGCCCAGAATATCTTTCTTGCAGTCCTACTTCTGAATTTGTTGAAGAAAACAACACTGACAACTTACCCTTCAGCCCTGTGCTGCAGAAAGGAAAGGCTCGGCTATAGTTACCCTGCTCAGCTAATAACAAAGTGAAACAGAATATTGGTAATTTCCTTCCTTTCTGTACAAGATCCAGACTGTCATTAAGCCTCTTTATCTGCTTTAGACTGGCGCTGCTACATTGATGCCATCAGCACTCTTTGGTGTTAATTGGCAGGAGGATCCAGCCTTGCAGCTTCGTTAGCCCAGCTGATGCTTTGGGCTTCTCTGGATGGCACAGTGCTGTCAGCAGCTGCTTCATCCTTGCCATCCGCACCATGAATTCCCATCTCAAGAGGTGGTAAAATATAAAGCTGAGGCAGGTGTTGGAGGACAGGGGAGTTCCCAAGAGGACAGTGTGCTGAGACATGGTGAGTGTCTGATGCTCTGGCTGATAGACCTTCCCCACAAGAGGATAAATGCTGCTGTGAGGAATGGGGTGTGTAAGAGCAGGACTAGGGCTCCTCCTGGTCTCTCCAGAGGCAGGAAACAAAGAAGCAGAGAATTCCCAAGAACCAAAACACATCTCGGATTTTATTTGTTGTACACGGTGTGTACAATCTCCCAGGGAATACAGATGCATTTACACTTTAAGGTTAAAATCCAAAGCAGTAGAGAAATGGAGTTGTTATTCCTGCTGTGGAAACTGTGAAGATTACAAGGGAGGAAACATAGCCAGAGACATGAGGAAATTTGATTTGGTCCTTCTGTGGTACTGACATCCCAATGGCAACCTTGTTTCTTGCCTGCTTCCAGGCATTTTGGCAGCACTGCAAAATCCCAAAGCCACAAAAATTGCAAATTTACACCTGTGAGTTTTTGCTTCTCCAGCTCAGGAAACGGAGGCAGGGTTGCAAAAACAGATGGGAGCTATCAGCCAGCTCAAAAGTGATGTGCCTCAGGAGGTGCTTTGTTTATGATGCTGTTGAGATCAAACAATCAGAAGATTCTTGGTATCAGCTAGAGAAGGGGAATTTGGCCCTCCTATGGCCCAGTTCTTGTCTCCTTTCAAACATTTGCTTCAAGCTTGGAGGAGGACAAGCGGGCAGCAGGGACATCCAAGCTCCCACTCTCCCACAAGAAGCCTGAGCTGATGGAAGGCATCCTTGATGTATAATATTAACACCAGAAGGAAGGGACAAGGCACTCTTCTCATTCTGAGAGTATGACAGAGAATGGGGTTAATTTTGAGCTTTCAAAAGTGCACACGCAGTGTTAATGTCAGATGCCCAAAATATTGTTAAACACAAGCGATTTGTGATTTAAAATATTACAAGCCTGCTATTTTTAGTGCAGAGGAACCTTTAGTCATTCTACATTTAGATGGCTTATCGGAATTAAATAAATAACAGCAATGGTTACTGCTCAAATTAGGTCTGTCTCGGTTTCCATGGCATCCAATCTGTTATCTCCAATACTCTTGCCAGGATTTGTACTGGGGCTCTGGGACAGCAACATTTCTTATAAGGCTTATAAGGAATTATCCTGTAGCAATTTCAGCTATATGGTTTCTATGAAACCCTGGAATAAATGGATTTATTTAAGATGTGTTGAAGGTTTTTTCTTTTTTTCTTTCTTTTTTTGAACTGTTTTCTATTTTTAGCTCTGCTGCCTGCTTTTACGTGGTGCTGCTTTAACCCTTTTGGGATGTGTCACTGTGCTGTCTGACAATCCTGTGCAGTGCCTGTTGCACTATCCTGTGGGAACAGGAGGAGACTTGGATGCTTTGACGCCACCAGCAGAGTGTATTTGAAAACCAGGACTCAGGAAAATGAGATAACACGACTCTTTGCTTCTACCTTTTTGGTACCTCAGAGTCTTTTGAAAATAGCAACACAGAAGTATTTCCACTTGTTCTGAGATACCAAGCATAGTCATCCTCAGAGGAAATATAGCAACGCTTTGTCTGAGCCCGAGAACTTTTGTCTGAGGCCAAGACAAAAAAATATTACCTATGTCAAGCTGCTGAGTTCAACGTAGAGGTAAATGGGCGGAATACAAAGCCTTGTGTTATGTGCAAAGCCAGGCTGGATGATTTAGTGTTTCCCTTTGACCTAAGACACTGTGCAAATATGAATTAGAAGGAGAGTTATAATCCCAGCTTGGAAGAAGGACATGGTGTGCACAGCAAGCTGTATTGCGACAGAGAGCAGGAAAATATATTTGTGCTGTAACAGCTGTGTATTTCCCCATAGCTCTTCAAATTAATATTACCTTTTACAGGTACATTTTTTAGTTTCTTGGCCTTTAGAGTTTTCAAGTAAGAGTTTCATTAATCTTTTTTTTTCTAATGCTACCTTGGATATAGATCCTGTTCCCTTTTCCCCTCTGGTAAGCACTAATTCACTTTGAGTTTATTTGCATCCTGTTGTAAAGCAATTCTGGATCTGTGGCGTTTTAAAAATCAATGGCTCTCTGGGTTTCTAATTTCCAGGTAATATTCCTAAACAAAATGTACTGTTAGATAGCACAGAGATTTATGGCAAATATTAAGTAGTTCTAAGCGACACTTCTAATATTTTTATAGGAATGAATGATGTCGCAGAGCATAAGCACTTTCATAGAGCTTCTTTCAACATTGAATAATTTGATGTTCCCTGTTTACTTACTTGTATCTCAGTCTTGCAAGAATGATACTAATGCTGCCCTGCAGATCCTCGGCTGGCATAAACTGGCATCTTTTCCTTAGACATCAGTGGAGCTGTGCTGATTTATATGAGCTTAGGGTGCACCTTTGGCGCACACAACATTTCTACCATACCTCACATGGAATTTGATTTACTCTGAATCATGATTGAAATATAGCAGTGTGTTTAAAGTAGGCAAGAAATGATGAAGTACTTACTATTTATAGAGTCACAGCTACGTTTCAGAGCCAACTGAGCAATCCCCAAGTACAACCACAATACAAAGACTTTAATATTTTAGTGCTCTGTCACCCTGTGGTCACTATAAATTTGCTGTGGCTGGGCATGCAGCCCCAGCACAAACCTATTTGAAAAACCCTTACCTAGGCAACTGCATTGATGCAGGGGCTGGCTATTCATGCTTGCACACACCCTCTCTTGACCCACTCTGCAAGGAATTAAAAAGGGCTAAGCTGAACCTGTGAAATGCCACATTGCACTAGGCAGTGAGTGGGTGAGATTGTGATTATGGACCAAGCACACAGTGGAGCACTCTGCTTAAGATTTTTGCATGGAAAAAAGGGTTAAGGTTTAACACTAATGGTACATGAGCCACTGCAGTAGTTATTTCAAGATTCCTGTTACTGATGCCATGGTGACTGAAGTACTACATGCTCTCCTGTCTATGCTCTAACCAGAATTATTCTATTCTTGGGCTCTATATTTTAGTACCATAGTTTTCTTTTTCATTCATATTTTCTTCTTAAGGTGTATTCTTCTTAAGGAGAATAGTCTTGAAGTGCTACAACTTGTCTGACTACAGAGGTGGCTTTGGCATACAGCCCTGGCCTGGGACACAGGAGGCAGGAAGCTTAATGCCACCTAAGGTGCACAGCAGTGGCTGTTACTGGTGTAGTCAAACTCAATAAGGCAAATTTTTAGCTCAAATTCATTGGAAAAGTTTCCAAGGAAGGGAAAATAAAGGCAGTTGTGATGCCTCTGTATCTGCTCTCCCACCTTACTGATCAGTGCAGTTTCATATGCTCCTGTGACTGTAAGAGGCAGCTCTGCCCCAAGCTGGTGACATACCAGGGAAAAATGTCCCCTAGCTCCTGCAGAGCAGGATGTGGTCCAGTCTGTTCTTACCCTCTCTTGCAAAATATTAAATCTTCTTGAAGCTCCTCTTGTTATGTCTTCAGGGATGCAACATATTGAGAGAAAAATAATGTGGAAATTATATAACATTTACTGTGGTTTTGGGTTCCTCTAAGCTGAGAATAAACACTGGGTAAACCACTTCTGAAGGAGAGGTGGATGCTCTTGAAAAGGCTCACCCAGCGCAGGAAGCCCGAGGGAGTGGGCTTGTAGCACAGAGCTCTTGGGATGTGATGACATGCACACATGTGCTGCTGCCAAACCAGCATCCTGAGATGCTGGTAAGAGTCAGTTCTCAGCCTTGGAGACCCCTCCATCCTATAGGAAGGAGGTTATTAAGAAAGTAGTTTTGCTCATTTTGAGGTTAGAGAAGGCCTGAAGGAATGAAACCACATGTTATGTGTTGATAGCACATCTCAGCAGTTGGTCCTGTCCTAAGCAGAGCCCAAATGTGCCATGAGAATTTTTAGGAGAAGAGCTGCTTATTTAGTTGCCAGACCAGAGCATCCTGTGCTGCAGGGAATATCATGGCTCCTTGCCACCTGGTAATATTTGGAAGGGTGCTTTCTTCTGCTGGAAAACAAACAGATCTCCTTTTCCAGGGAGAGGCCAAGACTGATGGAGGAGCGTGTTTTGAATGATGGCCATCCCAAAGGTAAAGAAATGGTTGATGGTTGGACTTGATGAACTTAAAGCTATTTTCCAATTTAAAAAAAAAATTGATTTAACAACTCCATGAAATCGAAATATGTTTAAGAGTAAGCAAAAAAACAACCCCAGAAAGGTCCAGTGTGCTCCGGTCTCTGGGGGCCATAAGTCAGTGAAATTCCACTAATAGTTTTCTGAAGGAAACACAAATCCTTTCCATGTTCTCCTACCTAGACTCCAGCTATGCAGCCTGGCTTCCCTGGGTGGTTTTTGTTCCATTTAATAAAGAGCTCATTGGTTCAGTTGGTATAAATGAGGAAAGAAATTACTGCCTAGCTTCTGCAACACACAGAACTTGTGGGTTTTCTCTGGTGCCACAGGTTTTAATGGGACTGAAGCACAGTTGTGCTGTATCAGAACAGAGAGCCATCAGCAGCGTGTCCTGTGACCAAAAACAATTCTGAGGTAGAGCACAAGATAGAGGTGCAATAGTACTTATCGGGTTCCTTTCCCAGCTTCAGTTTATCAATGGCTCAAGGACTTCCCGAGGTTGAGGCTTCTGTTTTTAATAGTCCTGATGGAGAATCCGCCCATGGATTTGTTCAATCACTTCTCAAATCCTTGTAAGCTATGAGCATCCACAAATGTGCAGGGCAAGACATTCCACAGTTGCACTGCTTGCTGCTGGCAATGGCCTCTCTTTTTCTTGGTTTTGAACTTTCTATCTACTGCTTTCTGTTGATGCTCCTGGGTTCTTGCACTGAGAGATAGTGAGTGTCTTGTAGCCACCAGATAAAGTGACAGCCCCTGCCCCCCATGTACTACCATTTAACTTGTAGACCCAACTGTACATGAAATAAATAGGTGGTGGGAAAAAGGATATAGAAACCATGACCTCAGCGTGGTGCTGCAGAGGCTGCACCTGCACACAGGCTGACAAAATGCTTGTGTGGCCATTAGTGAGGGAAGGACTATTCCCACACTGGTGGATTTCTCTGCTGTGCCTTTTCACTCTCCTTTTCTGAATACATCACTTTTTCCTCTGCCAGGAGCAAACTCTGGTTTGTGAATACTTTTGCTGTTACAAATATCAATATTGCTGCAGCATTTGGCACTTCCCAGTTAATGTGCAGAACACTGGCAGAGTGATGTGTAGGTTACATAAACCATCACTGTGTTTTTGTCTTGGAAGTAAAGGTGTTAACTCTTTCTGACTTAATTCATTCAAGTTGAGGGGCACCAAGGGATTGAAGCTGAAATACAGCAAATCAATAATATAAACTATTTGAGCTTTGTGAGCTAAGAATAAACACCAACCACAGATCGAGTCAAATGAACCTGTGCAAGAGGCACGGGGGAAATGTAGCAGCGGTGTTCCGTTATTGCAGGTCAATAAAGGTTGGATAATGTTCCACTTTCATTACTGATTAAAAAGATTTCCTTGCAAATGTTATGAGATTAACACTGAGCTTTCTGTGTGTGCTGAAAGGGTAATGTTTAGAAATTATCATACTTCACTATCCCAGCGGAAACATGAATAATGGTGCTGCAAACCTTGTGGGTCTGTCTGGAGCTGGAGTGGGTCTTTCTGCCTGAGTCATGTATGAAGTGGTACCTGTTTCTGGTGAAGACTTTCAGCCTGTGTGACAGCCTGGTGACTGGAGGTGAGAGGACACCCTGCACTGATGATGCCCTGTGCCTACCAACAGCAACAGGAGCTTTTTCCTGATACAGTGGGATGCAGGACCCCATCAGCTTTGGACTGGACATGGTGCATTATTCTGTTACACCAGTGATACTCCAGTCTTGGCTGAGGAGGCAATTTCGTTACATATGCCTGATTTTAGGTGCTTGTAACTCAAAAACATTACCCTCCTGGAGGGAATTTATCACATTTGTTCTCAGCTCAAAGCTGATATATAAGATTTGGAGGGGCTCCAGATAGCTGAAGAACAGCTGCCTGGGATGTTTCCCAACTGCGGTTTTCATCAATTAAGAAGTTTGTTTTCATACAGCTTGGAAGACTTCTTCCTGTAAGATCTTACTTCAGTAACATGCCATGACACAGACAGTGTGTACTTTGCAGTCTCTTGACTTTAGCCCTAAAATATATTCACTCAGAGATCTCAAAGACATTTGTTCTCCTTGAGGAACCATTGGGAGATATACAGGATCTATCAACATTTAGTCTATATAAATCTAATCTATAGCTCTATAAAATCAGGGGCTGCACACCCTGAAATAAGAATAGCTTGCTTTTATTGCCACAACTGTACAGCAAGAGGAAGGCAGCAGAGACTGTGCTGGGTGGTGAAGTTGTGGGTGCTCTGGTCCAAAATTGGCACCAGACTGCTCTGTGTCTTGCCTTTTTGCTTTCCCCCTTCCACACCGCCTGTGTGGACACACCTCTTGCTGGGCTAGACCTTTTCCCCCAATGTTATAATGAGCAAGGCTCCATCAGCTTGAATGCCATGCCTGATTTACGGCATTTTCCCCATATTTCTGTGCCATGTGTCTACAGATAAGAGTTTCTAGGTGGCTGAAAGGTAAAGGTGCAGACCCTGTAAAACTGAGCTAAATGAAAAATTAGTTTATTTTTTAAGATAAAATCTTCCCCTGGATTGAGTTTCTCATGGTTTAGAGAAAGAGGAGTATTTCTTAGCACTCAGCAGTAACACTACCAGGCAGAAATCTGTCTTTTTTTGGAAAGTGCCAGAAACTTGCATCCTTCTCTACAGAGAGGTCTACAGCTGAGGCATTTAACAGCTGAATATTTTCTTTAAACATATTTAAAGCTGGTCTACATTTCCTTGGATGTTCTGAAGCAACACCTGCAGGCTGGCTAATATCTTTTCCAAGGCAGAGCAGCTAAGTCTCAAAGAACAGTGCTGGGAAGTTATAAAGCTGTTTTCCATTCAAATCTCTGGAAGTGTTTTACCCCCTGTGCTGCTGAGATACTGATCCACTTCCCAGCTGTGATATGATAGTGGCATGGGCAAAGGCCCTGGACGGGTTTGTGATGGAAGCAGCAACGATGAAAAGCCCTTAAATACTTTTCTGTGCCATTCCTGGAAATATTGCTGAAGGAAAGGATGCTAAAGGGATTTGTTCTGGCGTGAATTGAGCTTGAAAAATATGTTTCATGTTCTTCAAACACAGAAATATCTGGATGTCAAGAGTGCAGGTCTGTCTGGGGATATGGAGAGGGTGATAATGGGCAGCCTTGGCATAGAAATACAGTTATTTCTCCACAGCTGGGATGGAATGGGAGGGGATGGCAGAGCAGGAAGCCTGAATAGCACCTCCCTAAATTCAGTGCTGACCTGCCTTGTTTTCAGCTTGAGTGCAACTGGTGGGAGGGCACTGAATGTCCTGCTGCTGAGTCCCTACACAGGAAATAAGGCACATGTGGTGTGCAAAGGGGACAGAGCAAATAACTGTGGGAGATGGGCAGGAGAGATGCTGCAGTTAAAGTACATAGCCAAAGGAGGATGCTTGCAGCAAAGGAACTGGGATATGCTCAGGTTTGACTCCTGTGTGAGAAGTAGATTGGGCAAATGGTCCACGAGTGGCAGATGCAGCAGCCACTCCTGAACGAGAGATCCCCTTTCCTGGGATCTTGCAGCATTTCAGCAGCAAGAAGCAAGAGAAGGTGAAGATCTCTCTTCTTTCCCAGTACTGTATGGTGGGGCTGCCAAGCACATCGAGGGGATGAAAGGATGGTGGTACTCTCCTCATCTTACTACCCTTGGAGCACCAGGGGGACAGTTCTTCCTATCACCTGGCCATGCTGTAGAATTGCTCTGTCTGATGGTTTTATCTGGAGGGAGAGGTCTTAATCAGAACCCTTTAAATGTTGCAAAAACTTCTCATCACTCTAGTCAGATGAAAAATGGACGTATTAAGCCACAACAGGGTACCTGGAGTCCCCAGAAAGTGGAGTTTTTTCTTTTAAAATCCCAATATGAAATAAATATGAGTGTTTAATCAGAAATAAATACCCTGGGTTACAGTAAAAGGTCTTCCCAGTCTGACTGTTGTTTAGAAGTCTGTGGAAGTTTAATGGTGTAGCCCACACATTGGCTTTCACTGCAATGTTACTCTTTGCAGATTTTTTTTTCTCTGTTATGTGAAGAATTTAGGCTACTAATCAATTTTCCAGCATATAAAACTGCAGCTGGCTGGAGGGGAGCAAGAGAGAGAGTGCTGTGGAAATTTTTCCCAAATCCCATCTCTATCTTGCATCACAGAAGTGTAAAACCTTTCCCTGGGAGGGTTAAAAGGTCTCTGTCCATATTTGTTTGGTTTTGAATTGTTCCAGACTAAGGATCCAGTTCAAGCAGTTATCTTTGGCTACTGGGACCATGTGGTAATTTCCTATGTGATCTCTCTTTCTTTTTTTAAAAAAAGAAAATAATTATAATTATTTTTAAACATAATTTTTTTGAAAACATAATTTTAATTTTGATTAACCATGAAACTGACACTGTTTATGGTTTTGTATCAAATGGATGCAAATTTCAGTTGCACTTGGCACAACCTGAGGCAGAACCAAATCTTTCTAATGGGGTTCTTTGCTATTGAATTTCCTGGGACCAAACCAACATATTTCTTGCTCTTAATCCTGGTCTGTCTTCCTTTGGAAGTTGTGATTTCCCCACCTCCTGTGAATAAAACTTGAAGAAAAGATTTGTGTGGCTCCCTGCAGCAGGAATCAGTACACTTACAGCACCACAGGGGAAAAAACCAAACAACCCAAACCACAAATCTTTCTTTTTCTATTTGAAATGTCTCTTGGCAGATGGTTTGATTTTCATTATCTTTATTCCGTTTCTTCCCCCCTTCTCCCCTAGAAGATACCATTTGAGCCATTAGCAATCTCAGAGTTCTCCACGCAGTTCTGCGAGATATTTTTGTCAGTCTTGAATCAAAACGGTGCCAGATGGAAGCCCCATGCTCTTCATAGATGATCATTTCCAGCATTCTTCTGCAAGGTTGTATAACATATGTCCACAAGAAATTAAAAATGCTGTTTCCTTGTATGAACTGTGCACGCTCAAGGGCACCAAGAAGGTTAAGGAAACAACTGAGTCAGGACTGTTCTGTACTTTTTAAACAGATTAATTTCCTAAAGAGAAGTTGTATTAACATTTAGATTGGTTGTTGATTTGTTCTGGATCATCTTATTGCTAAAAATATGCATCAAGCAAAGCAGTCATGGAACACACCAGCAAAGAGAGGAAGTTTTATATTTAAAATTGTAACATTTACTATCAGAAGGGTGTTGTTTTTTTGGTTTGGTGGGGTTTGTTGGCTTTATTTTTCCCCCTCAAATATGTTTATTGCTATTCCCATTGATACCCATGGGAACTGACTGTTGACTTCCTCCTGTGCTGAAGGAATTTCCATACTCTGGGCAGGGCTTTTGAAAGCAGTCTCTGTGTCGATGTCATAACTTGCCTGAGATCCCTGATGCTAGTATTTGGATGCTCAGTTCTCATTAAATGAATAGGAACAAAACATCCCAAGCCCTGCAGTAGCTCTGAGAAGGTCTGCTAGGGCCAGCTGCCCCAGGAGGCTGCTGTCCTTGCTAACCATGCTCTCCTGCTTTAGCTCCCAGCCGCTGTCTCTGCCAGCTTGTCTCCTTTCATTTACATCGACATATCGGGTCATCTCTGTTATTTAAGTACAATCCCTTTGCATCTGTTTGTATGGGTTTCGTGCAAAGTACTACATATGTTCAGAAGAGCTATAAAAAGACCCTTAATATTTAAGCTACTGAAAGAAACTGAATTTGCAGGGACAGCTAATAGCTGCAATAAACACAAATAAAAATGGCCAAGCATCCCTGTTCTTTTAAAGTGGTCATTTTACAAACCTAAGTAGATTAGCTATCCCATGTTCATGCATGCACAGAAAGCATTTAGCTTTGCTTATTGTGCGTATTTGGCAAAAGGATTCAGATCTTGGTCAAAACCAATGTCTTTGTGCTAATGTAAGTAAAATTGTTTCTCTCTGCTTTTGGGACAGGCAACGGGAGCACATGACATCAATCATTGCAGGCTACCTGATGGGTGGTAGCTTGTTCAGGAGAGCTAATTATGTAACTTGCAAACATTCTGTGCAAATTTTCAGTCTGCTTTCCTAAGGAAAAGAAGTCTTGTTGCAATTCTGCTGTCCTTTGCTGTTGAACAATGTGGTCAGCTCCAACAAAATTGGCGTAAACAGCAGATCTTGCAAAATGTTGGCTTGCTCCAGGTTTCACAGAACTCAACAGCTGGGCAGAAATCAGAGATTCTTGCAGATGAGGCAGCAAAGGGAGCTCAAGTCATCTTAGACAGCAAAGCACAGAGTTATCCACACCTGCTGTCTTGGATCAGCCACCTCTGCAGTGGATGAGGTGCTCACCTGGGATGTGCAAAAATGCAACATCAAGCCCCTGAACTGGAAAGGGACCTGAAGCTGACGGGTTTTAGTGCTGAGTGATCTTCTGACAATAAAACTGTCTCTTTTTTCTTGCCTGCTGGTACAACCCACTGGTGTAAATAGTGAACCTCCCCAAGAGGAAGATGTGCATTGGAAAAGGAAGGCAGTGTGTTTTGTCCATTCTGATCCCTCACTGCTTGTTGGCATTATCCTCATCCATTTTCAGATACAATGCATGCTACCACTTGGGAAAGCATCAGCAATTTTGGGAGGAGGGAATTGTTTGACTGGGATGGCTATTATACAGACGTGGTTTATTTTAATATCCCTGCACTTTCCTGGGCTGTTTGTTTGGTCTTGAGCAGTCAAGTGCTAGGCCAGGTGTTTTGGGGCTGTGAAATACCACGGGAAAGGAATTGCAAGACGACTAACTGACTTTTCACTGTATATTCAGAATCTACTCTGAGAAGTCAGGAGACTGGGGGTCCTCTATGGATTCTCTGAAAATTAGCTTATTACTTGACTGTTAAGTGTATTGTATATGCCAAGTAATTAATTTTTACAGCAAACTTGTCTAGGACTTGGGCAAAGGAGCAATTAATTCTCTGGAAATAGATCCATTATCATAATTGCTAATGGATGCAAAACTCCCTTAGACACAGATGGACAAAAAACCTCTTTCATCTTTGTGATTAGGGTACCTGAAAGTCAGGTCCAGCCTACATGACAGGTAGTTAGCCCATTAAAAACCCTAATCTAGTGCTAATTGTGGCTGCTGAGCTCCAGTGTGTCAGATGGAGGAGAGAGCACAGGTGGCTCCTTCCCCGTCTCCCACAGCTAGCACAGGAGTACCCACCCCATCACCTTTTCCTCTCTACATGGATGTTCTTCTCCTTATGGATGTAATTGGGATTTTCCTGCTGACAGCAGGAATCAGTGGATGTAATGCTATGAACGTCTCAAACTAGAGCGATGTTCACACGCTCAGTGTTGAGCAGAGCCAGTGTGTCCTGTGCTGAGAGAGGAGCGTGGTCCCTGCTACAAACACCTGCCAGTTTGTACAAAAGATGGGTTTGTCCCTCTGCAGTGCAATGAAATGGGGCTAGTCAAAGGAACCACAGCCATTCAGGGGGCGGAGAAAGACTTTTGTTCCTTTTTCTATTTGCTGTGTCATTCTGCAACAGATCTTACATCTTCAGCTTGATTTGTGGTTGAAAGGACATTTGGGAACTTGCAGAACCATAATTAATATTTCATACAATCCAACCCTCAAGAAGCAGCTAACAAAGAGCACTCAGTGCCATGCAGCTGCCAAATGCTTTGTGTTTCCCTGGGCCAAGGGACTTTCATGCTCCATGGGCATGAGCCTCCCCCAGTGTCCACACAGCATCTTTGGGGCCCCAGCTCTGCTGCCCAGCAAACACGAGTCTGCACCTGCAATGGGCTAATGTACTACTGGTGGAAGATGGGAAGGGGTGAAGGGAATAGGACAAGAGGCTTTTATGAGAGTTGACTTGTTGCTGTTTAATTTATAATGACAAAGGCATCGTTAATAGAACATGGGGAGGATGCTCAGATGGGCCAGAACCTCAGGCCTGAATGCTTGTGATGTCTGGGAACATATACCATGCTCTTCTGATCTGTTCAGCATCTCTTGAGCACCTGCAATGTGCTTCTAGAGCATCTTGCATTGGGGTGTTAGGTGATGTGACTTTTTTTAAACTGAAAACCTAATATGGTTCAGACCTAGCAAGGGTCCAGCTCTGTTTTCTCTAGCATCTAGTTAGCAGTGTAGGAGAAAAGAGACAGAGAAGGGAGAGAAAAGAAAAATGGGGGATTTATAAAATGCCAAAATTATTGCTGGAACTTTGTTTTCTATCTGTTTATACAACAGCGTGTAACGGGGCTGCAGCCTAGAATGAAGACATCTAGTTTGGGTGAAAAGTCATGAAAGTAATCAATAAGTAGTATTAACCACAGTGATACTGCCCTCCCCTGCTCTAAATCAGGAGAATTGGACCTGTGATGGTAGTTGGTGGGAGAGGAACCAGCAAGGCTGCTTCCTGCACAGGTAGGTGAGCAACAGGAACAGCTATGCAAATACTGTGAGGTTTGGACCTACATGACAAATGAGACACAACAATAGCAACTCTCCAGAAGCTGATGTTCAGCATCAGAGGCCATTGCGTAATTAAAAATAAATCCCAGCCTGGCGAGGGCATTTATGGCCTCTACTTTGCTACTCACAGAGCAAGCAGTCCCAGGCAGTGAAACAGCCCTTTATATTTCAAATGTAATTGCACCTCTTTCCAGAAATCCCAGCACAGGGATGAACTGGCCCAGAAACACTCCCATGGAGGTTGGGCAGCCAGCAAAATATTGATTGAACTAAGTGATGGAATATGAAGAATTACGTTCACTAATTTGGTGTTTTGATGGAGCCATAGTGGGCAGGAGGGTTTCAGCCCAGTTTTCCAGAACTGTGGTGGAGGAGGCAGTTTCTTGGTGCTGAGGGATTGTGACCCTCTGAGATATGGCAGTATTTGGCAATAAGTCATGAAATACTAATTTCAGAGGTAAGGGCTTCCTTTCTGAGGTACAGCACGCTGCTTGTAAGCAGCCTTGGTGCTTATGGTTAGCTCTGTGAGGATTCAAATTTACACACCACCAGGTACTGCCATCCTTCCAGGAACAACCATTGACTCCTTCCATCAGGTTAGTTAAAGATGCCAGCTGATGGAGATGTTCAGGTGTTGGGAGACAGGGCTTTTCCCCAGATGGTGCTGAGGGCTGACCTGCACTGCTGGGCAGAAACAACTGTCTTGCAATTAGCTGTAAGCAGTGTTCATCACAAAGTGACATCACCAGGTTATATTCAGCTAATAAGCAGTGATATTAGAGTCTTGCAATTGTCAATACTGCTAAGTCACTTTCTAGGACATATTTCACATGGTTTGAAGATGTATCTTCTCTTTCTACAAAGGTGGGAAGCCCTTTTCTTCATTCCTGCTTAAGGTAAGTCCAAGCTAAGTAGTCACACCATATAAAATACAGCTGTATGGTCAGGTATGGAAAGTGAGTTCTTGAAAAAATACCCACTGAAAGCACTGCACATTAATTATGAATTCATCTGTATTTGACCAAAGGGCACATACTGTAGCAAGCTGTGTTCAGAACATCTAGTGAAGCAGGAGAATTGACATGATCTTTCATGATTGTACAACCAAGTAGAAATGTACTGACAACATCTGGAAATATGATAGTTTCAAGGGAAGGAATAGGTACCAGCCTCTCCTCTGTGGGTAATGACTCCACAGACAGGGCTTTCAGTTACTGGAGTTAGGCTGCACAGCACTGCACTGCATGAAATGAGGTTTGGCTCTTTTTTGGAGTGTGGGAAGCATTATTGCCAGTTCATGTGTGAACTAACCTTCAGACAGCAGAGAGCATTATTTACCATAGGATGCTACCTTAGTACTCTTGGATAATAAAGCACCATAGTAAAAACCATGAAATACTTCCTTGGGTATGGCAACAGTCTATGTTACTTTCTGGGTGGCTCTCGGGAAATACAAGGTTGCACAACACGACTTGTATTTGTCCATGTGACCTTTCAGTAATTTCCAACCTTAATTCCTTGCTGGTGGGTGCTGCCCCAAGGTCCTTGATGATTATCCTGAATTCCCAGTACAGATGAAACAGTGAGATTGGAGAGCAAATATTTCTTCTAGAAATAACCATTTTTTTTCTGGGGACCAAAGCTACTGATACAGTGTGATGGCATTTTTAAGTTCTGACTAGATTAGGAAATGGAAAAACCTGAAACTGTGTACTGGGCACAGCCCTGGAGATGAAGCAGTAGGTGCTTCACTCATGGAAGTGAATACAATGGTACTTCATTACCAGAGGTGTTGAGGAAATGAGTCATAAGTCATTAATGAAGAGCTCTCAGTTCATCCCTTCTTCAGGAAGAAGTAGCTCTTCTAGGTGTTCTTAATGGAAACTGTTCTTTGTGCTTCAGTGTCAGGAGTAGAAGTTGAATTGTTTCTTGAGAAGCATTATCTTGCCACACTAGACATCAGTAAATACAGGTGTATCTAACATTTTGGTCAAGGAAGGGAGTTTATTTGATTCAGTTCCCTTTTTTCAAGTTTTCAGTTTCCGCTGTTTCCTTTAATTATCTTTTAGTTAAAAAAAAACCCAAATATGACACTATGTTGTACTGATTAATACAGTAAAAAGATTCTTAAACAGCTCGTAGTCAAAAGTCATTTAAATACAGTGGGATGAAGTCACTTATGTTGCTGATTCCAATCTGCTTTGCAAGTTGGGCCTTTGGTGAGGCCAGGTCACTTGCCGAATAAAGCATCTGTCCCTTCCGTGCACATTACTGATGTCTTTGGCTTTTTGCTTTATGCTAACTGCTTTGATTAGTAATTGGTGCATTAACCACTCAAGGTTTTCATTTACAGCCCGGTGCCTGGGCAGTGGAGGGGGGACACAAGGGCAGGCCGGGGAGTGACTGCTGGCTGTGGGGGAGCAGAGCCAGTGCCTGTCTGTGCGGTTGCTGTGGGTGATTTTATCCTTAGGGGAGCAAAGACATTGCGACATTGCCCCGAGCTGGGAGGCTGCTGGGCTGTGGTGCCAGCCACTGGGTGACAATGTGAGGTGCAGGCAGTGCTGTAGATGGGGGAGGGAGGTGCCTGTGAAGCTGTCTGTGAGCACGGCTCTGGCAGCTCTCTGTGTGCACCTGCCTTGACAGAATGGTGCTGTCTTTTGCTAATAGCAGCACCCAGCCTGTGCCTTACACAACAGTCTGTCTGCTTTAGCTTTTGTCACGAGAAGACAACAGTGAGTAGCTTACTTATGAACATCTGTTTTTACGAAGGTCAGCAGGGTGTAGTTTTGAAACAAGGATTGTTCCAGGACCATGTGTTTCATTTGCAGTAATGTTATAGCTGAATACTTCTCAGGAAAATTTTCATCCCGTTCAGAGCAACTTTCTGCTTAGGCAAAATGTAACAACCACATCACACTTCCCTTTTGAAAGTGTCCTACTGTGACTAAAACATTCTTAGTGCTAGTATTTGTTTTGTTTTGATGTCTGTCTTGAGTTATTGATGTCTATGAGTTTTTCTGCACCAAGAGTGCAAGGATTTTTCTCTAACATTACACTCAGGAAGGTGCAGTTCCCCAGCAGAAACAATCTGTTTGTCTTACTTTGTTATTGGATATAAATGCATGCACCCATGTTGATGTCCTGAGGTCAATAATCACAGACATATTCATCTGGAAGAGACCTTAGCAGCCTGAACACAGGGAGAGTGTGCCATGGCCATCACCAACCCATGCCCTCTCCTGGTCTCTTCCTCTTCCTCTCCTGCTTATTGGTGGATTGAGAAGCTGGAGGAAAAGACAGGTGGGAGTTTAAGAGCATCATGCATGAGATGGCTGCTCTGGAGCTCTCCTCTGTCTCCAACTGCCACCTTGCTGGGGGGGTTGCTGCATCACTGTGCTCCTTGGTGAGGGTGACAGCTCCTGCCAGCTCAGAAACCATTTGGAACATGGCACAGAACCTGCTTTGCTAATTATAAAAGTATCTGCTGTCGTACCATGGTGGTGACCTCAGCTCTACATGCAAATCTACCGTGGATGTCCTGGAATACTAAGTACCACAAATATGTAGAATTTTTGAAAGGAATTTGGAGAATTTGCAGATTCCTCAAGCTGCTTCTGGTGGAGCACTTCCTGGGATTGGTAATGAAATCAGTCATTTTGCAACACTCTCCCAGTTTAATGCATACAGTCTCATGGTGGCAGCTTTTAAAAGCTGTTTGTCTCATTAAAGTTCAGTTAACTCATTTCTGAAATTAGAAACTTTTATGATTAATGACTTGTAGTAGTTTGCTTTAAAGAAGATGCTTGCTAATCAGATCTGGTTTATTTCCCTAAATCACTTCTGAGACTTGCATTATTGCCTTAGTTGTGACACAGTGACAGTGATGCCTGGTACTTCAAGAAAAATAATTGGTAGTGATGCAATTCATGCCTACAAGAACTGTGTCTGAGGAGCAATTGAAAACTACATGGCTGTAATAACAAAACACAAGAAGAATG
Organism: Acropternis orthonyx; assembly: GCA_035583155.1. NCBI lineage: Eukaryota > Metazoa > Chordata > Aves > Passeriformes > Rhinocryptidae > Acropternis > Acropternis orthonyx. Next base: position 657,200 of record JAWWEU010000138.1, on the reverse strand, counting down.
TTTTTTGTTGAATTTTCCAGCTTTAGCACCGAAATTCTCATTCATTTTAACAGAGGTCTGCCAGGCTAAAAGGCTTAGGATGAAGACTACAAAGAATAGGTGACATTCAACTTGACTTGCTTTCTCTGACCTTTGTTAGTGCCTCTGAACTGAGATGTAAATAACATGGGTGCTAACCTTTCCATCGTCCACACGCTCACTACTGGAATTCTGAGTCAGAAATAGCAGTTTCGCAAACAATTATTTCCAGACACACACGAGTGAGGATGACAGCGCTGGGGGTGTTATCACTGAAAGGGCATCTGAGTCGCAGCTCCCTGTGTGCTCACAGCGCGGATGCTGGAGTGCAGATGCAGGGTTCAGACTGAGGTGACATCTCTGCTCCTCCCCAGTCCAAGGAGAGTGTGTAGGGGATTGATCCTGGGTTTTGCAACATCTCACATCAGCTGAGAATGCTGGGACTGATTCTGACAATGTCCCTGTATGGTCTGTGCTCTGTGGTTTTCAGCCTTTTTTTCCAGTTGAATTCAAAAGCCTTCATCCTGCAACTGGGTCCTGCGGTGGTTTGGGGGAACATGCAAGAGCAGTTTCCTGTGCAGGATGGCTGGGCTGCAACCCTGGGCCATGCCCCAGGGCTGGCAGGTTGCCCAAGGGCTGCTCCCTCTGAAGGCCTGAGCCAACTGAAGCCCTGAGGTCCCTTCCTGGGGCCAAAAACCCCAAATGCATCTGTTGGGCACATTCATCACTCAGCCCTAAGAAGTAAGCCACCAAATTTTGCTTACAGTATATATTTACCTCCTGTGGTAGGCAGGGATTCCTTTGTTAAAAAAAAAAGAAAAAAACCCCACAATGACAAAATCCTGTCAGAGGCTGGGTCTCTAATATTTTCCAAGAGGAAAATGTTTTGTTCACTTCCCCTCCACTCTTTTTGTGTCTTTTTATCCCTCTGTTACATATCTCCTGGTTTGTTGTGATTCCCTGTTTTGAAGTTGGTCACATCAGGCTACTCCTCTTTGTATATTATAGTGGGATTTCTCACAATACTTAATTCTGTTATCTTTAAAATTACAGACTTGGCCCATGCAGTCGTACTCCACACTCTCCTCTTGCTTTGAAAAGGAATCCTACAAACACACTAAAACAAGAAGTGCTAAGAGAGTGACTCCATGAGTATAAATAGCTCACAAGCAAGAGCAACACCTGCCATCTTTGATATGTCTCACACTTCCCACAAATCACTCGTGCACGCTGGGCTTGATCACAGCTATTGTTTGTGCTAAGCTTCCTCCTACTCCTATAATCCTCCTATTTAAATGGGTGGGATATTTTTCATGCAGGAAAGATTTGGGGGGTGTAAATAACAGTCAAGTATTTTGTGGACATGACACGGTGTACTAGTGTGTGTTCTGCCAAGGGCAGAGAAATGGAAATGCTGACAAGAACCACACTTTAAATGGAAAGGATGCAGCTCTTTCAAAAGTGCCTCATGTCGCACACTTTGACTCTTATTGCTTCTTTTAAAGAGCTCTTCATGCTTTACAAATATAGCAGCTCTGGTTTTGTGTGAAAGCCTGACTGAGAGGATCTGTTGCTCTTGGTGGGCTAGTGGGTGCTGGGCTCTTGCCACGTTCTCCTGGGGTGGTATCAGGCACATCAGCCTCTGTGTCCTCCTGCCCAGTGTGTGCCTGCCCAAGGCATGGCAGCATGCTTTGTCACCAACTCAGGTGTCCCCATATCCATTCCTGAGAGGGCCAACAGAGTCAGGGTTTTGCATCCCTCAAGGACTGACCTGAGGCAATTCAGTCCCAATCACATCTCTGCTGCTGGTGGTGGCTTTGCCAGAGGGTCAGTCTTTGCCAGTAGTTGCCTGCCCATGCAGCCTCTCTTACACCACGGTGATGTTTTCTTTTACCACGCTTCCTGCAGGAGAGAGTTGAAGCAGAGAACACCCAGTCCTTCATGCTTCACTTCAGTAGAGAGGATACCCCATGATTACAATTAGTTGAAGAAATCCTTAATGTCCAGGGTTAGACAAGAATGAGGGGGAGAAAATAATTAAACTACGACCATCTGACAGCGTGAGGATGTGTATGGGAGCCATGGCCAGCGACAGCAGCACACCAAGAAGCAGTGATTGATCAGAGTGTCCCAGAGGAGAGTGCCTGCTGCTTACTATGCCAGAGGCCCTGTTATCCATGGCCTCTCAAATGGCCTGTTACAGAGCTCTGCTGAAGAGAAAGTACAGTAAAAGAGGGGTGCACAGTGGTCAAGGCTTTCTGTGCAAATCCCTATAAACAGGACTGTGTGAAGCTCTTTCTCTTGGATCAGCTCCTCTGCCCTCTGGGGTTGCCTTGCAGAGCAAAGCACTGAGTAGGCAGTAGGGCAAGGGTGGTAAGCAGCTGTATTTAATAAAGCCATGTGTCCAGAATATTCTTTGGTGGAGACAAAGATGTCAGTTTTCCCCATGTTGAGCCAATAACACCAAGCAGAGGAGTTATACTTTTCAGTTCAGTTGTTTTTATCTCATAAATAAATTCAACTCTTTCTGTGAGTTCCTTCTATAACCTTGGGATTTTCTCTTTCAAAAAAAACCTGGTCATATTCTCCACCACTGGATACAACTCCAAATATCATTGTTCTGGCCGCTGACATTTTCTAAAGATGGGCTGTAATGCTATTTTTGTTTATTTCTTTTTAGAATACACCATCTATTTCTTTTGTGTATAATTTAATCTCCTTCAGCTTTATGAAACAAATCGATGGCCAAAAAAGATATCATGATTTCACTATGGCTTTTAAAAAAGCATTGTATGTGTAGTTGTAGGTATTCATGTGCTTTGCAAAACAAAAAAAGTCAGGTTGCTATGTCAAGATCTAAAAACTCTTGAGTTTAACTGTTGACATGACATACTCAGATTGTTCAGCATTTGGTTAGCAGCTTGTTCTGAGAAGCAGAGATTCTATTGAACACACTGTTTGAGCAAACCACTCAAAAAACCCCCCACTTCTCTATTGTCATGTTTTTCTTCAGACACAACCAAGGTTGTTTTTATAAGCTGTTGCCTATAACTACTGAAAGGAGGAACATATATGGGACTTATGCATCCTAGTTAACGTTGTCTGCTGTACCCAGTGTGGCTTAGTTTTCCCTCAAGCTTGAAATTTCACAGCACAAGCCTGCTCTAAAATCACTCATGCTGTGAGGGTTTTCCTGGTCTTCCAGCTTTTAATCAGACTCTGAACCTCTCCTCTTTGTGTTGGATGATAATCTGGTTGACCAAGGCTTTTCTTCCAGTCTCTGCAAGGTGTTATGCAGAATGTGGATAGTTCTCTCTGAAAGTAGTGGTGGTGTTGTCAAGTCAGGGAGTCTAACGAGAGGCGAGGGGCTGGCTCGTGGAGCAGTCAGCTGGCGGGGAAGGTGATGCCGGGTGCTATTTAAATCGGCGGCAGATGTGCCGATATGCCTGCGACGTTCCTCAAGTGGGTTGGGGGAGCTTGAAGTTTATAAACTATTCTTCTTCTGACTCCTGCTAATTTTATCCTTGGAGTGTTTACAAACAGAGCAGAAACTGTCTCCACTCCTGATCCAGAAGGATTTCAGCCCGTCCCTGCTGGCATATTCCGTAGAGAAAAACAAAAAGGGATACAAAATAGCAATAGCTATTAAAAGATGCTGAGGGAGCATTCAGATTGGAGGCATGGAAAGCTAAATCTTGTGGCTATAAATAATGTATCTGCAGCTATCACAGTGTCACCAGAAAGTAGAAAGGAATAATTTTGGAGGAGAAAAATAGGGAACAGAGAGCCAAGCTGAAAGCACAGTTTTTTAGTGGTGGTCCAAGGCAGTATCTGATAATGTCTCAGGAAAAGGCCAAAGCAGGATGGTACGACAAGAAATAACCAAGCTGTAGTCAGTCACCAGCAAAAATCCCAGGTGCATTCCTGTCCCAACCAAAATGCTAAGTGCTGGTGCACAGCAGATACTGCATACAGCATTCCTGATCTGAACACACTGTTTAGCTACTGCTTTGAAATGACGCAAAAGAAAAATGTCAAAAAATTCAATTATATCAACACAGTTCATATGGAGCTTTAGAAATAGATGTTTAAATACACACAAACCAGTTTAAAATACATCCCCTTTCAAAACTGTGACTTCCAAGTATAGTTCTTTGAGCAGGGAACATCTCCTAAAGTGTTTGTGGTTTTCTACAAAGGATGAGCAGGCAGAATCCTCCTGGGCTTGTGAGGCAAGGACCTGTACTTGATACCAGTTTGAAGGAGAAAGGCTGTGGTTACAAGCTCTGCCTTGAATAAATCCAAATCCCCCAACTTACCTGAAGTCTGCTTTAAAAAAAAAAAAAAAAAAACCCTCCAAGTCATGTGACTCTTGACTTTCAGAGCTAAAGCTTTGCTTCTCCTCAAAGATCAAGCTAGCTACTAGACTACTGCCACAGCCAGCCCCCTGTGCTGTGGGAATTCTGTGGGTCAGGGGGACTCATATAATTCTGTAACAACAAAAGGGGAAAGTATTTCTCATTTCTTTGCTTGTGCTCTCCCATAGCACTGTGCATGTCATCCAGATCAAAACTTCTTTGACACATGAGAAATACCAGCTGCCATCTGATTAAGACATGTGAGAGGTTTATGAGCTAGCTCTGAGTTCAGCTCAGTTGAAAATGTACAGGAGCTGCATGGTATGACCACAGTGTCATGACCAGAGGAAAGAGGAGAAATAGTGCAGAGGTGTCCAGTATATATAGATGGGCTTCGTTTTCTGATCCTGGGTGAGTGTTGAACCTAGATCATGTCTAAGTGAAGGAAATGCCAGAAAAATTCTATCAAATGCTGCTTAAAATTGCTGCGAGTTAGAGAACTGAGGCAATGGGATGAACTGCATAGGGGAAGGCAATTCCATGGAGGAAAGGAAGCAATTTATTTTGTGTCTATACAATTCTATGCTGCTTAGTGTGAAAGAGCATGTTCAAATTAGCAGAATATGTCTTGCTTTACACATTGCAGGTTTCTTGCAACACTTTGAACTTTCTTTTAAGATGAGCTTCTTGAACTCGTTTAATGTCTTTCTGTTTTTCTTTTGAGAATCCACTCTGGACTTTAAGCATAATTGGGTTTTTTTATTTCTTTGAGTGCAAAAACAGGCCTGAAAAACTAACCATTACATTCCTCTCTTTGTCTCTCAGGCTTGTAAAAATTAAACACTGACGAATTTTTACAACACTTAAGGAAGAAGTCAGACATGAAAATGTTATCCTATGACATCATTGCATATGCAAGCCTGAAATAATGTTACAACTCTGCTTGACAAGTTCCCTTTCATATGTTACTGTAAGTTCTTTTCCCTGCTGTTGCTTTATTAGCTTTCTCTGTCTCAAACTGGAGTGTAACTCCAGGGAAAGCTCAGATCAGTCATGAAATGCTCATTGCAGTCCCTGCCTGCCCATTACCAACATGGCCCAAGGTTTCTAATGTCAGGTCACCCATTGCACTAGGACTTCACGACCACCTGATTTCAGGACCAGATTTGGTATCACGCACATTCTGCTTCCCCAGCCTCTTCAAATACTATTTTCTCTCAACTCCACAAAGGCGGAGTGAGATCAGCCACCACTGCCAGTCTGCAGCTTGGTGGAGTCAAACATCAAAGCTCCTGTTTCAGCTCGACTTCAAAACCGTTCAAGTTTTAAGGCTTGACCAAGTAGCAGAAGGAGTTGTAAGAGGAAAGCTGTAATGTGCAGAATTGTGATCTATGCGAAGGAGCACACTTTCTTTTTGCTTTACACAGTAAAAAAGTAGCCAGCAATAGCGGTCTGTGCTTCTTGTTATTATGTTCATGATGGGCGTGGGACCACTTTCACCCTTTGACTCATGCTATGAATAGCACAAGAACCACTCCCAGGTCTTTCATCTTTATGCTCTCTGTCACAAACCTTTCACCAGCCTTGGAGAAGGGGCCCTGGGCAAAAATCTGTTTTGACATCAAGGCGTCTGGTTTCAGTTAGGCTACCAAATGCTTCCTTCCTTTTCTTTCACTCCACCTGCTGAAGTTCTGTCTGCAGGTGTCTAACAAAAGCTATCAAATAATAACTTTATTTAAGTTGATTATGCTCCCCACTGTCTCCCCTGGAGAGGAAACAAACTATACCTGTCATTTTTGCAAAGACCTGGCTTCATCTGCTTTGTGTGTGTGTGCACATTCATGCAAACATGAGCAGGGCTGGATGAGGTGAAGGGAAAGGATGAACCTCTATTACATTCTCCCATTGCAACATTGCCACGTCATACACCTGCAAAAATCTGTCCCTCGTGTTTCCAGCGTTCCTCAGTTTTAGTGTGTTGGTGCTAAATGGTTATTGCATGTCTAGAGACTCTGATGTCAGGGTGATGCTGCTGATGCAAAGAAGATGCAAACAGTTGCAATTCACAAACTTCAGGAGATGAGTAACCTCAAAAAAAAGGCAGGCTGACAAGCAGTCGTCTATTAGAGGTAATCTGGGAGGGGGAGTGGGGATTTTGAGGAAGAAAACTTCTTTTATAAGTTTTTTTTTTACTTCTCATTATCCTACTCTGATTTGACTGGTAAAACATTAATTTAATTGTTTTTTCCAAGTTGAGTCAGTTTTGTCTGTGGCGGTAATTGGTGAGTGAACTCTCTCTGTTCTTATCTCAACCACAAGCCTTTCATTATATTTTATATTTTCTCTTCCCTGCTCTGCTGAGGAGGGAAGTGATGGAACAGTTTTGGTGGGCACCTGGCATCCACCCAGGGTCAACATGCCACACGATATACGATCATTATCCCTTCCCACGAGTGTCTTCTTAGGGTGTCTCTGTTATCAGACTGAATTACTTAGAGAAATTAAGCTGCAATCTTCACACTATCCATTAGCTGGAACTCTATTTGTGTATAGCAGTTGGGTTTTGGCAATCAAAAGGAGGAAAATTGTGCATAGCAAGCTGTCTGCCCAAAAAAAGATCTTCAGTGTAGCGCTTAAGACTGCGTAGGAATAGGAATGGTAAAAATAAGATGGGGACCAAATAAAACATTCATTAGAACAGGGATGTGCCTGCTAGATGATAGGCTGTGCTTTGGCCCTGTGTTTAGTATTTATCTAATCTGTAAATCTCTGTGGGTTTTGTTATAACACACAACTGTTAGTAAAGAAATTTGCCTTGGCATTCCAATTGAAACAGTGGTAGGCCAGGCCAGGAGATGTGCAATGGATTTTTTTTTTTTTTTTGACTGATTTTATAGGCATCATTTCAAAACAGTGGCAACAAGACACATGCCCACTTCATTTAGTTGTTTTATAAAAAATGGATAAGATGCCAGTATGAATATTGAAATATAAACTGAAATTAGGAGTAAGTACTTGTATTAGTGAGACTTTATCAGGTCTGGAATCTTAAATTTGTGGACTAATCCTGCTCCACCTGAATGCAGGGAGAGTTTTACTTCAGATTTAACTGGGAACATACCAGGAACCATCATGACAATGCCAATTTAAACTTGCTGGACTGCTTTAAAGGCAGAGTGTAAGATTCCTACTGTATAAAAGAGTAGAATCTGGACTTTTTACAAACCCCTGCCTGCAGAAAAGAGAAAATTTCAATCTTGAGAATCAGCCAAAGAACCAAGAACAAAGTACATTGAACAGCAATGTCATTACTATATTTGTGTGAGTTCCAGAATTCCTCAGGGGATATATGTCTCTATAGATATTTTACGAGGGTAGGAAAAGCACGTTCATGACTTGAGTGTGTGTTTTATAGACAGATCATGGAGCTATTGCACATTAAGCAGCAATAGTTGTGTTGTATAAAAACACTTCCAGTTTACAGTTTCATACTGTAAGTGATACTCGACTTAGCCAAGCCTGTGCCAAGTCAGAACCTTCTGGGAGATGTTTCTGGGGGAATAAATACCCTCAGCAGAGGGACAGCTCCGTGCAGCACGTCAGCTCTGCTGTGCCTGTTTCTAGAGAGCCACTCTGAGCTGTGAGCCCAAATATGATCTGCTCTGTGTGTGTCTCTCTGCTGCAAAAGCCTCATGTTTCACTTCACACTTGGAACTTGTGAGACCTTGCTATGCCTGGGGCAATTGCGTTTGTCCCTCTGGGAAAGGGAGCTCAGGAACCATAAAAGGGTACAAATGATGCTCCAACCATTTGTGCTGCCTGGCTTGTTGCCACTCAGTTTAGATGACTCTGTCACAATCTTGGGAGGCACACAAAAGGTGTGTAATTAGAGCAATTTCCTATATTTGACTTTAAACTGTGCTCCCCCCAAAAAAAGACAGTCTTGAATTTAAGCCCTCCCAAGGCATACAGGTGGAGAGGGAACACCTAAACAACATTTGCATACGACACAGCAGATGTCTTTGTATTAAACATTGCTAAATCTTCTTCCTCTGGGTAGCTGATTTATCTGGAGATGCAGAAATTGCTTCTAATTGAGAAACTCAAGAGAATGCTGTCAGTGAGAGGTGCAGGATTCATGTCAGGGCCACGTGCAGGTAAGTTTCTGTGTAAGCCTGGCTGTGGTACAGAGCTTGCTGCATATCACTTCTGTCACCACAGCATCCGAGTGCTTCTCAGCTTCCAGTATTACACCTGTAAAGCAATGAGGTGATAATTTTGCCTGCTATAGTTGGGAAGTGACGTACCAAGATGCTAAGACTCAGAATCATGTTTAAATATTTGTGAGTTAGTTAAAGAAATTTTGTTGCAAGGCCAGAATTGAAGTGATTTACCCAGAATCCAGAGATGCTCACTTCAAAGCAAGGAACTGATGAGGGAAACCAAAGATGTAACTCAGTGCTCTGACCACAAATACCATTTCCACTAAAATATTTGAGCCATCAAGATAGCTTTAAAATTAAAGGGTGTGCAAACTGTACCTGGGCTGCAATAAGCCTTCATGCAAATCTCCATATATTTTGAATAGCTAACACCATATTTTATTACTGTATTAACTGACACTTCTAAGTCCTGAAACCTAGTAAGGAGAAAAACCAACTCATTTTAAAGCAGCAGGGTAAGCTCTCTCTGCTCACCAGTAGATAGATACAATTCTTCTGCAACCTGCTGAGCTGCTGCCTCCTTCCAACGTTTAGTTTCAGTGTATGGGCCTCATTTGATCACTGTAATAACTATTCCTGTCATATTTAACAGGTCTCCTGGCAAAGGTGAGAATGGCTCACCTAATGCAAGTTCACTGTCAGCACTAAGCACAGCATTTATCAATGGCCTCCAGTGCTGGAAAGACCTCAGACCAGAGGTGTGAATTGTCAGTGACTCTCAGCAAAAACACTGCAAGGTGCCTTGGAAAATCAGGGTCTAAATTTTATTGGACAGCTGAAATCTCCGTGTTGGGGTTCACTGCCTCCTTCTGACAGCACTGGCTCAGCTGAACCGCAGAATCCCTCTCTCCCCACTCCACTTCCAGCTCTCTAGATTCAGTGGTCTGTATATGACTGGAGAGAAATAGACAAGAAAAAGACCAAGTTTTTGATCCTCCTGGCAGGTCTCTGAAGTGTTTACAGAAAAATCAGAGAAAAGGCTCAAGTAAAACAGGCTTACACTGAGAGCACCCTAAATCGGCTATCATCTGAGGGCTTATTGAATCCTAGAATCATTTACATTGGAAAAGACCTCTGAGGTCACCAAGTCTCTTTACGTGGCACTGCCATGTTCACTGCTAAACTGTTTTCCTAAGAGCCAACATCTATGGGGTTTTTATGTACCTCCAGGGATGGTGACTCCATCACTTCACTGGGCATCCTGAATGTCTGCAAAGCAAAGCTGACCCTGCCAAGACAATTCCTTGGTTCCAGAAACACAGCAGATGTTGCACATAGTGCAGGCAGATGCATGGAGGTCTGGTGGAGCTCTGCATGAAGACTTGGGGTTCAGTTTTGTGCTTTGTGTATTTTTTAGAGGAAAGTCATTTGGTAAGTGCAAGCATTAAGGTCTTCCAAGTGACAGCTGTGATCCTGGCTCTTAATTCTTAGTTAAAACAGCCCTCATTTTCCTAATCACACCTGATCTCCAGCCACATGTGTGCAGTGGGATGAGACTTTATCCTACGCTGTGGCTCATCACCCATTTATTCAGGAGATGTCCTACCTCCTGGCAGCCTACTGCCCTGGCTTGGGGCAGGACCGGGGGGAGGCCGGTCCCGCTGGCCTCCGTAAACCGATCTGCCTCCAGCTGTCCCCTGCGCTGGGCTGGAGCAACGGAGGGTGAAGGGGGTAGGAATTCGGCTCCGCTAAAAATAGCGGCCGCGCAGCCCTGGCGCTGCCGCCCCTCCCGGAGACCCCCGGTAGGGGGGATGCGCTTGGGGGCGCGTTGCCTTTCCTGCCGTGGGGGCAAGATACACGGAGGAGTGCCCAGAGGCGATGGGGAGGGCCGTGCCCTGAACATACTGATTTCCCCCGGGGGTGTCTAATTCTGCCTTGTTCCCTCTCGGTTTTGGAGAACTCCTTTGTGTTCCCCACTCTAAACAAGCCATTTTGGGGTGGGGGAGAAGAGATTGGAGGAGTCCAGCTGCCGCATCGAGGGGCTCCCTCAGGCACTTCAAAGGCTCGCCCTTCCCAACATTTTATTTTGGGCGCTGCCAGAAGGGCCAGGCTTCAAGGAGCGCTGGCTGCATTGGGTTTCTCGTTCCCTCCCTCCCCCGACGGTGGCCCCGGTCGTAGCAAGTTTTGTCCCCGCCAAGGAGGACAGGGCGGGGGAAGGGTGGGACACTCTGTTTTGTAGCATAGGTGAGGGGAGCTCTGGCTGGCCTTGGGGGTCCCTTCCTGCTCCCCCTCCCCGAGGGCCAGGGGGAGGAGGAGGGGAGTCGGGGAGGGGGGGTGAGCGCTCACCCCCTCCCAGCCCTACTGCTTGCCCCGGGGCGTGGGACGGCGCAGGTTCTGCGTATCCCCGGTTAAAGAGAATCCAGTGCCCTCCTTCTCCCTCCACGTCCCCCTCCAGTGTCCCCTGGCCGGCTCTTCGCACTCCCGCGAAGGCAGCAACAGGCTGCCAGGCTCGGGACCGGGCGGTGCCGGGGGCCACAGCCCCTTGGCTGGAGCCTCCCCTTGTGGGACTAGAGGGGTGGAAGCGGCTCCCCAGATGGGGGGGCAGTCCGGGTCTGCGCCAGCCCCAGCCCAGCGATAGGGCACCGTCCCGTAGCTGGAGCGCAGTGAATGAGTGTTGCCCCCACCACTCCGCCCCAGGTACCATTTGATGGGGACCCGGGCTGGGTGATGGGGAAGGGGGTGCCCGGAGCCGGGGCGCTGGAGGGGGCAGCTCCAGCGCTCCTTGTTGCCGCGAGCGTAAACCTGCCGCCTCTTCTGCAGTGCTGGGGACTCGCGTCGTCCTCCTCCTCCTATCCGCGGCTGCAGCTCTGCTGCTCCATCCCACCGTTATTAAAGGTGGATGCGAAAAGAGAAAAACCAAACCCCAACACAGCCAAGCAAACAACCCTCCCCAACTCACAGTACCCCCCTCCCCCCGGTCGGTGGGACTTCCAGGACCGGCTGCGCTTCCCTGGCCCTGGGGAGGGGAGGCAGAGCCGGGGAGGCGGGGGAAGGAAGGGGCCGGGGCCAGGCAGACACAGGGAAAATCGCTTTTGTCTCCGGCACGGCGAGCGGCGCAGGGGCTCGGTGCTGCGGCTGCCGGAGCCCCCCGCTCCCCGCTCCGCTCCCGCAGGCACCGCGGCGGCGCCGCCGGGCTCCGAGGCACCGCGCCGGGGAGCGGGCAGCTCGCCGGCTCCTGATTTTTTTTTTTCCCCTCCCCTTCTGTTGGTGTTATTTCTGCCTTTTCGGCGTAGAGGATCCCCCACACGCACGCACGCTGCCCACCGCCCGAGGTTTCTTTGGGTCCAGCCGGAATCCGCGACGCTCCCGGGGATTTTCCCACCCAAGCTGGGGTCTATGAGCGGGAAGGTGATCAAGCCCAAAGAAGAGAAAGATGCTTCCAAGGGTAAGGCAGGCGCAGCCGCCCCGATAACCGGCGTGTTCCCCGGCCCGACCGCGGACAGCCCGACCTTACCGGGCTGGGAGGGAGGCAGCGCTCCGCTGGCAGCCCCGGGGACCCCGGGCGCGGGGAGAGCATCTCTGCCCGGCGTGCGGGGCGCTGCCCGGCGGGGTGCGGTGGCCCGGCTCAATGCGGCACCGCCGAAAGTAAGTGCCCCCCCCCACTTTCACCGCCGAGGCGGGGGGCGGCTCCCCTGCCGCGGGCCGGGGGGTGCTCGGCGCTGCATCGGCCCCGGCTCCGGCCGAGGCGAGCGGGGCGACATAGCCATGGAGACGCGGAGCCGGGGCACCGCCAGTGCCGGGGGGTGACCCCCCCCAGCCGGGGCTCGGCTCGGAAGGGGCTTCCCCGCCCCGGTTCGCCCCCGGGACCGGCGGG
>JAWWEU010000138.1:518017-644687 GCA_035583155.1 Acropternis orthonyx | reverse complement strand
CTGGGGGCATGCGGGGGCGGGGTGCATGGCCGGGGGGGCTGCGGTGCACGCAGGGTGTCCCTGTCGCGCTGTGTGGCCGGGGGGCGCAGTGCCCGCTCGGGGGGCACGCACAGGGTGGCGGTGCCCCCCGTCCGCCGAGCCCCCATCCCCGGCGCAGGGCTGGGGGCAGCGCTCCGTGTCCCTCCAGAGTGCTGTTCCCGTGTGCTCGTACATAAACCCGTGTGTCGTCTCAAACGTCCATCGGGGTGGCAGGCTGGGGCTGGGGGGGGTACCCAGTGAGGGATATGAGCCGGGCCTCCCCAAGAGAGGAAAAAACTGCTCCTTATTTACTAGTTTTATAAAGCGTAATGGGCTCTTCCCTGGCATTTACTTTTTTAGCAGGTTGAGAGGCCAAATCAAAGTAATTCATCCTTTCTATTCTTTCGAAAAGAACTTTTAGGTTTCCTGATTTTGAAAGTTTATGTTTAGCACTTTTGAGACATATTTTGGAGTTTTTTTAATGTGTTTTTTTCCCCCCAACTCTGTCTTTCCAGTTCTGTGTTGCGTTTTGACCAAAACCTTAGCGTTTGTGTCAGATTTTTTTTTTTAATATTTCACAACACAAGTTCACTACTCAGATGCATTGCAAAACCTTGCATTTTTCTTTATAAATGTTTTTTTGCCTTTACATTATCTTCTTTGAAGTGGAGTTCTTTTTTTTTTTTTTTTTCTTTTATGGTGGCCTTATTCACTAAATTGCGCTTTAAATAATTTATTAAGAAATGCAGAACAAGAGATTCCCGCCTTTCTGAGGAATTATTTTCCGTGATTTAGAACTGTGTTACAATTCTAAACAAAAAGAATTTGTCATACTTGTGCTATGCTTGCTTGAAAGCTTGTTTTTCTAGATCAAACGTACATATTCTGTTTTGTGTTACAAGTTCTAATGACATATTGACTTCAGGTTTGACTTATCTGTACAGGTTTTGGCACATGCGTGTATTTCAAAACATTGGGACAAAGGCATTTGTATCTGCTCTTAATGAGTCAGTAATGACTTAGATATGCGAGGCTTTGATGTCTGTGGTGACAGTGTACCAGAAGGTGTATATTCTGAGACTCCCAAGAAAAGCAGCTGATGCTGATATCTGCTTCCAGGAGACGCTGGTACTCTCTTTGAGCTAGTATAAAAACTTTCTCCGTTATCACCAAGTAAAGAGGCAGCTTTAGATACAGCAGGAGGAGTCGGTACATGTATGAGGTGGTTTGGTACTGCTGTAAGAAAGGGAGTGATGTTTAACATCTGTGAAATATGCTTTTAAAAGGCTCCAGGTACAGTGATAAGGAGGTAGCACTTATCAGTTAATGTATAGGCTGCATGGCCTTCTTTAGCCTCTTGTGTTGTAGATGAAAATAGGAAATGTTTTTTCCTCCGAACCACCTGAATTTTCTTTTGATGTTTTTGAGTGTTATGGCTCTTAATGGGAACGTTTACTTTGGATTTAGCGTAGTAAAAACAGGCTTCAATGGGTGGGGGTTTGAGTTTGTTTGTTTATTTGTTTTTTACAATGAAACAGTAATTATCTGGAAAGGATGGGATACCATTTCCTGTATTTCTCTGCAGCAGCACAGTGGCACTGGATATACTTCAGTCCTGAGAGAAACCTCTGTGGTTTTGAGTTATTTAACCCTTCCTTTAAAGAGCAATATAATCAATCATCTTTTATATAAGAGTAGCTTATTCTGGTGATATGTTCACGTACCCCACAGTTTGTAAGATATATAATGTAATTTTAATACCTGCTGTAAATGCAGGTGTCCCAGGGTTATATTTGCATGATAAATGTGGAGTACTTTGTCAGTGAGAGCAGTGTCAGCTTTTCTTACTCCTGAAGCTTTCTTAGGCATTACAGGTCATTCATGAGATGAGACTTTGCTGTAGTTCTCTACAAAACTTGAGGAGGGCCATATTAAGCCCAAATGTAAACAGTTGTTCTGTGTAAGTTGTTAAATGGCACTTTCTACAACCGGCTTCTGTGGGGGGCCTTTGTAGAAAAACCTGACTTAGACAGAACCTTGAAAGGCCATGGATTTTGGTAAGAATCAGCACAGTCCAGAGCAAGTACTTACTGTCTTGCAGTGGGTATTTTCAGTTAAACTGCCCTGTGGTGGTGTCAGTGGAGTTGCACAGGTATAATAGAAGTACCAAAATCCATTTTTAATTAAATAGTTGTGGCTTTTTTTCCACATCTTTTCAGAAGCCAGAGAGGAAAGTAACTGCTTGCTTCAGAATCTGTTGGTTCCACTTACAAGTCCTGCCTAAAAACCCAGTGATGACTGTTTTGTTCAAAATTTGTCTGCTTTTAAAGCTGGCTGTGAATGTTTAAGAATTAACTATCCCAATCTAAATAAAGCTCCTGTATTAACATAATGAAGTCAGGAATGCGCACATTTACTTTCAGCAAGATGCTGCATTAACTGTGAATGTAAGCCTATAAGATTAGGGCATTGATAATTTTTTCCCTTTTTATTTTAACCTGGGTGAGTGTTAGGGAAATGCAGGATGCCATAAACCCAGGTAGTCTCCAGGCTATTTTAAATAGGTAGATTGGCAGCACTGCTGCTGCTCCACAGTGTTGTCTTCGGTAGCAAGGAACTTGTTCCAGAGAGCAGCCTTGTCCCCTCTCTATTGGTGGTTTTAAGCATGGGGCAGGTTTCCTTATCTCTCCTCACTTTGCATTTGCCCTGGAGTTAAGCAGAAGTTTGAGGATCTGGGTAACAACAGCTCAGCATCCTGCAGTGCTTGTCTCATGGTTGGTAACCAGTCTTCATTTGTAGTTATGTGCTCAGGAAATTCCTCCCAGCAGCAGAACAGTTCCCACCAGCCAGGTTCTTTTCCTGCCATGTAGCTGGTGTGTGCCAAGCTGCATGTGTGGTAGGACAGGCGACTTTCCCCAATTCTCCTTCAAAAAGTTTTTGCTTTGCACTTTGAGAATAGCATGTGGAGTGTCCCCAGTGATCCTTGGGGCTGTATCAACACAATATATTTGAATGAAATATTTGCTAACCTTTCATTTGGGGGAGAGGTGTGGGGCAGTGGGAGAACACAGGGCATTAGAAAGGGAGCTGAGACATGCTGAAACCCCTGTACTTTGGATCTGGGCCTTAAAGAGCTCGTGCTCTCTTGGTGTTACAGCCAGACTCTTTCCAGAGGCTGCTGTGCAATTTATGTGCCTCCTCTGAGGAAAGTCAAGAGAGGGAGCAGAGAGTCTGAATCTCAAGCTGAGGAATGGATTCATCTGCATTTCTTTTTCTTTTTAGCAATGGGACCATGTACTACTGGCTTCCCCATCAAGGCATGGGGGGGTCTTTTCATGTCACCATGTTGTTACCACAAGGAGCTTTGATAGCTTTGTCCAAAAGTCTGATAACCTCAGCCATAAGCAGTGAGAAAGTGCAGAGTATATTTTCTCCTCCAGAAAGCTTAATAGGAGTATTTTTGAAGTTGAAAGCTTCTAATCTGAAGGGAGTGTATTGAATTAGTGACAGTAACAGTGAAGACTTTGGAAGTATAGGTACTATTCTAATTCAGTGACAGCAGAAAACAAAGCACTTAGAAAAATCACTTGGCAGGAAAAATAGAAGTCAGAATTTTGAGGTATCTGTTACTGCTTTTCCTGGCATTATGTGAATATAGTATAATGCAGCTTGTGATTGAAAGGTCTGGAGAAAAGCTGACAAAAATAGAGAAGCTGATGTCAACAGTTATATTTCTATAATATTGAATCATGAGAAAGTAACTTACTTCAGGGACTGAAGACGAGCAGCATGTAAGCTGACCACGTCTTGGTCTCAGTCCACTGAATCAAAATTAGCAGCAAGTGCAGACCCGTGTGAGAAGGGGGAAGGGAGCACGGTGCTAACAACCTCATCTGCTGCTTGGGCAGCTCAGATGGGAGGCAGGGCATTTCTTTGTCTTTTTGTCAGAAATTTGGGTGCCAGTTCTTTTGTGTGTCAGACAGAAGGCCCCACCAAACGTCAGCAGCAGCTGCAGTTGAGGGCATGAACCTGAGTATCTGTTCAGGCAGATGTTTGCCAGCAGTAGATTGGATCTTGTTGTGGTCAATTGGTGCTATTGACTTATGCATCAGAACTTGTGTTTGTATTATAACCATTTAATGACACCAAAGAATGAGTAATGAAACTCAATGCTTTTGTTTTGTTCACTTCACACTAGAAATCTCTGTGCCTCCTGTCTGAAATTTGAGATTGCAGATTCACTTTGAATGGATGCCTTCGCCCACTGGAAAGTGACAGCCAAAATATGAGGCGTGACCCACCCCATCCTGGATATTAATGCTGTAGGTTACAATAGATACTCAGCACTTGGCTGAGGTCCTGAACCATTCAAAATTCCCTTTGACACCAGTGGGAGTTTTCTGTGTCTGCCTGTGCCATTGCCTCTGATTAGTGGGTGGTTGTTAATGTGCCCATGCTTGGAATATTTACAGTAACTACCTCCTGTTATGACTCATTATATGTGACTGGTTTTGGTACCACAAACTACAGTAACTCTTTATAAAAGATACATTTATAAAATAAATATACTTCCCTTTAAATCCCAAGACAGTGGCCCCTCATATATGTCAGTAAAGCACCAGCAATTAAAAAATGAAAGTGGCCTTTAGATCAAGATGCCAGCACATTTGTGCCAGTGCTCTGTAGTGGCTTTCAATGTTAGATGAAGAAATCCACTGTAAGGCAGGATTTTCAGGGACAAGCTCCAAATTCGGGTTCATGATAGTGTTGGTTCTTGTATGGCTGCTGTCCATGCCAAAGAACTCACGTTACATGGAAGGTAGTAAAATACAGTCATCCTTTTTTTTGCTTCTAGAGGAAAACTTAATAACAGTTGCTTCTTGGCAGATGTCAAATCTCATTGTCAAAGGAAAAACTCCCAGGCAGATGAAACCTGGAGGATGAGTAGCCCCACAGAGCATTGCAGGAGGCTGCAAAGGGGTGAATACCAGCATCCACAGCAGATGCATAAGACTTTGCACAGCTCAGGCTTCTGGCATCTCTGGTCTGTGGCCACCCACAATATGCCAGAGACTTGTCATTAAATGTATTTGTGCCATTTACCGTGATTTCCTGCAAGGCACTGGTCTTACCCTTATTCTTTGGGAATTCTGTACTGCAGTGTAGTCTTGGGTCAAATGAATGTTAATTTTCTTCTTCTCTTCTTCATTGTGTTATTGCTGTAGTGTGTTGAAGAAAAGAGATGGCTCCAAAGTTAAATGAACCACTTCCTCAGGAGCAAAGACATGGCAAAACCCCACTCTCCTCCCTGATAGCAGTGAATCCATGCTTTTATAAAATCCTCTCTGAATCTACATGTGTGGTTAGTCCTGTGTCCAAACAAAACCTTTGTAAATCTGGGAGGACAAGCTTGGCATCATAGACAACCTACAGCTGAGCATTTTCAGATCAGGATTTTGGTGTTTCTGTTGAAGAGGAACTTTCCTACTGATTACTGGATGCTTTCACAGATTCAGTGGTTTCAGACCTATTTTCTGGGATTGAAGCTTCCTTAGCCACATGGATCTCTCTTAGCTGAGCCTGGCTGTAGGGTCTCTGTACCCCAAACAGTGTTTTTCTTTCTTCAACTTTGTCTTTTGGCCTAAAAAATGTCCCTATTTTACTCAAAAACCTGTCTTGACCAAGCTTGTGTGAAAAGACATGTTAAAAACTAAAATGAAACAACTAAAGACGTTGTTATTTACAATAATCCTTTTATTTTTGTGTGTTATCTTGGGTAAAGGATTTCCTTGAATTGCCTGGTCTGGTTTCTTGCTCAATATTTGTATTGTTTTGCTGAGAGAAATGAAGGTGAAAATAATTTGAATTGCACCCTCGGGCAGGTAACAATTCAGTTCTTTTCATGAAGAGAGTGTAAAGTGGGACTGTTCTCCACTTAATTACTTTTGTGAGAGTGATGTATAAAGCAAGGTCAGGGCTAAAGGAAGAAAGGGCTGGCATGGATTGAACGCTGCTTGCGTTGTTTGAATAATTAGAGCATCACTCTGAGGTTGGAGGGAGCAGAGGGACAGAACTGAAGTAGGAAAAAGAGTATTCCTGAAATAGTAGTCGAATTGTCATTGGTCTGGATTGCATTACATGTACACTGTTCAAGATTGACTAAATCTGAACTGGTGGTGGTTCATTACCTTTGAGCTGTGGTTGTGATTTTAGGTGAAATGAAGATGTAATTATAGACATCGCTCTGTTCTGTGGCCTGGGTAATCTCTAGATGCTTTTTACCTGAGATTGATACAATTAATATGACTCTGTTGTTGTTGTAAGAATATATTGTTTAACCAGTGCTTGGGGTTTTTTTGATGCTTGCACTTTTAGTTACCACCCAGTTTATGATGAATTTCTTTTCTGTTAGTGGAATCAGCTCAGAGATATGCATCATGTAATCCTCATCTGACCTGAGTGATCCAGGGGCACTTGCTGGCTTTTGTCAAGTGACAACTTCTTCTCTGTTCATCACTCTTGGATACCAGCACAGGGGTTCCAGTAGCAGTGCTGTACTCTTCTGGTGGACTGCTCTCTTACTATTTGTGTAGGCTTTAACAACTGGGACTGGCATCCCAGAGATGGGATTTCCTCAGCACTAGTGGCAGTACCCATCTGATTGTTTTACTAATCTTCTCCCTGCTCCATTCCCTTAAAATACACTTTGCCACGAGGGAAAATACTGATGTGGTGTGTTGACCTTGATCACCCAACACACTCTTGCTCACAATCCTCAACAGGACAGGGGGAGAAAATGGGACAGAAAAGCTTGTGGATTGGGATGATAAAGATGGGGAGATCACTTACTAATTACCATCATGGGCAAAACATGAGTTTTTCGCTTGACTTGGGGAAAAAACTGATGATTAAAATAGTGTTGGATGGTGAGAAATAAAGACTTGAACACCTTTCCCACTCCTCCTGCTTTTCCCCGGGGTCATCTTCACTCATCTGTTTCAAACTTCTGCACCTCTGCACCAGCAGTGTGGTGGGGATAGGACTGGGGTTGTGGCTGGTCTATGGGAGCCCCCCTCTGCCTCTCCTTCCCCCTCACACTCTTCCTCTGCCCCAGAGTGGGCCCTTCCCATGAGCTGCAGTCCTTTGGGATAAACCTGCTCCACCACAGGCTCTCCATGGGCTGTGGCTCCCTGAGACATATTCACCTGCTCTGGTCTGGTGTCTTACACCTATTCCTCCTATGGGGAGACCACAGGCCTCAGTATTTTCCCTTGTCTCCAACAAGCTTTCCCAGAAACACCACCACTGGTATTGCCAGGTTCAGTGAGGCCTTTGTGGAACTGTTTGGAACTATTTGAAAGCTGCTGGAACCCTTGGGACAGCCCCTGCTCCCACCTCACAAAGGCTCCTGGGCAACAACACGCAGCTCAGTGTGCACAGGGATGTGGTGACAGCCAGGGCTTGTGGCTCGGCCTCAGCGTCTGGTAATGAAGGTAATGGGCTAATTGCCCTTCCCATTAGAATGGGCCAATGGAAGGGAATTAGAAAATTCCCTCTTTCTCCTGGAAGCAGGTACCTGTTCCTGTATGTCAGTGGTTTCACTGGGGACTGCTGCAGCTCCTCCAACAGAGGAGGGGGTGATGGCTGTCAGCTCTGCAATTCCAGCAGGTTCACACAGGTTTTATTAATTTAGTTTAATTATAGAAGTTTAGTTGTTCTGAACCACTTTCTCCTGCCACCTATAGCCTGTTTATTCAAATCTAGTGGTAATTAGCACTCATCTGGTTTTGTTTGACTGTTTGATTTGTGTATGGAATCACGGAAGGGTCCAGGTTGGAAGGGAGCACTGGAGCCCATGTAGTCCAATCCCCGTGCTCAAGCAGAGTCCCCTGAGCCCATTACTCAGGACTGTGTCCAGATGGCTTTTGGGTATCTCCAGGGAAGGGGAATCAGGAATCCTCAGTGGTTTTTCTCTTCTGGTGTAGATGACTTTTTTCCTCAAATTTTAGAAATTTCTGGTTAAATGAAGGGAAAAAGTTCAGGACAGTCTTTTGTCTTGTATAAAATAAGAAAGGTACAATGCAAAGAAAGTATGAAAAAATCAGAAAGGAAAGCTAGCAGGAGAAGGGCAGGGAAGAGAGCCAACAGGAGAAGGGAGTGATGTAGAATGAGCTCCAAGTGATCTGCAGCACATCATCTGTTCACACCCAGACTTGCACAATTTTACCTGCCCTGCAGACACACAGATTGAGAGATTTCTTCTGATTTTGTGTTTTCAGCCATTTTTTCAGGAGGTATCAAGAAGATGGTAAGTACCTTGTTTATTTTCCTTTGCATCTCTAAGTAGTTCACTGGTACTGGTCACAATGTTCAAGTAGCTTTGGCTGGATTTACTTCCACACATTTTCAATGTGCTGTCAAATTGCTTACATAGAAATATTTTTCCTATGGATTTTACATCTGCTGGGAAGTTTTATGCAGTATCTTTTACGTTTAGTAGACATATGATTTCTTATGTTGCTCTTGTATCTCAGTTTGCCCAAGCTGTGCTACAGTGCTGCCTCAAAAATGATAGATTTTTTTAATTGTAATTGTACACAGTGCTCTGAACTGCTGTCACTTATACTTTGTTCCTCCGAGTGCTGTAAGAGAATAAGAAACTGTGATGGACCCAATTGCCACTGCAAGTCATTGTCACTTCTTGTGGGGTGCAGAGCTGGAATACCTGAACTGTGAAAGTCTTTCCTAGTGAAATAAAGATGTGGTGGTATTTTTGGGGATCATAGTATTGGTTGGAATCACAGGCCTGTGCATTTCCTGGAGGAATCATGTTTCTTAATTGTTTGGGATCTTCATGTAGTGCTGGTGCTCCTTCCTACCCCACGCTGCAGGTGTTGAAGTAGTATTTCTTCTGACTCTAAAGAGGGAGAAGGGTCTCTGCAGCCGTACTGATGTACAATCAGTGCGAGTTTGTCATGTGCTCTGCTTTACTTTTGCTTCTCATCTTGCATACCAGTGACTGAACGTTCAGAGCCTACCAAAAATAGCTAACTGTTTTGAACTGATTGGGTGAGGAGAACTGGAATGACTTTCATTTGCTGCTCTTCTCTTCTTCCCCCTCTGTCCCATGTTTGCTTTCTGAGGAAAGGATATTGTTTTTATTTATTTATTTTGGTGGAAGTCAATAAAAGGTGGTAAAAGTGAAATAAGTCAAAAAAGCTAGTCTGTTCTGATCACCTAACAGAATGGCTGGAGCAGCAGGAAGTCAGTAGTTAGACTCTAGCCAGTCCCAGGAGCTGAGAAAAGATTTCTGGGATGAAGTGTGGCCTGTTTCAGTTCCACTCCAGTGTCAAGATATTTCCTGGCTGAGGAGGCTGATAAAGGGATGTGCCTCTTCTAATGCTGGAGTTTGGTTGGTACATGGCTTGTTGAACATACTGGCCTGTGTTACTTGGCCAGAGGGAAGCAGCATATTTGGTTTCTTTAGCTGGAAGAGGGGGTTAGGTGTTTGTTTTGGGATTGGGGTTTATGTTGTTTGGGGTTGTTTTTTTTTTTTTTGTTTTTACAATATCAGTGCAAAAACCAGTTTTCAGGTTCTGTTCATATAATTTGTCTTTGGGAGGAATTTCTATCACAGGATTTTTGGGATGTTGGAAGTAACAAGCTGGTGTATATAATTGTCTTTTCATATAGTCTATGCAATGGGGAGGCAATGAAAAGGAGAGAAAGCTTTGTAGCTCGCAATGCATGGAAGATGGAAGGAAGGTAAATTTGTACTTTTCCCTAGTAGTTCACTTAAGAACAGTAGCCATTCTTGTTAAGGACGCTTAATTGAAGTAGCAGCAATGAATGAATCTAGAGGAGAGCAGGATTGTGCAAAGGTGTGAAAATTGTCAATGATTTTCATGGCAACTTTCAATGTTCAAACATTTGAATTTGTTCCCCCACTGAGACATACGCAAAACTTCTTCGAGGTTACTCAGGAAAAACAGGCACGCTGGAACTATTTTAAGGAAAAAAAACCTGTTAGGTCTTCCATCTGTGTCCTTGTTCCACCTTTGGTCTGAAAAGGCTTTCTGTCAAAACTGGGATGGTTTTGCAAGACTTTTGAGTATGATCAGAAAAATTAGTCAGGCGCTTCTGAACAGTGTTAGGAGTAGATTCTGAAAGATAGAACAGTGAAAAAAGCCCTCCAAAACACAATTTCAATTCAGTGATGTGGAGGGTGGCGGGGAACTCTGTAGCAAGGCAGGGAGGGTTTGCATATGTGTCTTTTGGACTGGAAGTGTCTGGTTTTATTTCACTGCACATTTGATAGTGAAGGATGAACTTTCAATTGCTTTGTGATTTGCTGAATGAGTAAGAGGTGCCAGGATGAGAATGGAAAGGGGAGACAGTGTGATGGAGTGACAGGAGAAAGCAAATTATGTGAAACTTTGAGCGATAGAAAATTAGCTTTGAAAAGGCTCTGGAGAGCACATGGAAGCTGAAAAATGTAATGGAAGAGGAGATATTATGGGTGTAATTTATCACTATTTCCAGGAGTGTAATAAGAGCCTGGCTATGTATTTTCTCACTGTGGAGTGTGGATTTGTAAAGAGCAGAGAAGAAGCGATGGGAGTATCTGAGGCAGGAAGTGATCAGTGGGAAGTGGAGCCAGGGTCTGAGGGAGAGGTGATGTTAGCAGTGATACAGAGATGGAGATAGTGAGGCACAAGGAGGAAAAGGAGCTCATGGATTTGCTGCAACTCCAGGGCTTTTCATAAGAGGACCAAAGATACGTGTTTCTTATCACTCTTGGCATGAGCTGGCAAAATTATTAGCATTTGAGCCACTTAAACTGCTGCAAATACTGAGCATATAAAGAGAAATACCTTTGTAGACCAAGTTAACCGCGTTTGATGCCTAAGGATGTTCTCTATCAGTTGAGTGTTTTTTCAGGGCATCTGAAAAACACACAAATTGTAAAGTGGTGGGAGACGCTGAATTTCTAATGAAGAGAGACAGAACTCGGCTTACAGGTGAAAAATAAATAAGTAGTTAAATATCTACATTGGAAACAGAAGAGGGAAGACCCAGTTCTATGTGGTGTGTAATGGTCTAGTCAGTCAGAGTTTAAGGATCTAAGAAAACTTCAGTCATCTGGTTGATTTTTCACTTTTTCTGTTTACTAAACTGCAAGTATCTTTATGATGCTTATTAAAATCTACGTATATTTGTTTAAACACAAAAATGAAACTATTTGTTTAAATGAAGTTTTCAATTTTTGCTTTGCTTATGCTTAAGGTTCCTGGCTTTCATTTACCATAGAAAAAAATCTATCCTGGACTTGCACTGGGTTGAGACAAGTGCTGTCCTTTAAAAAAATGAGTCCTGTGAACGCCCACGCGTGGCACCGGTGTCATTGAGCATTGTGACCCCCAAAAGTGAAGTCTGGAATGACAACTTGATTTTTTCCTGAAGCTGAGGAATGTTATCCAGAGAGGATAAATACATTTACTGGTGTCTTGAAGGCAAAGTGGAAGTACATGCAAATTTGCATTGGATTCAAGTGTTTGCCTCTGCCAGCCTTACCTGAATAATTATCAGATATAATTATTTGGGATTTGAAGGCAAAATCTTTCCTTTACTGATAAAGTAACTGAAAAGAAATTTTAGACACTTGTGTTTTCTAATGGCATGAACAGGGTTAACTTCTATGTTAGTACTGAAAGCAACAAATCCCCAACAGCCCTGACTTTGGAACACTTAGCAGTAATATTGGGCTATAGTGAAAGCACACAGGTCTGACAGCCTAAAACACTGCAAAATGACTTGACAACCTGTCCTGCAAGGTGCCAAGCATCTCTGCTTTTCATTTACAAAAAAACTGTTAGCGCTCCAGTTTGGGGCCCCTATCAGTGAATGTCATATATTCTTGTCATGTCAGGTTCCCACTATCACAAATTCTTACGTTAAATGTATTTCAGAAGGAGCAATTGAGTGTGTATGAGGAAGTCTGAGTGAGTGACAAAAGGCTTATAAAAGAAATCAAGAAAACATGGCACACTTTCATCCCTCTCATTCAAACGTTTATGAATGAGCTATTTGTCAAGGCAGTACCTCTCTCACTAAGAACAGATAATGCATCACTCTTCTTTCATGAAGTTGTGAATATCGTTGCCGTTAATTCATCAGCAAATTCTTACACTCAGTGTGAAACACCCTGTTATCTTATGTCTTCTCAAAGCACTTTGGCCTGCTCAGTCAGATTTCTCCTGTTTTTATTACTGCTTTAGACATTTTAAACTATCACTGTGCAATGGGACATGTTTTTGAACAACTACTGGTAAGAGACTTTGAAAGCTCATCTCTGTTTATTTGGGTGACACCTTATAAAGAACAGAACCTGAACCAGTACTGTCTTGTCTGGTTAGATTGAAACATGATTTGTGCTGCTCAGTATCAGCCTTGCTGAATAATATCCTCAGTGGGAGTGTGATATGCTTTGCATTTCATAGTGCTGACCGCTGTTGTGATGAATATTTTAAATGTTTGGTCTCTTTTTATTTTTTTTTTCCCTCTAGAAAAAGTGGGGGTTTTTTGTTGAATCTATGTTTTGTTTTAAAATAAGCCTGAAGATTGCTAGTATAAACTGTAACTTTCGTATTGAGGCTTGATTCTGCAGTGTGGGATTTGTGTGTGGAGAAAGAATTGCTCTGATAGTTCCAGCAGGTTTAATAGGGAGCAAAGAAGTATGTAAGCTAATACTACTGTGATTAGTTAAGTTTATTGTCAGCTAAACACAATCTTTCTATGGAGCATGACCGTACTTGTAGGCTTAATACCCTGGTTGCACTGATATTAAAAATCAGTGGGTTGGCTGATGATTAGGCCCAGCTAACACAGTGTCTCAGAGCACCAGGCAGTCTGAAGCTTACAATCGAACTGTGGGATGAAACCGGATCTGCCTTTGGTTTTGAACTTTGAAATCTCATAGCAATGAAGTGGGCTGCCCTAGTCTGCCCAGCTTTATTTTCCAAGATGTAATTTATTCCTTGCTCACTGACTTGAGTAAATCAATTAAAACTGTGTGTGTTTGTGTAACAGCTTTGACGTAAGCTAATGGATGAGGGCAGGCAGGCATATGAGAAAGGCGTGGGGCAACCCTTAAAGCAGAAGACCAAAACTTCATGAGCTTTGCTTTCATGTGGTGTGGTGGTAGCTAAATTCCCATATTCTGCAGTAACAACCTTCTCTCTGAGTGCTATGGTGTTAAACACTCATCTTTGCATGGATGCAGATTAGTCTTTTTTCAGCCTGCCCTATGGGAAACAGGTCATGTCTTGATCCTTTCCCTTTCATCTGGAAGAGAGGTTAAGGAAGGGTGTGTGTGAAGGAGGCAATCTCAAAATGCAAAGGCTCTCAGTAGTCCCCATCTTTCAGTAGGCTAATATGGTTCACTAATTATTTCCTACACCAATTATTTCCTGCTGAAAACTGGTCCCTTTTTCAGTTTCTGTCTCTGTGGGATGCCATCCGCAGGTTGGGATGACAGACGTGTAAATCCTTTCTTTGCTCCTGTAAGGAGCATAAATCTAAGGACCTCCTTTAGATCAGCCTAAAGCACTGGAGAGTTCAGCAAAAAGGGAGTGAACACTTTTCCATGCTTTCCTGCAAAGAAAAAGTCCTTCTTTATCCCCAAAATAGGCAATTGGTGTCTTGACACATGGCTCACACAGCGCGTCTGCTGCTGGGCAGGGGAACGGCTGCTTGTGGTGCCCGAGCAAGCACATGTGCATGAGAAGGGGCAGGAAAATCAGCATCTGTTAAGGACTCAGCCTTCCAGTTCCTCACTCCATGGTATTTTTAGAGTTGCAATAGTTCATTGCCCTTGCTTTTCCTCTCCAGAAAAGTGTTATCTTTGCTCAAGCTGCGTGTGAACTATTGGGAATTGATGAGTTGTTTGTGATCCTGAATCCAAAGTGAAGGCAGGTTTCGCTTGCTGCAAGCTCTTCCCTTTCAGGCCCAGAGGAAGAGCTGATGAGGAGTGTTGCCAAATCTTATTTTTAGCTTCTGTCCTATAGTGGTGGTTTTGTTGATGTTGCTTGATTTTTTATTTTTATTTTTTTTTAAATTTGGACTACTTCTGTTAGGGGTCATACTCTGTCAGAACAGCAGTGTGATGTATGGTTTTTTTGTATTGGTATTACTTGGTGGCCCAGCCTGGTAGGCCAAGTGCCCTGTGGCTGATGTATCTGTGCTGTTGATGTGACTAGCACGCTGCTGTTGTTGCGAGGTACCTTGTAAAATAAACACATTGCCTTGGGCAAAATTAATTTCCTTGGTATTTGAGGTAGTTCTTGCATTGTCTCCTCCAGCCCCTTGTAAATATTGATGTTGTCACATTTACTAAATCTTACTGTCCTAGACAAAGCCAGCTGAGGTGATTCTGTAATGTAGATGACATAGAAACTTAGGGTGTCCTTGGTAGATTCATCCCATGGCTTGATGTGACAGTTACCAATCTGATGGAATATTCCTGTTTGGTTTGGTGTTAATGATCCCAACCGTCCTCCTCTGCTTGGGTAGGTGAGAGGACTTGCCATTCATGAAACATCTACAGTGGTCCGTGAAAGGTGCTTTGGTCACACGGTCATTGAAAACATTTTTTCTGAGAATGTTTGGTTTAAACTGTTATGTAAAAATATTCTTTATTGCCTAAGTGTCTGTGAACTTTTATTTTATGGTTTCCCTTTAAGTTTCCTCTCATCCTCCTAGTTTTTTTCTTGCCCTGAGCAAGGCTTGCTGTCAGATAGGCATGGGAAGTTGATTCAAATCCTGTGCCCATTGTGGAGACCAAGGTCTCTTGTCTTTGCTTCCGTTACTATTAATGCCTTCCTCCATCTCCTCCAGCCCCTTCCCTCATCATACTGACAACTCAATTGGAAACCAACTGCAACTCTGCTCTATCAGCATTTTGCCTGAGGTGCTAGCAATTGACTAAAACTGAGTCAGACCATGATTTTAATTGGTTTGATTTTTGCCACTGGGTTTAGAAAAAAAGACCTATTTTAGTCCTTTTTCATCCTTGGTCAATTTTATTAATCTGTCTGTGGTTTTAAAAGCCTCAAAGACTTTCATCACAGAGATAAATGTTTCGGAGTGAAGCTCCCCCTGCAAAGCTGATGCACCAGTGGAATTTGGCTTCTAGTGGGCAACAATATTCCAGTTTGGACATGCAGAAAATTGCCAATTTGAGAGGACATGAAACCTAGTGATTACTGTAAGAGGTAGTTTTTCATGTAAGAGTGGAGGCATTTAAATACAAATTTTTTACTTTGATTTCAGTTGTACTACCTGTGATATTTTTCTCCTTGAACTGCTGATCCAGATCTTAGAACCAGTGCAGGGTTACTCCGTGCCCATAAGCACAGAGGTGAGTGATGACACGGGTTTGTGCTGTTTTGCTGTGGGATGAGAGTAGTCGGTTTGCTTTAATTTTTAATGCTTGGATTCTTTGGCAAACACTAGAGGTGTTGAAACTACTCACTCATGCAAAAAATAAATTATGCATGCACACAGGTTTGGTGCCTGAAGGCATTTTCGTGGGGTGTACCTCCAGGCACGCAGCCTAAATAGCCTGGACTCCTTCTGCATACACATCTATGCAGTGAAAGCACAGATAACCTTCTCTAAGGGTCCATACAGGCTTTCTTCAGTCACTTTCATCAGCCACTCCAACTGCAGTTCACTGCTGTCTTAGCTGGACTGATATAGCAAATTATGGATAACTTGAATACCAGTGAGAATTGTTTCAATATCAAAATGAGAACATCTTGAATAGAACTTGTTGAATTAAAAATACGCCAGCTGCTTTGTCTTTCTGTCCATAAGCTCCTGTTGGGTGTAAACTTTGTCTTCCCCATGATTGATGGCTTGAATGTCCCTACAGTTCTGGGCTGGGTTTGTTGAACAGAGGTGAGCAACAACAAAGTTAGTTTAGGCACTGGCTAATTTGAAGTTTGTCATTCTGTCCACGAGAAGTATTTTTTTTCAATTACATTGTCTTCTAATTGTATTTCTGAGCAATTTCTTGCAGAGACCTGTAACTGTGTGTTTTTGATATGGAAGCTGCATTATTCTCTCAAGAGATAATCAGTTATTGCTGTACTGAGCTCAGCTCATTCTGTTTTCTTTGCCTCAATGGTAAAACTTCAATTTCAGTGGGTCAAGCAGAACTTTTCTCTATATTCTCTCCTTTATGAAGCGGCTGCTTACTGGAAGGCATTTCCTTGCAAATAGGTGAATGGGATGTGATTATTTTTCCCCTACCTAGAGTTCTTTAAAACTGTAATTTATCAAGACATTTCTTCTGCTATTTAAAAAACACTAAATGGAAATAGCTATGAGCCATGCAATTCTTTATTAGAAGGCTCTTCTGAATCAGAAAACCATGTCTCTTTTGAAAATACATCACTTTGAAACACAAATCCTGCTGGCTGGTGTTGGACTTTAGATTTTAGAGGTGGGGGAGTTTGTTTTTCCTGGCATGTAAAGAGCATCTTCTCTCACAGCCTCATCAGGAGGAGCAGCTTATGAAGGGAGTACAAGTCCTCTCCAGAAGTGGTGACAAGGCCAAAGAAGGCTCTTGACTTCTTGTGATATTAATGGGCTGAAATGGAAGATAGGAGGCCTTGACAGGGCCAGTGAGCTGGCATAAAATTCAGCCTTTAAATTATGGTTTGGCACTATAAAATCCTGATAGCACTAAGGCTTCTGGGGCATCACAGGCAGGACCCAGTCCTCCAATATTTGTTTTTCTTTTTCCTGTACTTCTGAAGGTTTCAATGCTTTTGTTTTTATTTTGGTTTGGTTTTTTGGTTTTTGTTTGTTTGTTTGTTTTTAAATTGAGAACACACATTTCTATGGTCAGGCTACTCGCCAAGTCATTACATTCATATGTTAAGAGAGTAAATATTCTGTGTTCTGGTTTGGAGCAAAAGAAATGGTGGAATGTATTCCTGTGCTTGCAGAGGCACTGGGTACTGAGACGAAACAGTTAAGTCCTTTTTCAGTGTAATTCACATACTGCGTGAAGGCTTCTCTTAATTGAATAGTGGCTATTCAATAATTAATATTTAATATTTCAGTTTTCTTCTTTGCTTCATATGTACAGGCTCCACTGCAATGCTTTCACACTGAAAGCGGATCCCCAAAAGACTAGATTTTCCAGGCTGCTTAGCTAAGTAAATTCTTCTCATTAATAATAAGGTTTGCACAACCTGGTGCTTCTCATTTCGGTGGAAAACTTGTCAATGACCATATGTATTCTCAGACTGTCCTTATTCTTTGATGCAAGGAAATCTATCTACGTAACACTCCGACTTTTCGTTTTCTGTTATGTTTTTATGTAGCAATATTGCAATTAAATAGCTACTGATAAAACTTCTCTAGAGATCAGGATTAGCTGAACAAAATGTGTGGCTTGAGCCCTGAGCAGGCTGACAATCTTGAAAGCAAAACGTCAGAGGAGAATTGTACATTTAACAGCTGACATTCAGCTGGGCACTACAGACTCAGGATTATACAGTTGCTGCTCATCACTGACTTTCTTTTTTTGTCTTTGTCTCCTAAAAACCCTTCTAGGCATCTTTCAAAATAACATCCCTCTGTCCCTGAATATGTTTAGAAAAGCTTGGCTGCTGACGAATCTTAGCATGAAATCCTAGCACTTTTCATTGAAGGGGAGAAATTAGTTTAGTATGCCTTACAAGGACACTGATTTTCTTTTCCAGTACTATCACATATTATGTCCTTTTCTGGGAAACCAGTCTCCCTGTGAAGTTTCTACAATGGTTCTAGGTTTTCTTTTTTCCTTGGGCTTTAGTGATCTAGTGCATTTCACTTGTCCAAATGTCTAATTTTCTGCTTGTGGTAAATGTGCTTGGACAAAATCCCAAGTCCTCAGTAGTGCTGTGATGGAGCTGCTCTGTAAATACACTGTGTTTACCTGGTTATTGAATATTTCTTTTGTGTGTGTAGTGCTCTCGACTGCTAGGTGGTTGCAAGCAAAATAGAGGGTGAAGAGAGTGGCTGGAGATGAACTAGTCCTCAGCAAATGCCTGTGAATTCTTAAATGACTGTGGTAAGACAGAAAATTGTGAAAGATCAAGAACCTGGAGTTGTATAAACTGTTGCCTTTGACAGGAGACCCCTTTACATACACAGGTTTCACCTTTTTTTTTCCCCTGTGTAACTTTGTTCTGACTACAAAATCAATATTTCTGTGGGTTTTGTTGCTTTATACCAGTGAATTTGGATTTTTGAGGAATGATCATGCTGGGAAAGGCATGCAAATGTACAGGTCATACCCAGGCCATGGGATGCTGAAGTACCTTCAGTCAGAAGGGAAAGGAAGCATCTGCAAGGCACACCAGTATGCTCTGCTTTTGTGACTCCAGCTGTGGATGGGCTGGCACATCTGCACGGCAGAACACGGCTCTGTGTAGTCACTGCCTCAGGGCCCGGAGGCTGAGTGTCTGTCACCTCACTGCTGCGTCCCTTGGCTTAGCCCTTCCTCCAGCTTAAATACACAGCTCCAATTTTGGGAGCAGAGGAGCTGGCACTTGCCTGCAGCATTCTGCAGTGTGATGTGTGGTGCAGTGCAGATGTACCCCTAAAGGTGCCAGGGAAACAAAGCTACACAGGTACTGTTGATCTTCTTACAGTAGAGAGATGCAGTTTAAAATTTCTACTCAAGAAAACCCTCCTATATCTAAATACTGAGGTTTTCAGCACTGCATCAAACCTGCTGCTCAACAGGATGTCTGTGACACCACTTGTTAAGGGCACCAGTGGGTTTCTTGTCCTGTATATCCTGTGTTGTCTCTGATCCTTCAGAGTCCAGAAAATGTAATAAAAAGAGACTTTTGGGCAAATAGCTCTTACAGACCAGAACAGGCACTGACACAAGAAAGGAGAGGGAAGCGGTGCCTTGGGGAGGAATGTCTCCAGCCATTCCCTGCTTCATGGGTCCCATAGCAGCAGTGCCCTGAGGTTAGTTTGGAGCTGGCTTTGCAGGCAGGGTGCTGTGCTTACAGGTGGATTTGCACACCCCAGCTGATCCCAGGATGTTCCTCTGGAATTTCTCAGGGATTTTCACACCATCTGCCTTCAGACCTCCCATTGAGAGGCTGTCGTGGGTGTGAGTGTCCCTGGTAGTCAGGAGAGCTCTAGAGTGGTGCAGGCTGACCAAATCCAGGGTCTTTTCCCTGGACCTGCCAGAGAGCCTTGGCTTCTGGAGCCAGAGCGTGGTTGGAAATGCCCCTCTCTTTGGTGTCTGTGTGCTTTTGAGATCTGTTATTTTCTCAGATCGCTCCCTGCAGACCCTTTTCCTCATGGCCTATCTTTTTGCTCCACAGCTGCCAACATTTCAATCTCTCCCCCTCAATGCCCTTCTTTCCTCCACAGGTGCTAACCATCCTCTCCCTCTAACTGAATAGCATAATTAAGTTAATTAAGAGCAATTGTCTCAAACCTGTGTTTAGCCTGGAGTTTGCTACTGCTTTTGTCAGATCTGGTCAAGGGATTATGTGCCAAAGACTTATCCACCCTTTCCTAATAAAATAGCCAAATAAATGGCATAGTTTGTTCTTTCTGTCCTCAAACCACCGTGGCTATAAGAGTGCTGCACTTGGAGGCGCTAATTTGTCTGACTGTGCACAGAACAGGCCCATGACTGATGCAATTCAGTGCTTTTTACTTAATTTCTTACAATTATGATGGTTAATTGAAACTTTTGAGAGAGCTTTTAGTTGTTACAGATATGCAGGTGCCTCACTATTTGTCTGTAGTAGTGCATTATAACAATTCTAATCATCAGCTTGTAATGTCTGCATGTTAATTACTCCTTTTGTGAGATGAGATTGGCAAATGAATCTTCATCAAGCAACTGATGAGTACATCTGTGACTTTGTAATTTAAAACTAAGGTTAATAAGGCCAGGTCCTGGTGGGAATCAACTGGTGGTCTTTGTTGTAAAGGTAATGAGTCTGGCTTTTCAGTTTGCATGCCTTCATTTTCAGAGACTCGTGAAATTAGTAACCAGAAGCAGATGTGAAGTATATTATTCACTCTGTAGATGTTAATTACATCTGCCTAGAACAAACAAATCACACATTTTTAGAAATACAGATGTGTACCTCCTGAAAATACTGAGAATGCTCGTTCTCCTTCCAGTGATGATGCCCTGTAGTTATTAAGTGTGTGTTCCAAATGGGGCTGGTGTTCTAGAGCATCTAGAGCACCTTCTGTAATGGCCACACTGTCTTTGGGCTGCCATCAGACAAATGTCCTGTTCTCTGCTGTTCTGTTACCACTTGTGGTTCGCTTGAGCAGGCTTATTTGCCATCTGAGCCTTGTGTTAATCTGTGCACAGATGTCACTGTGGGCAGCGGCTGTAAGGCAACTGTCCAAGCGTAGGAAAGCTGATGTCAAATATACTTGTTTTGTTTTTCCTTCATAGAGGTATTAAAATGCTACTTCCCCCACAGACAGTCCTTCAAAATGTTAATGTTTTATGTTCCATAATGAAAACAAAGCCCCAAGTGAAATCCTGGGTCGGGTTTGTGTGATCTGAATAAGTCATCTGACTTTAGGGCAACTGCCCTGTTCCATGGAGCAGTAGCCCTCAAAATTTGCCTCATTCTATCTTGTTCTGCTCTGAAGTTGAGCTAAGCCTTGGTGCTGAGACCTGCACCCAGAGTGTGTTTCTGGCAGGAGGAGGTACTTGCTGTTATGAAGAAGGCAGTATGTTTCATCGTGGGGTTTGCATTTCCTATCTTGATTTAAAAACAACCCTGCATTTCTCATGCCCCGCTTATGGAGGCTGAGGATCTCAAAGACAGTATGGAAATGGTGTTCAGACAGTACTTCTCTGCATCAGAGGAAGTAAAAGACCAGCTAGAGCCATCTCTGTGCCTGAGGTGACTGTTGTTGACTCCATTTGTCACCTCGGTGTGGCACTAACTTTTAAGTCCAAGAACTGTAACTACCTGTCATGCTGGAATAGAATTTTTGCTAGGTTTTTAGTGCAGGAAATCATATTTTACTTTAATTTATTGCTTCCCTCTTAATGTAGGTTATAGATACTCATTAACTTTGGAATAAATACTAAATTTTGCTCTTGTAATTACAAGGCAGTATTAGTATATAATTTAAATCAGATTTAATATAGAATATTATTGAAAATGAGCAGAATTTTAAATGTAGATGGCACACGTTTAGATGGGAGCTCTTTACTATATAATTATTAGTCTGTATGCCCTTCATGTCTAGATTACATGTGAATGCTCTTTGTACATTAAGTGAGAACTAATCGGATGTAGAAGATGTCTTAAAGGTGGTAAAAAAAAATCAATTAATTACTTTAATATATTCACATTCAAAACCTGATGAAGACTCTCAAAGATATTTGTCAGAGAGAAGATGACTTGCAAAGAGAGGAAGGAGGGTGAAAGGAAAACCAATCGGGATGGTAGTATAATAGCTAGCAACAGATAATCAAAGTAATGCGTATCAGAAAAGTAAAATACCTATTTGTATAAAAAGAATGAGGATATTTGTAAGTCTGTTATAAACAACTAGTGCTATTACTTGAGTTATTTCGCTACTGCTCCTCAATCCAGCTGTTTGCCAGAGGTCCCATCTTATATTTGAATGGCCATGGGTTTGGGAAGGGTTTCACTTGGGCCGTTCTGCTGCAGTTGGCTCTGGTGCACAGGTTCCCAATGTGATGTGCATCCCTGCCGTGTGGTACCTGCACAAGCAGGTTCTGCTGCACAGCACAGGCTGTGTGCAGGCTGGCACAGGTGGAGCTTCTTTGTCTCTTTACGGCAGCTGGGTTTGGAGCCTTGCTGATGAGCATGATTGTGGTCAGCTGAGGGATTAGGCTCAACCACATGTCTGCAGCTGCACTACTGCAGTGGTGAGGTGAAAGCTCATGGTGGCAAGATGGACTGAGAGTGATGCCCAGCATGGCTGGTGCTGTCACACAGGGATGAAGAACCACCAGGGCATGAGAAACAGTGCATTTGGTATCTGAACTGCTCACTGCTCTTCTGTGCAAAACCTCAGTTTGACGCAGGAACCGTCTCTACAGCGTAAGTAAAATATCGGAACAGTGTTTAGCCACAAAGTGGGTCTTACTCCTCTTGGGTTTTCAAACGATTTAAAATTGAAAGCGGAAAAAGTTCTCTTGACTGGGTCCATATTATTAAAAAACTTGTTAAATGCTTCAATGAGTGACCAAGTGACTTTGTTGCTCTAACATCATTATGTAAAAGTAGCTCTGACATCATTATGTAAAAGTAATGTAACTTCTCTGTACAGACATCTGTTCTACTTTGCTTTGACACCTGTGTAAGGTTAATAATTCAGAGAGTTTTCATATATGCCCATGGATTATTAGAATCTGGTACTTAGCATAATTATGAAGCTTAGCAGGCAGTACTTCTGAAGCTGTTTTGACAAAGCTGTAGATAGAGGACTTCAAGATGAGGTGCTGAAACACATGCATTAAAAGGAAAGAAAATGTTTTG
This sequence comes from Acropternis orthonyx, assembly GCA_035583155.1. Classification (NCBI taxonomy): domain Eukaryota; kingdom Metazoa; phylum Chordata; class Aves; order Passeriformes; family Rhinocryptidae; genus Acropternis; species Acropternis orthonyx. The sequence goes on along the minus strand of JAWWEU010000138.1, from coordinate 622,089 downwards.
ATATGATCAGTACTCTGTTGTAAAGCATTCAAGCACAGGATGCTGTGCACACCTGACTTTGCAAAGGTAGTGTCTTTGAAGTTGGTGGGTATGGACATAAAAACTAAATCCAGGAAATTTGGCACAATTAAAGAACAAGCAGGGACAAACCTGTTGTCAAATGTTCACCAGTGGAAATGCTTGAGAAATAGCTTTTGTTAGGAAAATGCTGCCTTTCACAGCACTTGGTCCAAAACACAGGAGTCTGTGGTTGGTGATGGGTAACTGCAGTCATTTTCCAAGGTGAAACAATTTCTGTTAAATTATTTGGATTTATCTGAACAATAATGAGTATAAGAAAATGATGCAAATATAAGTAACAGTCTGCCTTCTTACTAGAGTTTATGTCTCCCTTGTTAGCTTGCACTGATGAACATTCACTGTAGCAGCAATTCTTAGCAAATGCAAGGTGAAGTGTAAGTCCTTAGGCTTTTAGTTTTGTAGTTATAACAAATTATACTCAACCCCTACGTTTGTTGAAAAGGTGACGTCCTTGTTTGGTTCCTTAGGGGCAGCACTGTGTGTGACCACATCCTCTGTCAAATGTTCTCATCCATGTAAAGCTTGAACTGAGCAAAGTCAGTGGGACTTGAAAACATCGAGTTTGTTCAATTTTACAGAAATTGGTGTTGTGTAAAGGAAAAGGAGCCAAACCAGAACCTTCAGTGAGACTGAGGGGGATTGCATCTCACATATTGCATCCCCAAGTCAATACCACATGTGTCCACCCAGACAGACCAGAAACTGGGGAAAAGTGGGAATATATTGTGGGGTAGACTGTGCAGGGGCACTGCAGACAGTGGTAAGGGAGAGCTGTTGGTGGAAAGAGGGACCAGTCCAGAAAAATACAGTCATCCTTTCTACTGTACGCAGAACAATTTGTTGGGTAGCTGTGCTATTAAGCATTGTTAATCTAGATAAATGCTCTAATCCCATCTAAGTCCATTGCAAAGCTTCTATGCAGGACTTTAATGAGAGTAGAGCTCTTTTCATCGCTAGTTCAGAATTTTTTTTCTTGCAGCATGTACGTGTGAGAAGGGAACGGGGAATTAAAGCAGAACATGGTTTGAATTGGAAAGCAAATGTGCAAACACTTATATGTAAGAGGGAGAAACAATCTTATCTTTGCTGTTGAGGAATAGGAATATTTATCCACTTCCTTTGCTTGTATCTCAGCTGAGAAAAAATTGGGTTTGGCTCTTGCACAAATTCTTCAGAAGCTGGATACTGAACACAGCTTTGCTCTGACCCAGTGTGGCCATTACTTTGGAAGGGAGAGCACCTTTGTGTTAAATGTGCCAGAGCTTCTCTTTCTCTTTTATGAGCACTGGCATAGACCCCCAAAAGCGTGAGTGGTGTATAGTGACTTAGGAATTTTGGCATTTTTTGCTAAAAGGAGTTTTTAGAAGTCTATTTTGCTTTAAAAAACAAACATCTAACCCTTCTGTAACTGGAGAGAGGCTGCACAAATCATCATATTTGCTGGTGCTGGGTCCATCTCTGTACTGATACAGACAGATATTCTAGTGGAGACTTAGAATGTATTTCTCAAGGGCAAAGTATTTTCCTGTGCACTTAACCGTCTTTCCCTTTCCTCTGCCTTAAAGTACACCTGCTGAAGACTATGTGCTATGTGTATAATCAGCAAGTTACTAAATTGTGTGTCTGTTGAGGATCAAAGCATTTTGCATCTTCCTTCTGTTATGGCTGTGGGTGTAGCCAGTTCATCAAATAGATGGAAAATGAGTAGATCACCGTTGTGTATTCCATGCTTGGCAGAGGTTTGGGGAGAAAATACCTTCGTTATCTGAGAGGAGTAAAACAAAATATTGAATTTTGGTTGTTGGTAGTGATTCTTACATTGAGCACTATTGGGTTGCCTCCCTGATGGGAATGAATGGCTTTTAGACTCAATCTTTGGCTGGCTGAGGTTGTGTTGGTGTAGCAGTGATTTCAGACACTCAGCTGGACTTCTTGTACTGTAACAGTGGAGCTGCCTATGCAGGGTGAATGCCTCTTCCTACATGCTGAGCGCTCCCTCCTCCAAATTAAGTTAAGGATTGGACTTGAAAAGATTATATGTGCACAGAGCAAGAAGCAGCCCTGTTAATTGACTGATTCGCTTTGTTTAATTTTTGATTTAGTGAGAATGTTGAAGTGATGACTCAGTGAGCCATACTAAGATGTAATCTGGAAATACCATATATATTATGAGTAGTCCCTTCTAATATAGTCTGATCTGAATATGAGATTTATTTCGTAATTGATTTCCTCTGCAGGAAGAGCTACTTGTGTCCCAAGTATTTCAATTAAAAAGGAAAAAAGATGAGAGAAGGGAAAAAAAAAAAAAAACAGCCTGCAGCCATGGGCTGATGAGCTAAACAAGTGGTGTCATTTGCTTTTCAGAAGGGCTGTGGCAATTATAGGACAAGTGCAGCTGAGCAAGTGTGGGCTGTTTTATAGGAGAGACTGTGCGTTAGTGAGAAGTGCTGGTATGACTTAAAGAGAGCAAGAAATTTACTGGATCGATTCTATCTCAAGGAGCACCTGGGGCACAGCAATGCAGCTTTTGCACTTCAGAATAGTTTCCATTTACTAGACTTCCCAAATTTCTGGGAGGTTTTTCATGTGCTTGGAACCGGCACGAAGAGAATTGATATTTTAAAAAAAACCCTACAAAACTCTCCCAAAGAAGCCCCAAGCCAAACCCCAAAATACCAAAGAAATGATCCCACAAATGCCACCCCCACTCCTCCAATCCCCAAAAAACCAACCTGATATCAAATACTTGCTGCTGAGTTAGCTGCTTACATTTAAATGCTTCATCTCTGAGGCTGTAGGATTCACATAAACACTCTCAGGAAGTACAAAACCTGCCATTCCTGCACAGACTTAATATAACATCATGCACATGTTGTCTCTTCTGCTCTGGCTTCGCTGGTTGACCCTGCAGAGCTCTATGTTACAAGTGGATTTATGGTGCTAAAAGTGTTCTGTGCAAGGAGGACACGGTGGTGCTGTTAGAACCAGAATGTTGCCTGACTCTTCAGTCCCACAGCGGTAGGATTTACGGATGGTGTAATGTTGGCAATTATATTCCTGTTTTACCTAGGTCTGCGTGTGTGTGCACAGTGGGAATAACAGTGATGAGGGAAAAGTGCGTGATTATGAAGTGACTTGGGGTAGCTGTGGAGAGTGGAGCTGGCAGGGAAGAGACTGCTGGTGGAGGGACAGTTTCCATGCACCTTGTGGGAGATTGCAGGCAGCTGTGGGGTCACTTACAAGTGCAAAGTGAAAAAGTGTGTTGGGAGTGCCCCGGTGCTGTGGCCCCCCGAAGACGGGAGTGAGTGATTCGTGAGCAAACGGAAAACAGTGAATCAGACACTTTACATGCCACAGTGCTGTGGGTGTTAGAGGAATGTGAAAAATCAATGAATGGGACATAGAAATGATTCAGAAAAACAAAGTTTTAATGGGGCAAGCATGTTGTTTCATAAGCTGTGAATCAGTCTTTAAGGTGGATAAATCAGACTCTGTAAGACAATTTAGGCAGTTCAGGCTTCCATCCTCATGTTGGGAAACGTGAAAGAATTAGCATTTGGAGTAGCAAAAGTGGTAGCAGGACCATCTGTCTTACTCAGTGAGCTTTAGAAAGCAAGAGGCCATGATGTGATGGAGTAGTTTATTGGCTTGACTGGCAATATTATCTAAAGAAGACTGCAGTTTCTCTGTAGTGTGTGACCAGCACTGCACCTGTATCTTGTCTTTATTAACACAAGAAGACCAATCCTGAAAAGCATGCAAACAATGGTGGCAAAATCATAACCACAGGAATCATCCTTCTGGTTGAAGCCAAAGTTTGCCAACTTAGAACTTTCTCAATTTGCTGTTTATTCTGAGCAAGAGAGACTTAGGATAGAGTTACCATGAGTTTAGTGAAATTAATAACAACATATAAGACAATAAACCATAAGGATGAAGTACAATTAGCAATAATAATGATGTACAGCTACTTCTGTCTGGAGTTCTTGACCAAGATCTGTAATGATTGGTTTATTTCTTTCTTCTGTTATTACCATGCCATACTTGAAAATGTCCTTTTCAGAACTGTAGAAATTATTCTTTTATTGTAGTCTGGTTTTTCTTAACATCAGAAAAAAACCTTTTTAAATACTCAATGGGAATATGTGCTTGCTGAGATCAGTGAATTTGAGATTTAAAAATGGTCAGATATATTTTGATTCTGATTCTGTGTACATTCAAAATAAGACTAAATTTCAGGATGTGTTTGCAGTTTCAGAAGAAATAATTGCTCCTAGTGAATGTTTTCAATGCAAAAGTCTCAATTGTTCTACATTTTTGCCAGTGTGTTGCTATTTAAAAAATAAGGGAAACATCTAATATTGGAGGCAAAAATGAAGATGAAGGGTGATATTTTCTCTTGAGTATTTTTGACATGTTTAATGAGGTAATACAGAAAGCCTCTATTCTGGTGTTTTCTCTTTTCAATACTATTTAGGAAATCTGAATATGTGTATGTGTGATGTATAATATATGAAAATCATAATGAGCGAAGATCACTAATCTCTAGTCTCTGCCCAAGGCATCATTCACCATGGTATCTGAGCATCTAACAAATCGATTTGCTTGCCATTCAGTCTATTTGACTTCTCTGTGCTACATCAAAAACCCACTGAAGTTAATAGAGAGGCTCCTATTGATTTTTGGCAGTGTTTGGATCTCATCCTGGTTTAGTTTTTCTTTCCTGTTAGTTTTCCCCTTACTCTTTTTGTTCCCTCATCCGAAAGGACTCTGAAAGCTTCGTATTCAGAGTGGAGCGAGCTGCATTTCAGTGTGTGCCTAAGCCAGCAGTGCTTGGAGGAATCTTCAGCAAGGGAGATCTGCTGATAAGGAAGCACTAAGGGAGCCCACAGCAGCTGAGATGGATTTGCTTAATTTCTTCTTTTTCTCTCTGGTATAGTCTGAGATGGCTGAGGCTGGTCAGGTGTTATTGGAGACTCACAGGTCGTGTCTATACAGAGGCTTATAAACTGGGGTCAGGGCTTTGGGATGTGATGCTGGTGTGAACAGAACTGTGTGGGGTATGGTGGCAGGCACTGGGCACACAGATGCTTTTGACAAAGGATGTTGTAGGACTGATGTATCTGCTCAGGACTGCTTTCATTCAAGTGCTTGAGCTGAGAGAATTTTCTCGTGGATCTGTAAAAGTTGTGGCTTTCTGTTGTGGGAGCTGGGTTGTAATGGCTTAGTGGTGAGTGGTGGTGATACACCAACCCTCTCTTGTAGCAGTGTGTGAATGAAATCCCCTGCAATCCCCTTAGGTCCAAGTGTTGCCTTCAGAGAGGGAAGGGGTGTCTTCCTAGTGTGTGTTGGCTGTCTTGTAAGAAGTTGGAGACAGGAGGGATTTGCTCCTGAGTGCCCTGGTCAGAAGAGTGAGCATGCCTTGTGTTGCCCTAAACTAGTGCCTAAATGCCCTAATGCACTTAATCCTCATTCCCATAGTACTGGTATTGACAGGGCAGGACTTGGAAATGCAGAGTGCAGCTGCCTCTGAGCAGTGGAGAAACTGCAGAGCTGGTGCAGTGAAAGGAGCTGCCTATCCTGGGACAAAAGTTGTGTTACTCAGACTTAAAAGCAGTTCTTTCATGTTATTTAGGCCAGCTACGAAGGCATGTGGAAGCTAATGAGCTCTTTGATCACACTGGCAGTGAATGATATTCCCCCTTCAGTAAAAGCCAAATAAATGGGAGGACAAGCTGCTTGTTTCACTGCATGTCCTGGTAGGTCTGTGAACCAAGTAGATACAAATATTTCTTCTACACAGATATAAATGTAAGGGAAACTTCTCACTGATATGTATACCTAACAATTGCCTGGTTTGAGTGAGGAGATAGGACACCCATAGAGGAGAATGCACAAGTGGTGGCATGTATTTTGAAGTCTTGTAAAAGCTCTAGTCAGAAACAGGCATATACTCGTAATAGTATTCGACCAGGAAAATTTGTTTGCTTAAATGGTTTGCAAAACTGTTGCTTGTAACTCTTGTAGCTCCGAGGTCGATAGATATTCATGTATTTTTGCTGCTGATTGCTGTAACTGGGATTTAGTCTTGTGTTGACTACTGTGGGTTAGAACTTTTTGCTTAGTTGAAAAAGCGTGTATGGATCACTCATCAGGCTAAAGCTCTCAAACTGCTTAGGTGATAATTTATTTTAGTAGAAACAGGAATAAGTATCTCTCATTTTGTGAATTCTTTTGCTACTTTGGGTTCTCAAGACTTCATTGCGTTTTTATGTTTTGCAGAGTAAACTGTCAGTTACTGGGATACACTGATTCAATAGCTTTTGGGTAGGTAGCTAAATGTGTGTGTTTCTTAGTGTAGTTCATCTTTAGATGGCTTGGAAGTTTAAGCTATGTTTTCCACTATTACAGAAATACATGTACAAGGAAACCTTGCAAAAAATGGCAGTGATGTGGTTGGGGTTTAGACTGATGTTGTAGTTCCTAAGGCAAATTGTATGGAGGACAATTGGAAGCACCAATTTAAAACTTTTCACAATGGATTTTCTTTGACAGCTCCTTGCGAGTTTAGTGAGCCAGGATATATATTAGTGAAATTCATACTCTCAACTAAACATGTGTTGTGTCCTAGTAAAACTGAATAAATAAAGTCTTTTGGCTAGGTGCCTTCAAGGGCACGTTTATGTAACAGTGTTCAGCCCTGGCTCGCGACTGCCCTGACTGTAGTTCTCCAGTGAACTGTGAAAATTCATGTGTGCGAAATAAGCAAGAACTGAAAGAAAGTCCTTTGCCATTTTTGTTGCATTTGAAGGCATAAATGACTAGAAATAATTATGGGAGAATGTATGACGTTGTGATAGCTGTACTTATTGTGTATGTATTGCCACTTAATTAGCAAATCCATTGCTGACGTGTCTGCAACTGGATCCCACAGAAGTGCTGTTGCTCTGTGGACAGGTGGTTAATAGTCCTGGGGGGTTTCCAGGGTTGACTTTGTGCTCTTTTCAACCTCTACAAAAGTCGAGCTGTTCCATTCCCCGAGTAGCCTCCTGATCTGTAAGCCTGGAGGTGCTACATTGCACCCTTCTGTTATTAACTTTGAAACAGTAGGACTCCATTAGGCTTTTGGTGTTGAATCTGTGCTCGTGTGGTAGGGAATTGACTTAATGTGGGCTCACAGTCAGTTACCAGTGGCTTTAACTACGGGGAAGGAGAAGGGTCTTTTGAATGATGAGCAGAGTAGCTTTTTGTCAAAGACACTATTTTGTAGTGCAGCAGATGCTAAAAATAAGACACTGTGGTTTACTTTATTCCATAATAGTGGATAGTATAACTGAGTTCAGCTGATGAGAGCTTATTTCTTAAAAGCTTTTTCATTTATAAAAGCCTCGATGACACTGCTGTTGGTGGGATATTGTCAGTTGAGTGATTTGATTGGTTTGGGTATCAGTCCTTAGAATTTCTTACTTACCGTTAAGTGCTCATGTGTCTGAAGCCAAATTCTGTTGCTCTTACCTTCTTCTGTGAAAATAGTTTCAGGGTAACTGATAGAACCAGTTGCAGATTGAAGACCCAGTCAGTGTGATTGTAATCCAGATATTGAACTGAATGCCCACAGCCATATTTGCTCTCAGGGAATATTGAAGGTGTGCTGCCAGATGTCACAGCAAAAGAGAAATGCTAAAACGTGTTTTGGGAAACCACAAAGCCATGATATTAACTGAGAATTGAAATATAAATAGCCTTGTATGCAGTCCTTAAGAAAGAGAGCTTAAATTCCCTGTGTAGACCAGCCAAACCTTGGGTACTTGCTCATTCTCAGGAAATTACTACCTCATGGTAGCATGTGCATCCAGTCCCTTTTTCTGTTCACTTTACACATACGCCTTACTGGAGATCATAACTCTGGAGGCCTTCGCTGAGATTAAGGCAGCACTGACTTAGGTATTTTATGAATGCAGTAATGTAAAGTGGTCCTTGCCTTGAAAAGGTAAGTTTGAATAGATGGGATAGAGGAAAGGACAGGGTGGGAGCAGAGAAGGAGAAGAAAAAAGGCCAAGTGCCCTGTAGCTGATCGCAGCACTTAGTGGTAGGCTACACAGATCAGTCAGAGGCTGTTAAATGTGGAGACACGCAGCTGCCAGGGAGATGATGAGCTGGCGATGGCTGGGCACCACAAGGGTATCGGTTCCTGCATCCTCATGCTCGTATTGCTGCCCTGGCACTTGCTGCAGCTGCAGAATGGACTACAGTGAACCTTTGCCCTGACATAGGACACAGGTTTTTATGCCCATATTCCCTGGCTCTCAGTCCAGTGTCATATCCATTGAAGTGCACTGTCTCAGATGTATTTGCTGGGTGGTTAGTCAGGCTTGTGAAACCACTTTAACCAAGAAACTAATGAGAAAATATTTTGCTATAAGAATTTTTTTTTTTGTAACTATCATTAGTGATTTGCTTCATTTTGCTCCACTGAGATATCATTAAATTCAGCATGCTTTCAAAAACTACTTATGTAATGGGCAATCACATATATGTTTTTAATCTCCTTTCATTTTCATAAACCTTTAAAGTGTTTAAAGGAGCAAAACATCTCTTGTAGAGAGTTTTTCTCAAAGACAACCTGGCACCCAAATTCCACAGCAAAGAATCTGTGTCTGTATGAATTGTGCTGCAGAAGCACAATTCTGACGGAATGTCAGGGAAGGTTGAAGAAAATCATGGAAGGTCAAAATAAGGTCAAAGAAGGGTCAAGACAGGCAGACAGAGCTAGATGAATGGGGGCAGAGAACAGTGGAGAAGATGGGTGGGGATGAATGAGGAAGAAGGGCAGAAATGGGTGGGCAGACAGGGGGATGGGAGAGGAGATGGGAGGAGAAGAAAGGCAAATGAGTGAGAAGAAGAGTGGAGGGAGGAGCCTGGAAGAAAAGGAGAAAGAAGAAAAGTGAAGGAGAAAGGCAGAGAAAAAGAAAGGACAAAAGAGAAGGGCAGAGACTGCAAACATTCAGAGATAGAGGGACAGAGAAGGGGAGAGAAGGTTGAAAAAGTTGGAAAAGGACAGAGACCAGTGTAGATGGATGGAGTAGGGCGGAGAAGGGCAAATGAGAAAGGCAGAGAAGGTTGAAGAAGGGCAGAGATGGGCAGAGAGCAGTGGGAAGGGGACAGAGGAAGGCAGAGAAGGGCAAAAGAGAAGGGTGAAAAACACTCAAAGATCATAAATTCACTTTCCCAATATTGGCACTAAGGGTGTACTAAAGAAATTCATTCTGTGATTGATTGGAAGTGTCTGGACACCAAATCTGATGAGACACTTGGGGTGATTTAGCTTGGAGAAAAGGAGACTCAGAGGGGACCTTATCACTCTCTACAACTACCTGAAAGGAGGTTGTAGGAGGTGGGGATTGGTCACCCAAGCAACAAGGGAAGGAACAAGAGAAAATAGCCTCAAATTGTGGTAGAGGACATCTAAATTGAATATTAGGAAAAAATTCTTCATGGAAACTATTGTCAAGCATGGGAACAGGCTGTCTGGGAAGTGATGGAATCACCATTCCTGGAGGTATTTAAAAGGTGTGTAGTTGTGGCACGGAGGGACGTAGTTTAGTAGTGGACTTTGCAGTGTTGGGGTAGCAGTTGGACTTGATCATCTTAAAAGTCTTTTCCAACCTTGAAAATTTTATGATTTTATGAAAATTACTGGTGTTTGAATACTAGCACCTACTTGTCTCTATCCAAAGCCAAAACTGAACAGACCCTAAAACCAGGATTAATTCTGTGACTGTTATAGTGGCTTCTGTCTGAGAACACAAGGGACATATTTGCTTCCTTGGTTTATATATTTGTAAAAAATACAAGTAGGATAAAGGTGAAGCAAGGAAACATAGGAGTCCTGCTATCGTGCCATGTTTTCCTTTTCAGAGAGCAGCATTCATGCAGTGATGCTTAGCCATGATGTAGGTATGTTCACTGTAAATACTGAAGCAGTGAAAGGCCATTTTAAGTTTGAATTGGGCCTAAAAAGTTTCAAGAGATGCAACAGGCACTGCGCAGATCCATGAATTAATATTAAAGCAATCTGTCCTGTTTTCTGAGCTTAATCTGGAAAAGGAGTATGCTCAATAATGAATTGTCCACCTGCCCAGGCAAGCAGTCATACAGAACCAGAAGTATTTTATTTGTCTATGGTTCTGAATTTTTAATGAAAACTCAAGTCAGTCTCCTATGTGGAACACACTGCCTGAGGACTTGCATTGGAATGATATTTTTCCCTGAGTTTCATACTTCTGTGGAGGAGAATGCTATGAATACCTCATGATTAAGTCACTTTGTATCTTGCCATACAAGACTGTAAAAGTATAAATTATTCAAGTTTAGTGGGTGTTGAGACTTCTGCATCGGTTGTGCTCTGAATATAGAAACTGGGAGGCTTATTCAGCAAAGGGGGATATTTGGAACAGCTATTGGCAACTTGAAGAAATCTTGTTTTTAAAAAGAATGAGAAGGTTTGACTAGTTAAAAAAATAACTGAATGAGCACATGGTTTTTAACAAAAGGCATTTTCCTTGTGGAGTGCTTCGCTACAAGTGACAAAATTCTAATGCTAAAACAGGGTTTAGAGTTTCCCTCCAAGTTCTTTAAATGCATTTTGGGGAAAAGTATTTATAGTTATAAACCAGTTTCTGTCACTTATCCTTGATGTTGTCATTATCTTTATGTGTCAGGGAGCTGCACTGGAGATTAAGGCAGACTCTGCTGGTGTAGGAGAATCTAGTCTGACATTTGTGCAGAAGATGACACAAGGCTGATCCAGAACAAGCGAATATAATTTTGGCAGTGAAATGCCCACAAGGTCTCTTATTACCTTCATGTCTGTGGGGAATAAATGATTGTGGTGAACATGAAAACAATGACCATTAAAGACTAAGTTGTGAAAATACTCTGCTTCTTGTTAGTGTTTGACTTATAGTGAGAGAAATGCACTAGAGAATTATTAATTATGTACTTTGTAGGGTTGATCTGTGGAAGCTAAAGACAGACTGCTGATTTACATCTAGGATGCCTAAATACAGTAAACTTTATAAGCTACTGAACTTTATGTAGACTGGCCCCATTTCTGTTAACTGTTCTGTGATTTACCATTTACCTTCCGATAAGATATTAAATGTGTTTTCCCCTTTCAAAGCATTATTGAATAACTGTGTGATTCAATGAGACATTTCAGTCCCATGGGTGGGATCTCATAGTCCTTGTTTTAAAGTCAGCTCAATAAATGTTGGTTGGAGGAGGCATCGCTCTCCTGTCTGTGTGCTTTTTTTCCTGTTCACTTAGAAAATAATATCAAAATACATGAGGTTTGATTGCTTCAGGAGTTTCACTCAGATCATACTTAGATTAGAGAATTTTAAATGCAAATTGAAGGTAGATATTGTTCAATTCAGAAACTTTCTTTGTCCTCCCTGGTACATGCGGATTTCATTTGGTGCTTCAATAGAAGGATATTGGATTGGGCTGTTTGTTGCAAGACCTAGGTTTCACAGAAGGATATTAGTAGGAGGATATTAAATTTTACTGTTTGTTGCAAGGTTTGGATTCCTGTGACGTGAACACACTTCTTCAGCTTCGTTTAATAGTTTCCAGTTTTATGAGAATTTCTGATGGAACGGTATCTGAGCTGCTCTTTCTTTTCTGTTGTTTTAGTGCTACATTTGCACAGCTGCTGTTGAGTACATAAAGAAATTAATTGTCCACAGAGAGACCTGACTTATTTTTTTACCAAAGGTTAGCTTCTCTTCTAAACTAATCTCTATGGCCAGCTGTCTGATTTGGCTTTTCAGTTGTGCTGCCAAAGCTATACAGCTTACCTATTTGATTCACATTTACTTTTTTCAGTCTTCTATGGTTAGATTTTGTATGCAATTAATCTCTTTTCAATATGCTGAAGACTTGAGCTGTATATAGCTATGATAACACAGCAGTAAACAGATCCTGCATATGATGAAAATGGATCCTTTTAATTAATCTGGCATTGCAATGCGTGTGTTTAAAAATAAAGCCGTACAATTTTAGTTACTTGTTCTGATTTTGGCTCTGACAGCAGTAACTATAGCCTTTTCTCTGTCCACCTGGCCTTGTTGCCCTCTTTCTTGTCAGTGTATAGCAAGCATCAACTTCTTATCCTCTTGGTTTGTGGTGTAGACACCAGGACGCAGATGTGTTCTGGTCTGCCCCTCATATGCCCACTCTTGTTCTCGTACTGGCACTTGTTGGTGACAGTTTGTGTTTTCAAAGGGTTGGTATTTTTTCCCCCCTCTTTTCTCTACCAGCAGAAATTCCTTGTACTTTTACTTCTGCCTAGCTGCTGCTGATGCAAATCAGTGAAACCTTCTTTATTGAATGGCCTCCCTTCAAGGGACACACCATGATCAAGCATTTGTGGGGATGGAACAGTTTCTTGTTTACTTTGTACAGCTCTGCAATCCTTTTGGATTAAAAGCATCAGAAATGAGGAGCATGTCACAGGGGATGTTGGAGGACCACCAGGGTTTTGCACAGCTGTCAGAGCTGTCATACTGGGACCATGGGAAAACTCACCATTTTCCTCCCAGCTCTTTGTTCTCCCTGTGGGAAGAAGTGTCTGTTAAAAGGGTTTTTCATGACATCCTGCATGAATTTTATTAATTCTTGGGTTGGAAGCATAAGAGAGTTTTGGGGAGTCCTGCAGGGCTCTAAATATATTTTTCCCCAGGAGCCCAGGTGCTTCCACCACAGCAGGTACACATCTGTGCTGCCTCCTCTGGCTTTATCTCCAGAAACAGGAATTATGCCTATGAACATCATCATCTTACCCCTGCCTACAACAGGCTCCTCTCCAGAGGATTAGATCTTCCTTAGTGTAAACGACTTATGGGCACATTTGTTTCCATTTCAGTAGTGATACAATTCCTTCTTACTTGGGAAGTTTGTCATTTTGGTCCTTTACTCAGGTGCTGAGGATTAAAGTTGGGTATGTGCACCTGCATATTCTTTGTTAAAAAGCTGTGTGTGTTTTTTGTAGAGCACAGCTTTTAAAACATGAAATTAAAACTGACACACAGGTGAGCAATTTAAACAGTGGCTCTTCAGGGAGTGGCTTGAATTGCACCAGTATTGAACAAGTTATTGTATGGTTAATTTTAGCTGGGGGAAACGCTCGAGGCATCCCTATTTTATGTGCTGGATCAAGGCAGAGGTGTCCACGTTAAGTGAAATATATGCCATGGCAGATACTGGGCTGGTCCTGGGGCATCCCCAAATGCAGCCTCTTGGAGTGGCCCCTCAAAGTGCCTGAGGTTGTTTGGAGAGGCCGAACTCCAGGAGTGCTTTGGGATAGGTGAGATACATGGCAGAAGGGGACAGAAGTGCAGAGAATTTGCACCCTGCCTGTCTGGAAAGTCAGCTGAGTGTCACATTCCCTGTGGGGTCAGTTGAGGAGTAGGAGCTGATCTTGAACAAGTTGAATGAGGGACCAGCAACCTGGCATTTTTGGCACCCTTTGACCTCTACCTACCGATAAAGGTATGAATTCAACTGCTCTTTGTGTTTGCACCCTCTGTATAAGTGCAGGCATAATGGCACATATCTACTCACTTTAGGTGTGTACTCCAAGACTTATTTTCTGAAAATTTGGCACCTAGTTATGATTGGTTTTGAATTACACATCCCCTGTGTAAAGAATTTACCAGACAACTGCTCTCCTTGAGGGCCTGAGATCCCTTGCTAGCGCACCAGTTCTCAGAACTGCCTTTTACTGCTGAGATATGAGCATTTTGGTGTAGTCATTTCCCATCAAGTCTTTTGTTGCTGCTCACTGCACAAGAGGGTTGTATCTTGCTGATATTTTTCCCAATGAACATCTCGATGAGTAAAAGCGTAATTTGGCAGACATCTGCCAGCTCACAAAAAGGATCTGTTTACAAGTAAAGAGAAGTTATTTGTTGACATGATAATTTTGCACTATAATATATACTGCAGCCTCAAAGAGCTGCAAGCTATCACGCATTTAAAAATAGAAAGCCAGAGAATGTATGGATTGCTGTGGGAAATGCACTTGAAATCAGTTATTTGACATTGAAAACTAAATTAAAATGTCTGCTTTTTACGAAGTCTAGAGACTGCAGTAAAGCAACAGAAGAATCTCACAAGGAGAGATCTGGGTCTTGTTTTTATACCAGCTTTGGCTGGGAAAACAGGGAGAAGTGCTAGGAAAGCTTTTTTTGTTAGTGGTTGTGGCTGGTGGTATTTAATGTGAAAGTTACTTTTTCCTGTCTTTTTTGCCTCTTTTGCTTTTCAAATACCCTTAGAATGGATGGATTTTCTTCTCTTCAGCTCTCTGAATTACTCCTGTCTGTGCACCAGATACAGTTGTTTGATTTTCAAAGTGTTTGCTACCTCTATTTTCCGGAAGACAATTTGGCATCTGATCTCGCTTGCACTGGATTGCTGTGTTCCTCAGTGTGTGTATTTTTGGAGAGCCTTGTTGCTCTTCAAAGACTCATGGCCAAAATTATGCAGAACAGGAGATCTCAGAGTTGGTTCAACTGGAAACACCAACCTTGGATGGAAGTTTTCTGTACTGGACTGTGTTCAGCAAGGATCACATCATCTTCTCTCTTCCTTTGTAGTTTGAACAGTGAGTCCAGGCACATTTTTGGATATGTGCCTGTGCTCCTAATCTCCATAGGGTAAATGGCAGAAAAACCCCTATTTATATTTAAAGAGTGTGTCTTGGACACCTCTGAATTCAGCCCTATTGTTTGTAGAGGGGTTACCATTAATCCTGTTTGTGCTGACTGTGATTAAAAAAAGTATCTTAGATGAGGATAGAACAGAGACTGTACAGCCTGGCAGGGTTGTCTTAAAGCTGTGCTGTGAAGAAGCAGCACAGACACTTTAGGAACCACCACCTTGCTGTGCCCAGGTGGCAGGAGAAGCGCAGGAGTGAGCCCAGTTGCTCACATGAAGTGCGTGCCTGCCTTCTTATCAAAGGAGATGTTCCAGTTAGGAAGGAGATGTCTCAGCTTAGTCCTGTGGTTGGGAAGCTCTGCGTTGAAAATTCATTGGTTAGTAAATAAAAGTGCCGCCTGTGCAGATTAAACAAGGCGGGAAAGCATGCATTGAAGCACAACTTGAAACATCATTGGTAGTGTAGCCAAGATTCCAAGTATATGTCATCAAGGAGAGACTAGGGAATCTGAGGAGAAGGGAGCCCTCAGAGGTCCAGGCTGAGACCCCACCGGTGCCTTGCCTGAGTTTCTGCAACAGCCAGCGCGGTTGCTTTGCCGCATGTGCGTAGGTATGCTGGTGGCTTTGTCAGTCTAGGAGAAACTGGGATGCAGTTGTGTCTTTTTATGACAATCTAAACCTGCACTTAGAGACTGTATTGTCGTTGTGTAAGGCTTCTTGTCATGCATAAGGTTAAATGAAGTGGCACCGTTCAGCTGCTCGCTCCACAGGATTCGTGCTCCGTCCTGCTGTGTGTAAAGTTACAATACAGTCAGCACTTCATCCTGAACTTCGGTGTGCTCGTGGCAGGTAGTTTGTACAGGGCAGAAAAATGTAAAAAGCTTTTCAAGGACAAAGAGTCTGTCTATTGTAAAACTATTTAAATGGGTAGTGGCTTTTTTCCTTTTTATTTTCCTCTCTTCTAAGGCTCGGAGCTGGTATTTGGCAAGTAACTGGAGCACTTCAGCACAGTGTCAAGTGTTCTTACAGCCAGAGTTCACTGCTAATAAAATGACCTTTTGTTAAGAGCCTGGAAAATGTGCTCAATAGATTAGTTAATAAAAAGATCAAAATTCACATTTATAGAGATTAGAGCGTAGTTAATTTGGATGACACCATATCTGTAAACATATGTTAATTATAGAATGCTTGATCACAGATGGCTTAATTCAATTACCCAATAATAAACACACACATCCTTTTTTCACTTGTCTGGGAACACAGATGAAGAAGTAGTTTCAGAGAGATGCTATGAGTGTTCCAATTAAAATTGATGATATTTTATTTGTAGGTCTGTTTAAGTGATGCTGAAAACACTTTGAGATTTTTGAAAAGATGTTTCTGGGTGGGCAGCAGGAACGGTTTGGTTTTATAATGAAACATCTCTATTCTTTGTGGGCCTTTAATCAGAGATGAGATAAAAACTGAGGAAATAATTGCATACTTGATAAAAGGAGGTTTTATTTTTCCACTGAGAAAATAAACTGCTTACAGAAAAAAGTGTACAACATTTAAAGTTATTAATTTAATTGTATTTACTTGATGAATTCTTGGTCTGTGTATTGCTTATGACAAGATGTTCTCAAACATTCAGTAAGTAAAAATGTAAGTGAATGGGCCATTTTCAGTAAGTTTTTATTCTGTAACTGAATCGGTCTAATTCTGTTAGTGAGATATCTGTTTATATATTCTGTCAATATTACGATATATGAGTTTTTTTCCTTTCTCTAATATTTCTTTATGGTGAAATTCTACACATGTTTTCCTGCACATTGTTTTAAAAGACAGGGCATTTGAAATTTTTTCATAGGTGAATTATCTGCTTTGCATTATTTAGCTATTACCTTGGAAATGCAGTTTTTTTCAGAACTGTGGAACTGCTGAACATAATAATAAGAAAAGTCAGCTGACCACTTCAATTTTGTAGCTTTACTTTGGATTTTTTTTTTTTTTAATTACAGTATTTGCACAAATCTGAAGGGAAACTTAGACAAATGCTACCTTGGTGACAGCTCTTAACTAAAATGAGATTTACTCAGATTTTTAAATTTATTGTGTCTACTTTGTCATAATGGATTTCAGTAGTAATTAACTGATTGGAAATTAAATAGTAACTTGTAACTTCCGAT
The DNA here is from genome assembly GCA_035583155.1 of Acropternis orthonyx. Classification (NCBI taxonomy): domain Eukaryota; kingdom Metazoa; phylum Chordata; class Aves; order Passeriformes; family Rhinocryptidae; genus Acropternis; species Acropternis orthonyx. Next base: position 605,119 of record JAWWEU010000138.1, on the reverse strand, counting down.
AAGGGGGTATGTAAAGCAAGGCATGATTTATTGGTCTGACAGTTTCTTTTAATTTTAATTCTTCCATGCAGAACTAACTTTAAGGGAGATTAAATAGTTTGGAAGGAACAATAGGAAGTAAATGTCATGAAAACTGATAGTTTACTTGGTGGTTAATTTTTTTTTTCAAAAAAAAAAAAGGCAGATATATAATAATAGAACGGAATTACAGCATGCTGTGCAAAATCATACCTCCTACCCTACTATCAGAAACTCAGGAGAGTTAATTGAATTTGGTGTTCAGCGTATAGTGCTGAAAACTCTTAAAAGCTCATGTGGTGTCCTCCTGATGTGATTAATTGGCTGGAGAAATAATGGCTTGACAGTTTTTCTTTTGTAGGAGAGCTACAGAATATTTGCCTTGTTTTATTTGGTAAATTCTTTAACTTTCATAACATCTCTTTTCAACTGTAAGGCATAAAAATAAGAGGGAGTATTAATTTGGTTTTTATTAGCTAAGTTAATTTGTATTCTTTAACGTACTGAAACAAATGATGCAGTTGCTATTGCTTTGCTAGTATTCATCTCTTAATGTATTGCAACTTAAATTCTTAATGGCTTCTCATAATCCTGAGATTGGGTTTTTTTAGAGGTTTTAGACACAAACTGTATCTCATACACAAAGCAAAGGCACATGTGCCTGTGTAGTAATTTTAATCTGCTGCAGCATATGCAGAAGTGCTTTCATGTAGCAATTGCACCACAATTTCCCTGCCTCAAGAACTCTTCCTTTGCATTTATCTTTGTTTGCTGTATTTATAAAATTATGAGATTTCAGCCTTTCCCTTTATTGCTTTTTACAATTTCACAAATTCTTTGTGTTGGGACAATTGGAGTTGCTCAAATGCCATTTTATTCTCAGGTATAGATACACCAAATCTTTTAACTTCATGAGAAAGACAGGCTAGTGCATGCTGTGTTTCCTTGAAGGTTTCTGAAGATCAACCTGCTGCTATCTTAAAATACTTTCTAAAGAAATTTTGATGTTAAATGTGTGTGGTTTAAAAAAAAAAACCCCAAACCAACAACAGATCAAACAGAAAAGCAAACCTCATTTGTAGCAGCTTTTAAGCAGAGCTCTGCTTGTTTGGACTTCGGCGTATTTCCTCTGAAGAAGCCTCAGTGCTGCTTCTGCAAAGGTGAGCTGTGGGCACCAGGGCTTTCTGAATGTCATGGATGAAATCCTGATGCTTCTGAAGACAAGTGTGTTGACTGTAAAAAACCTAGGGTAACACTCAAAGTGTTTTATTCTGTTTGCCCCAAAAGATCACTGCCGTTGCTTACAGTATGGAACTTCCCAGGCACTGTGGGAAGGGGAGAAGCTGCTGGTGAGACGGGCAGTGATTACAGCTGTGCCTCTGTAACCCCCCCCAAGAGCAGCTGCCCCTTGTCCCCTCTGAGACTGGACACCCGGCGAGGGGTGCCTGACCTGATGGGGCAGAGGTGATGTTGAATGTCACTGTTTTGGCAGCAGCAGGTGTGACATACCATCGTGGCACCTTTGGGGTTGTTTGGGGGACCACAGCACCAGCTGCCATCGGCTTGTGAGTAAGACTGCCCCCAAGAAAGCTCCCTCCCTCCTTGGAATCCTTGCCAGTCCAAACATGACGTTTTTAGGGCAGTGCTACTTGCCTGCCTCTGCTGTTAGCATGTGCTTGAGTCGCTGATTTCTGCTGGCTTTGGTTGTCACCATGGTTTCATCTCCTCGCCCTGGTCATTTCATGCTCCCCAGCAGACTTGTTCATCCCTGCCCACAAGGCTGACTGGCATTTTCTCTGCCCTTTGGTTCTTCATTTTCCACATCCCTCCCACAGCTTTCCAAGACAGGGGTCATTGTGGCAAGACTTCCCAGGCTATTGGTGAATTTGTCTCTTAAATTCATTGACCAATTTCATCAGCTACTTTTCCCATTTTCCCACCTTGTTCTTAGTAAAGCAGCATTTTGTGCTGCTTGTGATGAGCTGGGATATTTTTCTGCTCCTGTATCTTTTTGCCCCAGGTTTCACCCCTAGTCACTCTAAAGTGCTGAAAGTGTAGACTCTGTTGGAAAGTGTCATTTGAGCATAATATTTCAGAAAATAATTCCCTGAATCCACTTACAAGCCAGCAGTCATGTCCTGCTAGAGTCAAGCAGTTATTCACAGCAAGAGAAAGTTAATGTAACAAATACAGTCATGGTCTGCATTAGCTTCCACCGTAATTCATTTATGGTGTAGTTATGTAAAATATATCAGTGTAGTTTATGAATAATCTAAGTATTAGGGAATGATTAAGTGTAGTTTTGTGCACTACTTAGCCTTGTTGTATTTTTTCCTGGGTTTGTCTGGACAGAATTATGTATCCACCTTTGAGTTTCCTTGCTTGTAAATACATCTTGTGATATGCACAGTAAATATGCCTCAAATATTTAGAAATCCCCCCCAAAGTGTATAAAACACAGTCCTTCCCATACAGAAATTCCAAGGCGATGTGGCTGTGTAAATGGAGACAGTGCTGCTGGGTTTTTTGTGTGTAGACCTGACCCAAGGAAGTTAATTGCTCTTTTTGTGGCAGAAAGAACAAGCTGCAAAAGTTTTCCTGGTGAGTCAATTTGTAGCAGAGAGGAAAAGGTCAGGCCACATCAGTGAAGAGTGAGCAGTCTCCCTTCTGCCACCACAGCGTGCACTTGCTACCGTGTGAGCTGAGGCAATGACTTTGGCACATGCCAAACTCCTCAGTCTCAGCTCTGTGGCAGTTAGAAAATTCAGGTTTCAGGCTCCTTCTTGATGCACTTTGGATGCTCTCAGAAAGACCCTCATCCTCAGCTCACATCTTGTCTTTGCAGCCTTGGCATTCAGCACTTCTTACTCCTTTCAGTTTTTCATTGCACAGCCAGAACAACATGACCATGTTACAACAGTGGATTTTGTTTTACTCTGACAATTGTCCAAAACAACCATCTCTTTGCAAATACACCTGGTAGTATTTTGGCTGACAAGGACACTGAAAGTTACTGAAGCCTGAGCTAGTTTTTAAAAGTTGCGTGACTGTAACTCAAAGTGAGCCTGTTCAGGGGCTGCAGGCAGTGTATAAGAGAGGGCAGAGTTGGGCTCTTTTTTTCTGTGGTGGAGATTCAGAAAGTCTCGACTGCTTTCTTAGAGCTGTTCTCAACAAATGTCTCTGAAAAATCAAGATAATGTAGTCTTGAAGTTGTATTAACTCTAAGACTAATTGACTATGTGCAGTTCTGTAAGGGCTGCTGTAGTGCTTTGGGCTGCAGAGTGCAAGGTTGTCACTGTAAAAATGCCTTTCACAGTCTATTCCTGCAGGTACTTGAAAGTTAAAAACTAGAGAAATTTGTTCTATCAACACACCAAAACTATGTTTGTAACATCTTTTGATGAGCCTTAGTGAATGTCTCATTTAAGGGAGTTGCTGTCGTGTTCAGATTTGTGCTGTGCAGGCTGCCCTGCAGGTGCACACTGAGGGGCCTGATTTGCAAACTGGAAAGAATGAAGCTCTTTTAATGCTTTCTCTGCTCTCAAAGCTCACAGCACCTCTTTGCTTGGAATTGTTTTTGCACACTTTATTTCAGTCCTGAGAAGCCTGAAACAGATTATGTTGGCCAGGAAAATATTCTGCTCTGTCAAGTATTATAACCTTATTTTGGTATCAGCAAGTCATCTTGAGGAGGAGGCTAAAATTAATCCTAGCACTATTTTGTCCGATGTCTTCATCTGGAAACTCAAAGCCAATGCAAATTGCAGGGGGGAGGTCACATGGAGATATCAGATGATTACAAGCTGTTTCTCTTGCGTGCCTTCTCAGCTCTTTTGAATATATAAGGCAAGTGCATAATGAATCCAAACAAAAGCAGGCATACGCTTCACTTTGCACTTCAGAGGATCTGTAAAGCTTACAGCACTTACTGACATTTCTAAAATACTGGGGAGCTGGGGGAGTGCATCTTTATATGCAGCTGGCATAAATATGGTAGCATAATTACGAAATCTGCCACCATCTCTAAAGCAGATTTTTACAGTGCTGTTACTCCTGAATTCCTGTGGAGTGAGAGCAGGGACTGATCCAGCATGTTACGCGTGTTCATGCTGCTCCAGCCAAGTGAGAGTTAACTGAGTGTTCCTTGAGCTGACCTACATGAAATGGTTTTAGCAGGGGTGTTTGTGGCAGACTAAAACTCAAGTGTTTGCTTTAAGAGGAAAAGATGCTATAGGGTGAAATGCCACGTTTGGTAAACACAAGAAGAGCTTGTGATCTTTGTTTCTAAGGTGGAAATGCAAAGAGAAGAGGCTGTAACTGTGAGATCAGGCTCAGGTGTGCTTTGGGTTGTGTGTGCACTGGGAGCAGGATGAGCAGGATCTTACAACGTTCCTGAGCATAATCCTTGTGGACACCGTTGTCCCCATGCTGCAGGAGCATGCTATCAGAGCAGGCTCTGAGCACCTCAGGAGGACATGGAGTGGGAGGGCATGGGAGGAGAGCAGAGCGTTTGGTGCTGGTGAGGTTGTGTCTGGCCTTATTTCAGGGACGTATTTAAGCATATGTCCAACTTGGCATCTGAATAGGTCCTCTGAAGTGAATTGGACTGTGCAGTTGCTTAAAATAACACAGAGCACAGAGTTTGTTTGTTTGCTTTTTTCCAGTGGAACTGCAACCTTTGGGACTTCTGTGTGTGTAATTGGGAGCAGAGCAGGCAGGAGCACAGTTGTGGCACTCAGACTGCTTCAGAGTGATTTGAAGCTTTGCCTGTAATCAGGAGCTGCTGCTGGCATTGCCTTCCCAGGGCACATTGTGCCAGTAATGCCCAAAACAAATCTGGCAGCGACTGAAGTTGATTGTTCCCAGGGGCTGATGGTGTAAAAAGTTTGGGGAATGTTTGATGAAAAGCTGACCATAAAGAGGAACTGTGCTTTACATTGTGTGTGGATCAGATTTTATTGCTGTAGGTCCCTGGGGAATGTCTGGACTTCTCAGCACCCACAGTGATCAATACACAGCAGAAAAACTGGCATGGCGATGTTCTCAGGGGATCTCTCCTTCAGGATTCTCATACCCTCTGGATTACCAAGGTGGCTTGTGAACTGTTAAGTACAAAGCAAAGCTGAACTTTGATGCCCTTGGAATGCTTAGTAAAAGAAATGAATGGTCTTGAAAATCCTTTTTGTACAGGAAAAAAAATGACAGAATTCTGTTATTAAATGACCCCTTCCCCAACTACCAGCTAACAAAAAAAAAAAACCACAGAAAAACATATCTCAAAAAACCCCAATCAAACACCAAAACTTACAGAAATGCCTTCCAGAAGTGGCCTGTAGCCACAGCAGTGTATAATAATACTTGGCATCTCTATTATCCATGAAGATGTTGGGGGAAAGTAAGGTACAGGAAGCAATAAAAGCACATCATGTCCTTGTCAGAGGTCTTTAAGTACATTTTTTGTGCAACCATAAAAAGGACAACTGTACCTTCAAACAAGAAAAAGGTACAACACCACCACCCCCAACTGAGTGAGAAGTTTAAGATTAAAAAAAACCAGTGTAAGATTCTGTCTGCTTCTGTAGGGAATTACATACTTTATCAGACAAAACTTGTTATAATCCATAATGTTAAAGAAATGAATGCCTGCTGTGTTTTGAGAAATAGTAAAGCCTAGTATTTGGTATATCTATGAATGCTGATAAAGTTTTTCTTGTAGTGTGCTACGCTAGTGCCTGGAAAATCTGTCTATGGTGGTGAGAAGGGAAAGAAAAGGGTTACCTGAGACTATTAGGACCCCTTGCTGAACAAGCAGTGGCACGGGACAGCCTGGCTGCTGCCTCACAGATTGAAACTGGAGAGGTCCTGGACAGAGAGCCTGCAGTGCTTGCTGGCATCACTTCTGGTGCCCAGCACCAACCCTGGATTGTTTAAACCCAGTAATTTTAGTCACAGTTTCCTGCCTTTGCAGTTTGATAGTGATGAGAATCACAACATGGTAGGTGAAGTGAATGAAAAAGCAGAATTAGTGATGAATTGTTGGGGGCTTATTAAGCTCTAGAGGCATTTTCAACAGTGTGGATTGTTTGTGTGATGACAGATACAAAAAGATTAGGGCAATGTTTTTTTTCTTGCACAGATTTGCTGATGGTTAATGACAGTGGGAAACTGTCTGAAGTAATGTGGCTGAGTGCAGAATGCTCAGCATGTCATTGTGGCAAAGGTATTTTTAGCAATACTGGCTAGGTAATGTTCCAGTTCCTGACATTCAGACACCTGGCTAGAGACCAACCAGCTTCCCAAGTGTTAAATCCTCTCAAAGGTCTCCCCATTAACTTTGAAGCTCAGAGTAGCTGTCCTGGCTGTGATACTCAAGCTTTTAGCTTTCTGGGTAAACTGTACAGTGGTGGTGACAGTATCCTTAGGCCAAAAATATTATTCTTGTCTGGGGAACTAAAGTACTTTGTTGTGGGTTTTTTAATGTTTGACTGGCGTTTTGGGAGGGGTTTTTGTTTGTTTTGTGTTGTTTTGGTTTTATGTGTGTGTTTTTTTCTTTTTATATTAGGAAAAAGCTGCTGTGATTCAGATGAATACATCACCTGGTTAATTGCATTACATGGAAATGCACATTTGCATATATTTCTTTTTTTTGTTTTGTTTTTGTTTTGAGATGAATGGGAAAGCTACAGTCTTTTTAAGTGTACTTAGAGGTAAATATGTATTTGAACTGCAACAGCTAGTAAGAGCATGTAAGCAGATTAGTAAAAATACTGAACAGAAATGGCATCATTCCTTCAGAGATCTCAAAGCAGGTTGTGAAGGTGGTTATTTAATTGCCTCCTTATCTGTAAACAGGAGTGAGATGCAAAGCTGTATTGTATTGGTAGTTGTGGTAGGAATAGGAACTGAGACTCCTATCCTGTTCACCTGATTCTTTTACAGCTTCAGGAAAGACTGTGAAGAGATTTACTGAAATTCTGGAGGAAAATTGATGTAGGCAGAATATTTTTATGCATATTATAGCATGTAGGACAGTGTATTGACAAATGCATTGTTATTCAATTGCTGTGCAACTTTTAAGGCCACTGCAATCAGGGCTGGAGCTTTCTTTAATACAAAGAAAATGTTCAAATGAAGAATGTTCATGTTACGTGACATTTCTAAGAGTTTTCTTTGATTTCTGATTGTTTTGATTACTGGGTGTGGAGCAGTAATACTTTCTGTTCTCAATAGTTTGCTGAAGAAATATATCTGTGTTCCTTCAAAAAGAAGAATTCAGTAACTAAGCACAGTTGAATGCTGCAGTAGTGCAGTGCTAGGCATAAATAAGTCGTACACTTAGTGGCTAAGTGGTGGCAGATACTATCATTATTGAGTGGGTCCTTTACTGTTTGTGGCTCTTCAGGACCAAGTTTGGTTGTGATCTTTGTTTGTTTCATCTTTTGCACCACTTAATCTTCCAGAGATGTTTCTCTGTCCTGAATGATTTCCTTTGACAGCAGCGTGCTGAGCAGTGGCAAGATGTTTTTGTATATAGGCTCAGGAAGCAGAAGAGAAAAGGGAGGAGAGATGGGGATTTGAAATCTTTCATCTGCATTGAGCCATTGTGAATTTAGGATCTAGGGCAGAGTGTTAAAAAGAATTAATCATTAATGAACCAATAAAGAGTATTAAAAGACAAATTGGATGAACCTTCCTGGCCTTTTTCATTTCCTTCTATGGAAACAAAGTATAGCACACCAGATGATAAATAGCTCCAGTCCAGCTATTCTTGCAGGATTAACATAACAAAATCACAAATAGTGAAAGCATCCACTTTTTAGCATGTTAAGCAAATAAAAGCCTTTTCTGTTGTGTCTGGTTTAAGTTACACAGAAGCAGTCTTGAATAAACATCTGCCTTCAGAACTATTTCCTCTATTTCCTTGTTTTAGTTCCTCTTCTCCTTCTGTGCTTCCCAAGAAATTGGTCAGTGGACAAGTACGTCCAGCAGCAGTTTCTGTCACAATGGTCAGGTACCCGTATCTTCAACTCTGCCTCTGCCAGAGTGGATTTAATCCTCTCTTTATCCCTGTTGCAGCATGCCTTGTCCTTCCTGCAGGTCAGGCTGCTCTCCAGCTCTGCCAAGGAGCTCCCAAGCTGCCTGTCCCTTTCCATGCCCACGCACTGCTGTGCCAGGTTCATCCTGCCACCACCCAAAGGGATATTTTTGGTGCGGGTGGCTGCCAAGGGCAGTGGTTGTTGGCATGGGAAAGCAGGAGGCATTGCTGGAAGTACCTATCAGACAGAACTGAGCTGTCTTTCAGAGTAACCAACTAAGATTTCTGCTGTTGGATCTTACTCTCAGCAACAATTGGGATGCAGTAGTGAATGGTGCCTGCTCCCATGATTACAGCGTTGTGACTTCAGATGTGGAAATTAGGAAGGAGCAATTAAACGTTTTGTACTGTTTTAATCTCATGAATTGACACTAAATTAATTGAGATTGAATTCATCATGATGTTTCAGTGAAAATCCAAGGTTTGAATACATTGTATCTTTATTTAAAAGTTTTGCTTTTGATGCCGTTAGAATTTTAAATGCCATTCTTGCCAATGCACTAAGCTGGATCAACATGCTTAAATGTCTAGTCCTATGAAATAACTGTTGAATTTTCTGGATTAAAATGGTGTAGAACCTGCAGTTGAAAGGAGCAGTGGATCCAGTGCCAGAACTGAATGTGAAAAGCATTTGAACCGTGTGAAGGCTGTCATGGTAATCAGAGTATTTGGACTGAGTTTGAGATTTGAGTTACTCAGCCAGGTTGTGAAAATATTTCTGGTCTCTTTACTTCTTCCTATCTGAAAAGAGAACCCGGTAGATGTTTTTGCTTTGCAGAGAACTGTAGGATTTGCCAATATGGGGGTCCATTGGCAACTCCAAACTCGGAGAGCCGTGTATGACCTGCAGTAACACAAAGCTGCTGGCAGTGAGTTTTGCCTCTGGCATTCAGGAAAAGCTTGTGAAGCTCACAAGCTTCAGGCTGCACTCAGAGGCAAGTAAAATTTTGAATTTGACAAATGTGAATTCTCTGTGGGTCATTCAGGCATCACAAACGTGGGAGATTCATGAATACCTGTCTCAGAACATCGTTTGACTGAAAGAATAAATTTTAATTCATGCTGGTTTGCTTTGTACCTGGCAAAACAGTGGGGAAAAACAACACAGGTTGTAGCTGTCTTCCTTCTCCTCCTCCTTCTCCTCCCAGCCCACCTGAGCTCCAGCAGAATTCTCAGAGGGAGTCTGATGCATTTCCCCATCTCTCAGAAAAGACAAGATAGCTCTTTTCCTCCTTTATACCCTAGAAATTTTCCATCATTATCTGCAAGAATCTGAATGCTGTTGCTTTCCACCTAGGAGCAGGACAATTCCAGTACAGTGATAAATTAGTGCCTCTGTGACATTGAAAGCAGTTGGTGAATTACGAACGTTTCTCATTTTGCCCTTTTGCTTTTCTGCGTATCTTTGGGTAGGTGTTTTACTTCGTGGTCCTTAATGCAATGCAATGAGTCCTGTTAATAGCCCTGTTCTGGAGCTCAGCTAATTTAGTCAGCAGATACTTGTGATAACTTGGTGTCTCTGCAACAGATCATGTGCCTTTCCAGCAAAGGGCACTTTGTTTCCTTTGCACTTGATTAGGAACACCGAGCGCTGCTCTTGCATGGGCTTGGTTGATTAGGCGTGTGGGAGACACGTGCCTCCAAGGTGAACGCTGCAGAGGCAGTGTCTGGTGTTCTCCAAGACTGAACTTGCTCAGGTGAAGAACCAATTTGAAAAGCTGAAAAGCGTTCAGTGAAATGCTCACTGGTTTGCAATGATGCGTGTCAGAGCGAATCAGCAGATCCTGATGTTTTTCCGGGTTCTGCGTGTTCTCATCAAAGGTTAGAAAGTATGTTTAGGTGAAAATAGGATCAAACTTTTATGATAGGAGTTGATCTTTTGCCCTCTTGAAGGTACACATGCCACAAGGGATAGAGATGTGGCAATGGAAACAAGTTGAAACTAAAGTGCATCCTCTCAATAATCTTGTTGAAAGACAGGCAGCAGATGTAGGCCTTCAAGTTGAACTTGCATTTACTGTTACATTTAAAATGTATGTTAATCCTTCCCCGTGCAGCGATTCACCCATTCAAATGATAAACTGAGCTCAAAGCTTTCATGATGATGGTGATTGAGATGCCAACATATAAAAGAGTGAATGAACAATGGTGATGCCAGAGAGCCTGTTGGTTTCTGTTATATTGCTGCTTATTACTTGTGGGATTTACTTAAAACGTAGTGATCAAGCATCACTAACTGGTAATAGAATCCATTCTTTAAATTTTCATATTTTAGGTCTTATGGCCTCTTGCGGTGAGGGGGTGAACTGTGTGTTTATGTGTAAGTAAGGTGTCTTTGATGCTGCTGTATCTGGTAATTAAAGGAGGAGGGTGGGAAAAAGAAAAAAAGGCAAGCCTGTTCTCATGTGTCCTAGCAGTGTGGAAGGCTTTTTAAAGTGATGCTGTACTGTAAGTCAGAGACTGAAAAAAGATGCTGCGCTCACAGTTGTGACTGCTACAGGAAAGCGTTACTTGGGATTTATGCAGTGTGTCTGGAAAACTATGAGGCTGGAGTGTTTGAGGGAGGCTTTGGTGTGAATAGCAGCTTCCTCAATAATCTGGAAAGTTGTAGGCATGTACCACACCATCAAACACAGTGTTACCTCTGTTCTGGTTCGGAAACCACCCGTGAAACTGCTGTTTCACGGAGGCTCTTAGTTATCTAATTGGTATTTTGTTGCTGGGAGATGACATTGTGTTACTGCTGTATGAGGAAGACAGAGACTTTTGTACCAGGAATTGGGAAAGCTTCTGCTGGAGCAAGGGGACTGCTGCCTCAGCAGAATGGCCGTATAAGCTGAGGAGTTTGGTATCTATGCCTACTTTACTTCCCTACCTTCTTCTCTTGAATTTTTTCAGTAGGAGTAGTTTTAAAGAAGGTACTATGGGCTTTTGTGTTCTTTCATTCTAGTTTCACAATGCCTCTGCAGTTAAAGTTAATCAACATATGCATACCATAAGTCTTACAGTAATTCTCTTTAATCATGAGGAAAACATTTCTATAGCCTGGCCACATGTAGGACTCATAAATTAGCTCAGGACAGTATTTCTAACATATCATCCCCTTCATCTTCGCACGGGAATTTTCTGCAAAGCTATTAGTGACTTAAAGGAACCCATTTGGCTTAGAAGAAATACGGTTTTCAAACCTTTAATTTCTGTGTGCTTTACACAGGGAGACCTCAGAGGCAGACTGCTAATACACTGAATACACACTTAGGGCTTGTGTTTGTGTTGATTGAAAAAAGCAGAGGAAAAGGAAAGCATTTATATGTATCAGCGTGTAATTCATCCTCTTCACAAATGCAGTTATCTGGATGTGAGAACTGCTGACACAAACCACTCTTCTGTTTTTGGGAGTGTGGATTAGCTGGGAGTGCAGTTAATGCTGTGGACCTCTCTGCAGCATGGCCTGTGGATGCTGACTGATGAAGGTCTGCTCAGCATCCTTGTGGCTATTGTAACATGATTAATTTGGACTTAATTTGAAAGAGAAAGTAGCGAGGGATTCAGAGGTCAATGCAACAGGTTCTCCAAGTTCTTCCCAGGAGATAGAACCAAGATAAAACTAACAGGATGGAGGCTCGAATGCCGGGAGCAACAGTGCTTTGCAATGTGACTTTTTCCAGCTTTTGCAGGCTATAGGAACATTGGAGTATTTTCAATGAGCCCTTTTCTGCAAGGCTCACTCCTTACTTTCACACAGATAGGTTTCTTTACTTTGCGCTAGCCACGTCTTCCACAGACCCTGCAACAGCTGAAGCACACACCAAAAGATTGAGAGTCCCTTTAGACCTGTGGCCTGCTTGGCACCTTCCTCACACAGAGCAGAGCTCAGCATCCCAGAATGTGTGGTGAAGGGAGACACTGAGTGGTTTCGTGATGTACCTGTCTGAAGAGTTACAAATGTGTGTTCTGTGTTAGGCTGTGGAAAGCACAGCAGTTTGTAAGGGGTTAACAAACTCCTGTGTCTGGTAGTTTGGGGAACAGTGCAAGTAGAAAGGGCAGCTGAGAAAAGGTAAGCTGAGGAGAAAGGTGAGTATTTTGCCTTTTGGCTGGCTGATGCTGGAAATGTCTATAGAGATTACAGTTGAATGGTTTTCCGGAGATTTGCTTTTGTTTTGTAACCATTTTGAGGATCACACAGCAAGCTCTGAGGAAATGAGCTCGAACACTGGGAGGTTTGTTTGCCTCCTTGGCTGGCGGAGCTGCCTGCCATGTCACACACAGGCACTACTCTGTCACCTCGCCTGCCTGCACCCAGGCACTGGCGCTCTCAGAAAAATAATGCAGAAAACATGACGCTTCTTCTTGCCTAAATGCCAAAAAGATGATTTCTGTATGGTGTGCTTGGCCAAAGGAGGAGATTGGTTTAAATTTAATTGTTCCTCCCCTATTACACTTCTGTTATTGTGGATGGAGTCTGCACTGTGCGAGCTCTCAGCTGAGAAAAGATTTGGCATCATGTGAAGCAAGTGCCTTTTGTTCAAAGGATTGCAGTTTGCATACTCAAGGAAAAGGATCTTTCTTCTATTTGGACAAGATCAGTGAAAACTTCTTGAATTGCCTTTTAAAAATCTTCTTTAAAAAGAACTTGTCAAACTACCAAGGGAAAAAAAACAGCAGGTAGAGCATGCAACAAAATAAAAAGAAGTAAAAAATAACTTCAAAAGCTGCGTGCGAAGTTTTCAGTCTTTGAGCATCTTTTTCATTATTTATGTGACAGGAAGTCTATTTTTTTTGTCTTTTTTTCATTATTATTTTTTCTCTTCACTCTCTCCTCCTCCTTCCACTGGATCTGTGGGGAAAAAAAGATGAAAACTTGGCTCTGAAGAGTAAATTTTTAATTATGTTCCTTTCTGAACTATGCATAACAGATCACAAAATGAAGAAAATAACAAGATTGAGAATTTTTTCCACCTCTTTGGGTTGGAAGGTTTATGAATTTAAGTGGAATTTACTGTTTCTGCTGACATGTAATAAATGAAAACATGTTCAATACATTTATGTAGAAGGCTTTAAAAAATACTGTGCACTAGTCAGGCTTGCAGTGAACTGAGGTATTTTTAGGTCCATCAGTCAAAAGTCTTTTCCATGTAACTGCTTCTAGGAGTTCCAGTGAGTCTACAAATAAGAGTAACTCTGTGATTAATCTCTTACCTGGAATTTACTATCCCATGTTCTCCCCAAGAGCCGATTGTTAGGTACAAGTTCAGTGTCTGGTGTTAAAGCTGCAATCTGGTTTGGGAAACCACTTCTCTACCAAAATCCAGGGAAAGCAATTGCCCGCACAGAGCTGGGAGCACTGACAAGCCAGGCAGGATAACCCAGCAGAATGAATGTAGAATTTCCATCAGGTGGAAAATTCTATCATTTCAGCTCTTTTTTTGTTTTGTTTTTTTTTCATCTGAAGTTCAGAATTAAGATTTGGAAGGAAAAGACCAGACCTTGAGATTTAGGCTGATACATCTGTCAAGCAATGACTACTTCAGACAGGTCTGCAGCATCTGTTTCTCTTGCCCCTTGAGCTGATAATGTAACCAACCCTTCCCAACACCCCAGAAGCAAGCTGAGGACACAAATATGTAAAGGATGAAATTCCTTTATGTAGGAAAGAAAGGTTCTGAAGTTGTTTTGAAATTTATGTCTAATTTGCCTAGTTTTCTTAAAAAACAAGAATAACAAACAAAAAGAAAAAGCCAACAAACAACCAGAAATCTCAGCAGTTCTGAAATGGAAGTGTTTTGTTTCAAAAGATGGGGCAAACAGAACTAGTCTTACAAATCATTTTGATATTAAACTGTTTCCTACTGTGGCACACTTGTTTCTTTGCTGCAGTTCAGGAAATTAAGCCATGGCCAGAGGAGGGCTTAGAGAGTTGTAATGCCACTTTGTGATTTCTGTAATGCTCTGAAGCCAGGTAAATCCGTAGAGTTTGGTGAGGGGAAAAGATTCATGCCCTGTGACAGCTGAAGTGCCTGGGCCAGCTGAAACAGTGGTGGCTTCAACTGGTTGTCATTCAGTAATACACTGATAGCAGTAAGAAAGCAATGTAATATGGTGTGAATTGTTTCAACCCAAAATGTCACAAGGTTGTGAAAAAATATTCTGATGTAGCATGTAATTCACTTAATTCCCTTCCCTGAACAGTAAAATGTGAGGAAATTTTCCTAGCTGAAAAGTTAAAATTTTCTTTTCTTTCAGGAAAATCATGGTTGTTCCTCCCCCAGTCTTTTATCAGACTGCAGATTCCAGTGTGGAGGTACTTAAAATTTCTCTTTCATTTTTAGAAAATGTCTTCTGGCCGTGTCTTCTGCTCTGATTCCTGAAGGACTTGTTGCTTTTGAGTAATTGGCATGTGGTATAGCTTGGAGCAGCTCTAAGAATAGATGCAAAAACAACACTTTTGTTTCCTTGTTCTGCTTGTATCAGGATTAACTGAGCTTGAGGACTGTGCTTGAATTTTTATTTATATAGCTCTCTGAATGAAATACTTGAAATTTACTGCTGCCAGGCATCACAATATATTGTACGTTTTGCTACTAGGATGATTAGTTGCCTGGTTATTCACTGCCTTGCTTCTGCTGGACAGACACGCACCGAAGGAATAGTCGTCATGTGTGGATTTATTTTTTAAGATGTTCTTTCAAATTCTCTAACTATTCCTTCTTCTTACTCTTACATTTCTTGCATCTTCTTTTGTGACTGAAAAATCAATTCCAACATTTAAGTGGAATGGAAGAACTCCTAGGACAGAGTGAGGGTGGGAGTATATTTGAAAATACATTTTAACAGTGTACTAGTATATGAGTCACAGATCTGACTTGTTTGATGATGTAAACTAGTGATAAGCAAAACACCTTTTTTTTTTTTTTTTTTTTTTTGTAAGCTACAGATTCGGTCACTGGCTGAGTTGTCTGTGCCTTAGAGTCAGCTATATCAACTTCTCAAAATACTCAGAAAATAAGCTCGAAAGAAATGGATTAAAATTCTCTTCACCTTGTTTTGGTTCCAAAGACTGTAATTGCTCATCCTATCCTCTTCTATTTCACCAGGCACCAAATGATTCAAAAGATGATTTTAATTCATTTCAGTTTTGCTGCTGCACTTTTGACACTTTCTGAGTAATATAGTATGTGACAGGGCTTGAAGTGAAACTTTATTCTATAAATATCCTTCCAGTTTTAGTAAAGTGAAGGGCAAACTCCACAAGCAATTGCACTGAAAAGTTTTGCCTTGTCCCCCACCCTTGTGTTAACCCAGCATACAGCTTCCTCTGGAAAAGCTGATATCATGGCAGCTTCAGGAGATGAAAATAAATTGTGTGAAAAGCTTCACTTCCACTGTGGGTTGTGTGTTTCTTGTCCTTGTGAATCATTTAAGACTGAATCCTACAATTCTGCTGTTACATGAACCTCAAGAGTAAGGAAGCTTCCATTGAGAGGGAGAATTGTTCTCAGGTGTGGAGATCTGTAAAACTGAATCTTTATTTGCCTTTTATTTCACATCCCCACAACAAGCAAAGTAGCTGTGTTTGCGGAAGAGGAAAATGCAAGGGTCCTGCTGTCAGTGATCTCTTGAAGAGCATGCCTATAGTGTGCTCAGCCTGTGGAAATTTGCATTGCTTCCTACCAGGAGAGAATATTTGTTGACATGTTCTCAGTAGACCTTGTTGTGCATTTGCTTACCTTTGTGTATAGCCCCTGAGGTCTTCACCAAGGGCACAGATGTTCCTTTCTGATGTGCTGTTTCCACCCTGGGCTTGCACAGCTGGCAGGACAGTGGGGACCCAGCTTGGCTATAGCTTCGGTTTTGTCCTTACTATGTTCTTTGTCTGGGAAATCCCAGCTGTTTGCTCCTAGCAGAAAATCTCTTGCCATCTTCACTCCCTGCAGCTTGAGTCTCATTTTCTTCCTGAATCCGAAATTTGCTTTTCCTCACTATCCAGCACGTCCACCTTCAGCTGGTCCCTTGCCTTTCTGAAGCCATTGCCACTTTGTTATTTATTGCTTGTTTGCAAAACAGCTGGAGTCATGCTGAACTGTGAAATGATTTCTCCTTTCTTACAGTCACAGTCTGTAGTGTGTCATGTCTTTGAGACAATTTCATGCTCTAGATCAGGGAATTTCTAATATTGTGTTTCTGTCTGGAGTTTTACTGGGAATAAATCCCAAATTCTCACAGGAGACCAAAACAGCTCTTGCTTGGGGCACAAAGAAGTTGTGTGTGAAACTGTGTTAATGGTGCTATAGGGAGTGCAACGTGGGTCATGTATACAAACTCTTATCTGGTCAACTTTTTTTACAGCTGTGGCTTCCTGTAATACAACAGATGCAGGAGCACTGCAGCCACTTGATTTCCAGCAAACCCAGTGTGCAGGGCCAGCAAAGGATCATGTAGGAGATTGCAGCATGCACTGGTATCAGTCAGCCACAAGCACAGCACTGGCTCTACCATGTTATGCCCTGAGTAAAGAAGCCATTTGGAAAAATTGTGTGAGGAATGACACAGTATTTGTTTTCTCAGTTTAGTTAGTCTATGAAAAGTCACTGTGACTGATGATAGTCTTAAATGTGAAAGAATCTGAACTGAAAGAAAAATACTTTCTTTAACATAATGAAACAGACAGCCCTGAGGTTATATGAAATAACTGGGCAGCTAAAAGGCAGGGCAAAGATGCAGAAAAATCCAGAGCACACAGCTCTTCCCTGACCTGCAGGGCAATGGGTTTCACTTGCTCTTTATTATATACCTTATATTATATGGTCTTTAATATACCTGTTATGAGAGAAATTAGTAATTTTTTTTCTGTTTGGTAAGTTGCTTTTTGGTCTTTTACCTGTGATGGGAGGGCACAAGGCATTGAAAAGACTGGTTAATTGTCTGGAGCCTGGAGTCAGGCTAGCTCTTGGAGCAGCTTGAGGTGAGACTTCTGCCTGGGGGGCCTGGAGGTCACTAAAATACATCTGAGTGATGAGTAAAATGTAATAAGGTGAGGGGACAACCAAAGACTTGTTTCCTGTGCTCTTCTGGACTGGTTATTTTAGTTGTGGATTTTGTGTCCCATTGGAGTTCAGGAACTTCAAGGGCTTGGGATTGCTTTCCTGCACAAACAGAAAGTCAGGGCGCTATTTCTCCATGAGTGGAGCTTTGTCTTCTGTGCTTTTGGATGCTCTGCAGCCATCTGGAGTTGTCAGCTTGCAGGCGCCTGCTTGCCAAGCCGTGTTTCATGCCGAGACCAGGTAACACCTGCGAGCCCTTCTCTGTGCAAACTAGCGAGTGTTTCGCAGGTGGCACTTGAAGTGTTGATGTTTGCCTGTGATGGGCTAAACGGTTTGTGTCGTACCTGCCCAGGGAGATTGTCTTTCCAGGACACACAATAGCATATGGTGACTTCCAGATCCCCTGGTCTTGGCACCTTGGACTCTTTGGGAAGAGACTGGCAGTCGGAGCTCCTTAACAAATTGTCCCAAGAAAATGAATTCCAAATCTAGCAGGGTTTGCTGGAGACCAGAGATCTTGTTCCGTAGGAAGAAGTGAGAACCTACCTTATTCTCTCAATTTGTAATTTGAGGGTGACACGAGGTTTTAAGCAGACAAAGGATTGCTGAGACTACGTGTGAGAGTGATGGGGTAAGTGCATGTGTGGATGAGTGATTCTAGTGACTTCTCTTTCCTTTGTTAGCTGTTTTTATAGTTCCATGTGTATAGCATGAGTGGTGGGCTTTTGGGTGGGCCAAAGGACAAGGGCAAGACAAAGCTGCAGGATTAGAAGACATAGTACAGTGTGGCATAAGTAACGAAAATGATGCTTCAATTTCTGTAATAATAGAAAATTTACCTTGTGTTTTGGTACAGTATAGAAGGCTTTATGAGTCTCTTGAGAGCGCACAGCCTTTCTACTAAGGGTAAAAAAAATGAAAACTTTATGGAATAAAAATTTTGTACTACCAGTACACACCGAAGGAGTAATAGCTGGGAAAATAATTGTAGGAGGATACGAAAAAAAAATAGCTTTAGCATTTCAATAGCATATTGAATCAGTCTCTCAGATAGTCTCATGGAACAATTGACTTTTTTGTATGTTCATGTATTCATAGTGGGATTTGAAATAACTGGTATTGCTTTCTAAATTTTCATAACACTCTGTTTATCAAACAGCATGCTATTCCACTTGTATTTCTTAACTTGTTATACTTAAAATACAGCCCCTAGGTTTGGTCTTGCAAAGGCTATGGACTTGAGAGTAAAACTAAGATCACACAGAGGCTTTAAGTTGCTTTTATTGACAACTCTTCTGGACATCAGTTGATGTATGATAATTGTGCCTGTCCCACTCTCATAATGAAGAACTGTGTTATATTTGCCACATTTTTGTCATTCTTAGTCTGATGAAGAGGGCACTGCCCTAGAAAGTGGGAGATGTTGAGGAAGAGAAACCAGATCACCCGCTCTTTACTGTCACATAAAAAAACCTAGAAATTGATGTGGCTTATAGTGAAATCAAAGCTATCCATGTCTCTTAATATGTTGTCTGGATTGAGCTCCTCAGAGAACTTCAGTGCAGAGGCTTCAAACTGTTTTAGTTCTGAAGGTGCACACACCAACATGCTCACTCTGCCCAGCAGCATGTTGGGGCTGTAGCACAGCTTAAGTGTTTTGAATTTCAGGCAAGGTGTGCCTCTACATGCTCAAGTGTTTGCTCGAGATCTTGCCCTTATACTTGCAGTCTGTTTAGGGGGGCTCTAAAACAAGGATGTTGAGCTACTGTTGTTCAGATGCAGTCAGCCTAGTAATTTCTCATAGGAAAAAAGGGAAGTATTTTAATTATATTTAATATTAGTCCTGCAGAGATACAAATGCCAGCATGATTTATTTCATTTAGCAGTATATTCCTCTCAACTGAATTATGTGTAATTGTGTAGACATGGTCACTTTAAATATTTTATTGGCTTGTATAATGTAAGACAGAGAGCAGCCTGTAGGGCCAGCAAGAAATATTGCTGTATAACTTTAATTTTATTTCAGCAGTTTAATAATTCATTTTAACTGGGTTTGAACATCAGAATGAGTTCATGGTTAGAGTGTAACTTGCTGCTGTAGTTCTTGAATAGACAAGTCAGGTGATTGAAGAGGAGTCTTGGGTAGCCAGCAGAGATGAGCTGCACAGGTGTTCAGGTTGGCAGCTAATAGGAAACATCCGACCTATTTGCTGCTTCAGAGGCAACATATGCTAAAGATCTGAGCTGAATTGAAGCTTTGTAACAGGGTAGGGTTGTGTCTTCTGGAAAATACAGACTTGCCAAAAGGAAAAGTGTTTGAATGAAATAGAAAGGGTTCCTTTGGAGACTCATCTTGTTTGCTGCTATTTCACCTGTAGTCAGGATTTTGCCTCTGCAAGTCCTGGGCCAGGGTGAAAAAAAAAAAAAATCAAACAATTGCATCACCTTCTCAGTCAATGCAGTGCCCTGGTGCCAGTCGTGGCCTCCATGAATCCTTCAAAGATGGGTCATAGTAGTTGGGTCTATCCTGTTGTCCCCCTTGGCGTTCCTGGGATATCATAGGATGACTTTCCATCAGCAGGGGCAATATTGGACCTCACTGAATTTGGACAGGACAAAAGCTTTTACAGTTTCAATCTTATTTTTGAAAGGAGGGTTAAGGGACCAGCAACATGGTCGTCTGCTTCCTATTCCTGTCTCTGAGAAAATATTCTTACTTAAGGAGAAAGCTGCTGTTTTGAGCTGGACATTGGGTGCTGCTGAGCCCAGTGGGTGTTACTGTAAATGGCAAAATGCTTAGCATAAAAAGAGAGGAATTGCTCTGTATGTGGTGGCCATTGTGTTTTAGATCATCTTGCAATCAGCAGTTCTTAATTGGCTGTGGGGCCTGATTCAGTGATGTGCTGAATACTTCTGCAATGTAAAATGCATTAAGGATGCTCAGCACCTTTACAGGCTGCTGCTTTCTCACTCATACAGAACATGACCCATGGCTCACCTGATTTTCATAGTCATTTGCCATGTAAAAAACCATAAAAATCTGCCACCTCTATCAAGAGAGAATATTTGTATTTATTTGCAGGATGAGTATCATTCAAGTCAGATGTCATCCTTTTCAGGTTTTGCCACTGATCGTGTCATAGAGGATTTGAATATGACTTATTTTGGAGACATAATTAGTAACAGCAAAGTTTAAGTGCACTGTCCACAACTGCTTTTCACTTTTGGCTAATATAGCACAAAATCTGTCACTTGACATGCTTTTCATCCACCTTAAGATGTTTGAGCTCTTCTGATTTTATCTGGGTACAAGTGTTTAGTTGCTCAGGTCAATGGCTGGAACTTGAAGTATAAAGCACTGTGTAAATAAAACAGTTGTCCATCCAAGGAGTGTCTGCAGGAACCATGTAAATAGATTATAGTAAGGGTTATGAGGAAGTTTGACTGTATCTAAGCTTAAGCCCTTTTTCTTTTTCCTTGTTTTTATCTTTTTGCTTTCAGGATCGTGTGTAACATAGGAGCCTTTTAAGGCTGATGCACAACAAGAGTATTGTCACCTAATATCTGCTCTGTTGACAAAAACATGTTATTGTGGGTGACCAGGATGTAACTGAATAGATCCAGGGCTTTGTGTCTTGCTGTGACAAAGCAAGAGAAGACCAAAGCCTCCACACTTTCAAATAAATCAAATACTTTGTAGCCTATTTGAGTTCAAAAATTTGTACTTGCAGGTCTCTTGATTATTTGTTAAGTCTTTCCTAGCTGGGGAAACTGATCATAATTTGATACAATTGCAGCCTAATAAGTTTTTCAGTACTTGGAGTGAATGTCCGGATTTTGTTATCAGTTGCTTTCATTTCTCTGAAATCATCAAAACTGCCTCTCAAGAACTGAGATGCAATAGCTCTGAACAGAGGAACTGTAATTAGAGAAAGGCAGGGATGGATGTGCAGAAATGAGCACGAGCTCCTGCAGATCAGGTTCCTGCCTCTGAGCACGACGTGTCAGAGCAGCCTTTGCCTCCCGTGGCTCTGTGTCCCCGTATGCTTCAGCCTTTGTGCTCAAGAGTCCAAGTGGAAAACAGTCCCATGGGAAGACGCTTTTGTATCCTCCTCCAACAGATTCCCTGCTGGCACCTTCTCTTCTGGAGACCTGGGTCTCCATCCTGGCAGGGAGAGGCTGGTAACCATTTCCCAGGTTTCTACCTGGTACGTGCTAAGAGTCACTTTGTGTCTTCAGTACAGTCTGGCAGGTTTCCCTTTGCCCCTTCCTTCCTCCTGTCCCATCTTTTCAGGCACTGTTATGCTATTTTACCTCTGCATCTTGACTTGGTCCTCCTCCAAGGCAGCAGTGCTGCTTATGTGTTGGTATGGCCCCATGTACAAGTGGTTGAGAGCAGTTTCTCTTCCAGTAAATTCAACTTCCCTTCTCACATGAACTGCCAAATGAGGACAGCTACTGGGGAGACTTAAAATACAAAAAAAGCTACTGATGAATTTTATGGGTGTAGGCCCTCTGGATTAGAGTGAAACAAATGGTGCATTTTGGCTTGTGGACTGTTGGGAAAGATTGGAGAGAAGAAAAGGCAGATAGGGGAACTGCATAAATACAGGAGGTTTTGGGGCCATTTTCAGTTAAGAAATTATGAGAGATTGAACAATATTTTTTGGGTAACTAATTATTTTATTTTGGGGCTGGTATTTAAACAAATGTAGGTAAACCCCAGAATTGTTGCCATTTGAAATCAAAACCAATTAAAACATCAAATATAAATTTTGAATATCTTTTGTTAATTGTAATAGGTATTTTTCTTTGAAAAAATTTGTCTGAAAAACATCACCTGCTACTTATGATGCTAGACAGCATATTTTACAAGACATTTGTGTTTTGACAAAGCAAGCTCTGTCACACAATTTGGTTTCACATATTTTTATACCAACATTTAAATGTTGGGCTTGAACTGCTCAGCTGTAAGAAAATATATTTATAATCTCCTTACAGTCACATATCCTTGCATGCTGAAAGAGATGGTTAGAGTAATTTGTAACTCTTCCAGATAATTTTAAATAATACATTTTTAGAAGAAAAAAGAAATGGCAAGCAGGAGCTCAGAAAGCAGCTTTTCATCTGATCATACAAATGGCAACCACAGAGCTTCCAGCAAAGCTTGCCAGTGACTGATTGTTGCTGTTGGAAGGATCCCACACTTGGATTTGAACACATTGGCCAAACATGCTGTATAGGTGGCCAAAAGAATGAATTCTACTCTTAGAGAAAACACCTGTCCCTGCTGCCTCTGGTCCTGTGCTGTGGATACCTCTTGGCAGCAGAAAGGGATAGAACAAGTGTGCTCTATTTTAAAAAGTATTTTTGGCACTGCAATAGTCTATTCTTGCCTTCCAGATGTACCTCTTAAAACATTTTTTCTTTGAGTCTCTCCGTGAAGTCTGTGCGTGCACCTCCCACGTGACTTGCAGTATTTTCATCCTTGGACCAAATTCTGGCTGAGGGCAGAGGGAGTTTTGCTAGAGTAATGTTTGGGCTCCAGAGTCGCTGAGCAACGCGCCGGGTTTCACTTGGAAGCTGTGTGTGCTCTAGGTTAGGTAAGGCAGAAGCATCTTGTGGGGGCTGCGTTCTTGCATGAGGCCGCGGTGCTGTGCTTTTACGTTCAGCTCTTGAGGAGTGGGAAGCGTCGTGCGCTGAAACTGGTGTTGCACTGAGAGTGCTGATGGAGACCTGGACTGACAACTTGGCTCCTGAGCGTGCAGGGCTTTGTGCTTTTTGAAACAGGATTTAGAAAGTTGAATGTATCTGTTTCTCTAGAGCACTCTTCTATGGGGAGTGAGCCCTTTGAACGGTGCAGTTTGTCTGTGATACAGTAAGTGCTGGCAAGTTTTGTGATTGTTTGATCTGAACTCTTTTAATAACCATGTTTCAGATAGAAATATTCAGTGTTTCAGAAGAAAACTGTCAACAGGCTCATTTTAAATCCTTTGAGCAAATATTTGTGACAATCATGTAACCTCCAAGATTCACAGAACATACAGACGAATGCGGCCAAAGCAAATTAAATAATTTATTTGAACAAATACTCAGAGGAAAATGAGATGACTTATTTGCATAGTGCTAAAGAGATTTTCATCTCGGAGGTTGACCACAGAAGACCCCAGCTGGAGTTGATGAGGAAGACATAGGGCAAACAAGCTTCCTTACTTTGTTCTTTCTTTTCCAAGCTTAAACTTAAGGTCTTGAATTCCTTCTCTTTACGTATGTGTGCTAGGAGGAGTGTAATTACTGTGAAGTGATAAGAATATTGATTAAAGCTGCCTAGGCTGTTGATAACACCTATTTAAAAAGGTGAAAGTTTTTCAATGTGTACACTCCTGCGTATTATAATGGAACATGTATTCAAGAATTTGGCATTTTCCTCATGACTCCTGGTGTGTTGAGTCATCACAGAAGCTTCTATTTCCTGTTCATTATTCATTTATTTCATTACCTTATTTAAAATTACTTGGAAGAAAGGGTATCAAAAGCCTGTAGCTTTTTTATTCAGTATGTTCTTTTTTCCCTAAAAAAAAAAAATATTTCTATTTACTAAGCAGTGAGCATCCGCACACTGCCAGAGCTGAGCTGGAAATAGAACAGTGACTTCACTAGCGAGTTTTATAATGGAAAAACTGCAGTTAGCATATATTTTGCAATGCATGTAGTTGATAAAGCAGTGTGAACAGCTTTGCAATGACTGAAACTTCATAATTATATCAACATGAAGAATGAGCCAGTATTTAGATGAGGAGTCAACTCTTTGTTGCTTTCTTTCTGAAAATCTCAGGGCTATAAGAATGTAACAATCTGTGAATAAATAACTGCTATTTAGCTCATCAGCGACGGTGTTGCAATTCTTATTGCCTCTGAATTTGCTTAAAGCTTCTAGATTTAATAGGAGAACTGCAGTTGCAACTGCATAATTGTCTGGATAACTATTATTGCTTGTAATAATATTACTCACAGCTTAATACTCATGGTATAATAGAGTATACTTGATTTTGGGGCAGAGCAGTGACATATAAAAGCACCCTCTTCAGTTAAATTCTAGGAGACGGAAAATTTTTAGAATGTCGGAGGGAGCTATTACATAAGGACAAATATTTACCTAATGTAATCAAACTCCTCTTTAAATCAGAACAATAGTGGGAGTGCAGTTACTATGGCTCTGTATAATTTTGTGCTATATTTGACAAAATTTGGCAGGACTAAAGCCACAGCTGATCATCTGATTTTGAAAGGGAAGAATATGGTAGGTTTGCATTCCCAATCTGTCCTCAAGATGATGGCACATGCTCCCTCTCTAGCCCTGAGCAAGGAAAAATAATCCCAATAAATATTTACCAAAAAGCACTTTGCAGTGCTGCAGAGCTGTGAGGGTGAGGCTGATTTTGAAAGACACTGCCTTTGGACGCCTGCCCTCCCCTTCCCTTCTGCGCCTCGCAGAGAGGGTTTAAAAGGAGCCCTGCCGCAGGCTCCATCCTGATCTCCCCGCACCCTTGGGCCAGGGCCCCCTTTGAGCCCAGCCAGCCTCTGTCCCAGCAGTGCTGTAGGAGGTCAGTCTTCTGCTCTGCCCCCGACCCACCCAGCCATGGGGTTCTAATTTGAGCCACTTGTGACCTCCCAAAGTACTTCTTACTGTAAGCAGAATGAAGCTGATGGGTAAAGTATTCTGCAGGTTGTGCCGTTGAAATATTGTTTTGCTGACACCCCGTTTTCACTGGAGAAGGTTCTTTTCCCCTGGGCTTTTCTGTGATGCAGAACCCTGTCAATTAATGGACTGACGGAGACATAAGGGTAAATTTGTTGATGTGTTTATATGGAGAGTTCTGTTCATTTTTTGAATTGCTCCCTTGCAGTTGGGCCGAATGTGAGTTTTGTAAATTGTTTAGGACTTTGAACATGAGTCTCCAATACTTGGTAAGAGATAATTAGCACAATCACAGTAAATCACCCAGAAGCTTGAGCCATCTGATATGACACAGTCTTTGCATAGTTCATAAGTAACCTTTCACAGAGCATTTTGTGCTTCACTGCAGAAAATAGAAGTTCAGAGTGAAAACCATATCCTTTCCTGACAACAGATGATACTCATTTTATCTTGTCTTTTGGCTGTTTCTTTGTTATATCCTGTTTCCACTGGCATTAGAAAGGCACAGAAGTTACTGGCAGTTTGGAGAGTGGCAGGAGTGCCCGTCTGGGCACTGTATGTAGAATGGACAGTGCACCATCACACAACTGATACCCCGATAGACTAAATACTGCAGCTGGCAGGAGGAGTAAAAGTATATGGTAAAAGGAAGTATTGTATAAGATGAAGTTGAGAATATGATTGTTTTTCACAAGTGGCATCAAACTTTGGAAATACTGATCTTTTGCATTATTACATTGAAAAGAGCATACCCAAATTACCATGTATATAGAAAAATTGGATACTGTTAATGCAATGAACAAAAATGGCACTTATATGTCACACTTGATAAAAGCAAAAAAGGTGAAATGCCATGTGCTTTAAAAGTAGTCTCTGGTCTAATTGAATTTTTTTAGTATAATTTTAAGTAACCATGTTTTTTTTTTCATTGTGGGAGTATATTAATCTCAACTTTAAGATACTTAAACTTTATCTGTATTGAAAATACAAGCAGAAGTACTGACATATTGAGAACATATGCCAAAGAGCTACCTTAATGCATTCAGACATCTAATTTTTATTTGTCCCTAAGCAGTTATGTCAATTTTCTTTAAGGAAGCTTATTGTGCTGGATAGGCTGGACAGAGGTAATCACAGCTTTACAGGTCCAGTTTAGTGGTTTTCAGGCTAAGCAGAAGTTGGGCCATAGAGGTGTACTGTGGAGAAGCATAAAATACTGTATTTTGGGGAGTTTAGATCATGTTTTGTTGTTCCTTTAAGTATTTAGAGTACATAGGATGTTTTCTTTCCTGAAAAAGGATCTCATTCATACAACAGTCTGAAAAGTTACTATCGATCAAACTAAACACTGAATCCAGAGCCAGAGCCTTCCAGCAGTAAACTTGGCTTGGCACTGTGACCTGATGAAGTTGCTGACCCTTCTGTCTTGTAGTTCTGCATTTTTGTTTGGAAATAATCATGCTTGATTCTTGGGTGTAGTTGGAATTAGTGCATATTTATGTAGCACTTCAAGGATGTAAAATATATTATCAAGATGTTGATTTATCTGGAGACTTGATATCCTGATAGCAAACTCCAAAGACTGGAAGTTTGGATAGACCCCCAGAAGATGTCAGCTGGTCTTGACACTTGGTTTCTCTTCAGCAATGCGTGCTGTCCTTTCTCAAGGACATGTGGTCTTTCTTTCTCAGTCAGCTTTCTGCTTCCCCCCCATCCAGCCTGCCTGCTGCCCTGTGTTTTATTTTATGAAGTTTAATTCTTCTTTGCCTGGGGTGATGTCTTAACAAAATGTTGTAAATAGCATTGCCCCTTTACGTTAGTAGCAGAATGATCTGCTCGGTTTGCTACTATTTAGCCTGACTGAAACAAGCTCCTGGCATATAATTATTTATGCTGGTCATTAAATCCTTGTTAATAATATAGTGTAATAGATGCCATCTGTCTGTTCAGAGATAGTCCTGTCTGCTGAATCACAAGTCCCTGTGTCAGATGCTGGGGTAGGCCCATGTATGTGTGTGTTACAGATGCCCCATTTGTGCCTTTCTTGTATCTGAGACAATAGAGGACATGCTGCATCTCATCATTTCTCATAGTTTTGAGAAAGCAAGTGGATTCTGAATATGTCACAAGGGAAATAGAGCCTCACGGAACAGGCTGGGGGGGGAGAGTGAAATTCTTATCACCCTCTAGAGCAAATTATGCAGGAAACAAGAGGATGATCTTTATCAATTTGGGAAGACTTGAAGTGGGAATGGCAGTGGATATTTCTTTAGCTATTTTTAATACAAAATTTCCCATTCTGAAGAAGATCCTCTAGAAGGTCTGTTCTAAGCAAGGCTTGTCTTGGAGTGATGGGAAAGGAGATTAGGCCCATGAGCTGAATCCACCTCACAAGACACAAACCAGGAGGTTGTCAAGGTCATGCTCAAGCAAAAGTAATTTTTCCTACTCTGGTCCACCCAAAAAACCCTGTTGAAAATTGTTTGTTTGTTTGACCCATGTTATTAGAAAAATCAGTTTAAATTACCAGAATGGCTGGGTCTGGTTTAGCATTCATAATTTTTCTTAAGATTTGTAGGTTTATGAATGTTGTCCAAAACTCATGCTTTGTAGGGACTCATAAGTAACAAAACCCTGAGGCAGGATCACGTTTGTAAACATAAACTTTACCCTGGAGTCCCTCCAGGACTATTTTCTGTGATTCTTCCTCTCTGTAGAAAGCAGGTTTAAAAAGCAGCAGTGCTTTGATATGAATTTTTCTTCTATTGAAGTTTGGGAACCAGTCTGCTCAAGCTGCAAAAACAAACCAGCAAAATAACTTCATTCAGCCTCCTAAAGCCTTTTCACTGATCTTTCCAAAATGCCAGCTTTTTCAGAGGCCTGTATTAAGAGATATGGGGTGAATTTCTCTTTAAAAATAACATTTTTCTTCATATCTAGAAGACATTACTGGCCCAGTCAGAGAGAACCTCTTCCAAAAATGTTACCTAATATTATCCAGTGAGATCCAAGAGGAAACCAAACTGAGCAAGCAGAAACATTTCATTTTATCTCTCCATAAAGAATCCACGGGGAGATTTTTATTGAAGGACTCATACAATAACTTGTGCAGTAAGTGACGGAGAATGCATCGTTTCCCCTGGAAGAGAGGCAAATTGAATAAAAGTTATATCTAAAAGGCTGGGGCAGGCTGGATAACTCATCAGCTGGATAACCATGTGATAGACCCAGAGGCAGCTTCAGAACTGTCATCTCAGCTGTTATCAGTGGAACTAGCCAAGGAGTGGGCTGCTGAAGTTAGCAGACTCCTTTCTACGCAGGCAGCACTTTGATGCAGCCCATCTGTGCTGCCCATCCTCTTCCGTGTGTTACCCAGAGGAGAGAAGTCTCCTGTTTGGGGTGCCACACTTCAAAAAGTGGATGGCTCTTAAAACGCAAGTAGTTTCTTGGCTGATGATCACTTCCTGAAAGAAAACACTTCCACCTGAGTCATGGAAATGAGCTGAAGCAAGTAAAACTGCTTGGATCAACTTTCAGGAATTTTGCATGTTTGCCCACTTAACATGCTCTGGCAGTGTGGGCAGATTCCTTGTGTGCAAAAAGCAGACGTGCCTCGTTTGCCCAGCGTGGCCTTGGTGGGGATCCTGCAGGGCACAGGGTAACTGTGCGTCCCCTGAGTCAGGGCAACTGGCAGGATGCCTGTTCTGTGGACAAAAGGTTAAATACCTTCTCTGAAGCATTCATGAAGATTTAACCAAGCATATTAACATGCCTCTTGCAGCACGGTGGTTTCGCTTCACATTTGTGGTGAGGACAGAGCACTTTCCCAGGCAGGTACTGCTCCAGCTGATGGGTGGTACCTCACTGAGGCACAGTAATGCAGCTGTGTGTCTGGCCTCCAAGATAAATGTTCTCAGTCTCATGTCTTGGTGAATAAGAACCTTTTCTAACAGCATAAATAATTCTTTCAGCCTTCAAAAAAGTGTTTGTTAATTATAATTACAAAAAAGTGAGACTGAAGGAATGAGATTAATTTCAAGCATGTATTGTGTTGATGAGGGAAAACACGGTCAGAACCTGAAGTTTTAATGACAATTTCTCTCTCCATAAAAGGACAGTTGTTCTGTAAGGGACAGAAGTAGTGAAAGGGTTTTTGGCAGGTTTGGGGTCTCTGCTCTTGGACTCCTCAGCTCCTTGCACTCTCCTTCGCCCAGGTTTTGTTGTTCTTTGGCAGAGAGAGCTCAGAGTCTCCTGAGCGCAGGTTAGCAAGGCAGTACAAGTGGGGTCTGCTGGATGTCTTGTCTTGAAATGAATAAGGAGTGGTTTATAACTTCCTTTTCATCATTTTGGATCTCTCTTCTTTCCCTGGTTTTTTATTTGGATTGTAACTTTTTGCAGCATGTTCCTATGGAGTAATAAAGGGATGGATAGCTGGACAGTGAAAAGGTCTAATCTGTTTTTCTTAGGAACCCAGGTTAAAAAAGAAAAAGCTGGTACTTTTTCTGAGAGCCATATACTGGCTCCTTGGACAGATGTCTGCATTCTTGGATTAGTCAGGATAAATCCCTAGATAATATACAGGAAGAGCAGTGAGTTGTGAAATGCAAAATTTTTCTGCAACAGGCCAATTAGTGTTTTGCTTCTGCATTATTTATAGAAGCTCAGTTGAACTTGATGGATAAATATTCTTTCTGTAAAGCCATACTTGTGTATGTGCACTAAATCTGTTGCATATTGTGAAGGTCAAATTTAAAATCTGCTCTTAAATGAACACTCTGCTGCATATTCTCAGTTCTGCTGTTACATGTGTGTATTCATTGTACCCACTTGTTTCTTTATCAGATTCATTGCTTGCCTTTCTGTATGTGAAATTATGTTTAATCAGTTTTATACCAATATCCTGCCTGCAGATAACTAGGTTTAAAAATAGACTGGCTCAGCTGTGTAAAGATGAGACACCTGAAATCATCTGTATGGCACAATTGGGATTGCTTTAAATGATGGGACAGTGCCAGTGTAGCCTTAACTATGGATCAGAAGAGCGAACTCAGGGGTTTTATATTAAGCAGAGCAAATCAGTTTTAACTTTGTTAGACTTGCTAGTTATAGATTTATGATGTAGTTTCTCCCCTCACCACAGAGGGGTGTCTGTTCAAGTACTTTGTGGTCCCCTTCACTTTGTCTTGGTGTCTCACATACACAAATCTACCCGTGTGCTATCTCAGGGAGGCTTCAGGCAGGTTATCATCTTTTCATTTTCCTGCTGCTTCAGGAGCTGAATGGGATGACTTGCCTGAGGTCATCCCAAGGAGTCTTGTGTCACTTGGAATTGAGTGTATGGTTATGAGTCACAATCCAGTGCCATCACCACGTGGCCTCTTCTGGTGTATGATGGCTCATCTCTCCACAGTTTTTATTTGGCAGTGAGAAGAGGCTTCATAATGGTTCTGATGTATTTATTTCTGCTGCCTGTCTTTTCATCTGTAGGACTTCTGTGCCTATGCTGAATCTTGAGTTGTTAATGAAGTTGAGAAGCAGTGAGTGATTGAGATGCAGGATGGGAATGATTAGCATTCTTCTTCAACAAAAGCTTGAGTGAAAATGTTACTTTAAGCTCATTTCCACAGTATTGTTATGCAGAACAATGGAAAGAGCCTGTCAGCTTCTGATTTTGGGATGAGAAACAGTTGTTTTCAGTTTGTCTGCCAGTAGGATAAATCCAGACCCAGATGTCTAGATTAAAGTCTAACTTTAATCCAAGACATGATCATAAAAGCCTGGAACTATAAAGATGTATTTTAAGAGTTTCCTTCCCCAGAAGCCTTTGTGTTGCTTTTTCTCTTTGTATTACAGATGTTCATTTGTGGGGAAATTTTATAAACCTGATATCTGCTGCCAGGGATTTTGGAAACTGCTGCTTTTTGTTGATGTCATCTTTTTGCAAATTGCTCAGATTAATTTCTCTGCACATCTCAGTATCTCTTTCAGCATGTTTTAGCTCCTCTGGCAGGCTCTTGTTACCAGCCTGCCATACTTGAGGGTGCTGCCTGCTGTCTTCTGACCACTGGTAATACCTGGTCAGGAATTCTAAGATACTTTTACTCCAGAATCTGTAGGAAGGAAATAGAAAGCATATGAATGTCATTGACAGAGCAGACTTCATTTCATTTAAGTCTCATTGTAAACTCAGCATTGGTATCAGTTGGGAATAAGCATGGACACTGATCTAAAACAAAAGCAGGATACTTGTTAAGCAGATCGGCTTTAATTTTAATGCAAATTCTTTTATTTAAGACTACTGTGGAAACTGTAGAAAAAAGAAACTTGTCTTCAGAATTGTTTTTATGATGGGATGAGACTCAGATTGTTTTGATGCTGGGATGTTAGGTGTACACTTGCCTTGTCCTTAGACTGTGCCCTGAGTAGCCACCATTGACAACGTCAAGAGACTAAATTGTGGGGTTGGTGAGTTTTAGATTTAGCCAATATGTTTGTTCCAATGCTAAATATGTCTCTTGTGTGCAATCACAAAGTTTTACGGTAAGGAAATTGATAAGAATTTATTTAACTTCTTGGAAATCTCTAACCTGGAATGAAATATTCCTTGCAGTTGTGCTGCTGAGTTGCTGGATATCCCCTGTGGGTAATACAGCATTAACCATGCCGATGTGCCCGGCAAACAAAAGGAGAAAATTGGAACAGAATCTAAATACATGTGTATTTGCTGTTACAGCAGGTTTTTTTTGATAAATGCTTCTGGCCAGACTGCAATACTCTATAGCAGATTTTAGCTAGCCATGAAGTGTCTGTCTGCATGCAAGCTCATCTGGACTGGTGCCCAAAAAGACCCAGAGCCTGGGAGCCACAGTGCACCGAAGGGCAAGAGCTGCTTTCTGGGACTCAGACAGAGAAGGGCTTGAGAGCTGTCAGCAGACTGGGCAGTTTTTTGGACCCCTAAAGGCAGCTGAATTGTATGAGTTGCCCCAAAATAGAGAACTTGAAGCATCTGCTAAATCCAGTCCAGTAACCTGGCAGGCAGAGCTGCCTTGCTGCTTAGTGAGGGCAGGATGTACCGCTGAAGCTGCATGTGTTGCCTTCTCGATTTCATTTGGTTTATCTCTCTGTCAAAACCAGAGATTGAGTGGTTATTTAGCATTTTGTTTTCTGGGATGGCTTTTTGCAGGCTTTTTGTAGAGCCCAGGAGTGTAATCCTTTGCTCACACTGGGGTCTGCTCTACAGCTGAGTCAGTCAAGCAGCATTTGCTGCTTCTGGACAGGGAAGAGGTGCTGAAGAAGCAGCAAGCAATGAATTGAGAGATTATTTCAGAGTGATTTACTTTCTTAGCCATTTTTCCCTCTCCTAATATTGCTGGAATTTGTTGACCTTCCTGGCTTGTTGGAGGCCAGATTTGGAGGTCCTAAGATACCATGGACTCTGAGTTGCAAAATTACTCTATTCCGTAGTACTCTTTGACTAAATTCAGACCCATTTCAGTAGATTTAATTTCAGACTGATATTTGTGAATTATATAATGATGCTGTAATGAGAGTTGAGGGCTCATGTGTTGCTTTTGTAACATCACAGCACCAGGATTTCATGGAATGAAGAGAGAACTTGGCACCCAGATTAAAAATAATTATACTTGCAAATTTCATTAACTCCTCCAAAAATGCCTTTGCCTGGAAGCTCTGCTCTCCTTCCTCCTACCACATTCCAGTCAAAGCCCCCCAGCTGAGCAGATTTGAGCCAGGTCACAGAAGTATGAGGGGGCATTCAGGTTTACTGTATTTTTTTTTTCCCTCTAACTGTGGTGTGAGCAATACAAAATACTTCCTAAATCATTAACAATCCTGTTAACTGTTTGGTAGGTGATGCTATGGTGCTTTATTCTTTCTCACACTGGTGGCTTAAAACCAAGCCAAAACAACACCCAGACTAGTGTAGCTGGAAGTGAAATAATCTTTATGCGAGCTACTTTAGTGTCTTAAACGCCTTGACAATTTAAGAGGACCGTGGTGGTCTAGTAGTGTTACCCAGTAGTACTTCATAAGCATTGCAACGAGAGGTATTCCTGGCGGTGAGCAATGGGCCTTGGATTGCCAGGCGTAAAATGTTTGCAAGCAGAGGCAGCCAGTTCCTGTGGCATGTGCTTCATCTGGTTTTCTGACAAACTGAGGTTGCAGTGGTTCAGGGATTTTTTTCCCTCAAAATCAGTTTGGGGTAGAACGTGCTAGAAGAACAAAGCTAGGACCTGGAAAATCAGAGCACTTGTGGGAAAGAAGAACTGAGCTGGGTTCCTGGAAATGTCCTCTTCCTTAAAACTGGTCTGAAAATATTGGCAGTACAGAGTTTGGCTGGTGTAATTGAATGAGAGTGAAAGACTCTAGCTGATGCCATAAGTATAAATAGAAATAAATATCCTTAGATTTATTATAAATATGAGCTGTTTATTCTCTTGGAAATACTTTCCTCTGGTTTTTTGGGTTTTTTTATTAGTCTGTTGGAGAAGTTGCATAGTAGCCTTCACACAAAGTCAGAATTCAATAATGAAGTAATCACATGGTTTCACAGGGAAAATAATTTTGTAGCAAGTATACTGAAGATAAAGACATCTTGATGTATTAAACACCATGAAGACAGGCAAAGAAAACCAGACTGGGCAATTTTTATCTAGCATGTAACTGAAGAGATACAATTTAGATATCCCTGGCATAATAAAGTAAACCCCAAAGCATCTCAAGATCCTATTATTATTGAGGAAGGAAAAGATGCACCAGATAATTCAAAAGCTAAATTCTGTTTTCCACTGACAGGAAGATGTCTTATACTTTGTGTCAGAAGGGGCCACACAAAACAGACTAATATGTCCTTTGTGTAAGAGATTAAAAAAAAAAACCTTCCTGGGTGTATAAAAGATTCAAAAAAACAAAAAACAAAAGAAAACACCACCAAACCCCAAACCTTCTCAAATCTACTCAACTACCTTTGCTTTTGGGCTTGAAAAGGTATTAAAAGTATTATGGCATCACATAAATATAATTCTCTTTTGTGAAGCAATTTTGGTCCCTCTAGGATAAAGTGTAAATGGAAGGTGATGTGTTGCCTTGCTACACCCAGCCTGGTCTACACCAGAGGATGATGTCAAGCTATTTGGTTTTCCTTAATTTCGTGGACTTATGTCGTTTACAGTAATTAACATTCTGTACATCTTTTTATGGCTGGGTTTCATTTTCAGTCTGATGTTTGTTCTGTGGTGCTGCTACAAGACTGAGTGCTGCTGCGGTAGAAACAGCCTGGAGAAGAAGTCAATTTTGTAACAATGCAAATTGCATAAGCTTTACATGTAAAATAGGTTAACTTACAGTGGAGGAAATAGGGAACACCATTTTTACAGTGGATAGATCCTCAGATGCTACACATTTTTAGTACTTCAAATCAAAATATTTTGTGACTTACAATGTTCTCCTCAAGTTCTCATTTTATGGTGAATGTGTGCAATTATCATTACTAAAGTGCTATCATTCTCCACTGAAAACTTTTCAGTTTTTATCTTCAGTCTCACTTATTAGTTCTTCTTCTCCCTCTACACCAAGAGTATGTTGTTCCAAAGGTATTTTATTTGAAGGAGAGTGCCATTTATATTCCACTCTGTGAAATTAGTTTCAAGAGGGACTTTCTATTGAAGCTGTGGAAGAAATTCCCTGTAATGCAACATTAGGAGTAGCGTGTGGCACAGAACTAGAACCAGGCATCTGGCCTGCTAATGCAGCTGCTTCTAGAGCTGGTGGAGTGAAGGGACCACTGGCACTTGTGTGGCCATTTCCTGCTGGTGTCACCCATCTCCTCTGCATTGGTCTGTAGTTAAACAGGATGAAAAAAGAGAGGCAAAGGAGGGAGACAAAAATCCATCGGTCCCGCTGTACACGCTTGTGTGTTCTTGTAGCTATTTCATCTTATGAAGAGCCCAGTAAATGTAGTTATGGTTCAGCTCTAAATGTGTTGGGGTGGGGTTTTTTGGTTTTTTGTGGGTTTTTTGTATGTATATATTCTCCTGCAGTGTAATTTAGGTTTTCTACAAGGTTTTGGAGAAATTTGGGCCTTGCAGCAGATGTGCAGTGTTAGATGAGGGGCTGTCCATTATGAAAACTGAGTGCCTAAATTCAGCTGGTATCTTCATACCAGCATGGTTAATTCTTTTAACAAAGTCATTCAGATGATATTACTGTCCACTTTGTTGATTAACAGATTCTAAAAGCTTTTTTTAAGAAATGCAAGAAGCAATAACCTTTTTACTAGTTGAAAGATAATCCCCTATTTAGCATTTCTTAAAATGTTTTGAGGATTATATTTTAACAGCCTCTGTCAATAACCGTACTGAACAAAACCTGCATCATACATACCTCTACTGAAAGCATATTTGTCTTGGGAATTGACTTAGAGCTGTTTTGATTGTAAAAATCCATGCCACACTCTTGCTTGAGCTCCAGAGTGTTGACTATGTCAGTAATGACAAGTGATTTTCTTTTTTTTTTTCCTTTGGGCAGATAATTTCCACTTCATACAATTGAAACTGTATTTTAGAGTAGCTAATCTTTGTCTCATTCATTTTTAAAAGAGTTTCCAAATGTTGTTCTGTGCTGATTGGATTTAATTTTTAACTTGGCATTAGAACTGCTAATAATGACAGTTCTTCTTAGGATAATTTTAATGTTTAATATTGCAGTTATTTTTAATACAGAGACATGTAGCAGATTTCATCTTTCATCTATATATAGGCTCCTTTTGAGGGAAAAGCTTCTCAGCAGACTTTAATTCTTCATTATTTTAGCACAGTTAAAAGGAGGCAACACCTGTAAAGCTGCTTTATGTCAGAGCCCACATAATGTCTTTCTTGTTTAGCAAGTGGAATATTCAGTTTCACAAGCCATGACTGAAGTCAGTGAAACATACAAACAATCCTCCTGATTTGAGTAGGTTTCGGTAAGGATGATTACAAGGTTGTGAACGAAAACAGTTTGTGAAAGCAGGAATAGTGGAGGGCAAAGATGGGCTTTCCCACACAGGAAGGGGAAGCACAAAGACATGGTTATGTTTCCTCCTGTGTGAATTGGGGTCCATCAGTCTGTGACCTGAGGATCTCATACACAACGTATTGAATGGATTGGCTCATATTCTCAAGAGAAATTACTGCTTTTAAAGTGTATTGCATGGAATTTCTTAGAACCCTGTCAGCGTGCTCCAGAGCCTGATCCAGCCCACTGTCCTGCAGCCGTGGCTAAAAGCCAGTCCTGGCTGGTGTTTTACTTCATTGCCCATTTTTGTTCTCCATGAAAAATGGAGAAAAATTTCTCCTGCTTCACTTTGCCAGGTTCCTTGTAAGCATGTTCCCCCAACACACCTCCTGAAGTCAATGTGCAACTTGAGCTTCTCTTTCAGAGGTTTTTCCTCCTAAAGTTGATCACATTTTTGTGCAGAACCTATCACTCAGGGGTAGCAGTTCCGTGTTAATCTCTTCAAGTTCCCCTCTCCATCTTTCCTCTTGCACATATGCTTTCTGCTGGAACTATTGCTCCTGTAATGCATTTTTCTGTGGCTCTTTGAGGCAAGACTTTCTTTGTTTCTCTACTATTTTTAAACAGTTGTGCATATTTGTGGTGGTTTTGTGAATGATGTAAGTACCTGTCAAAGAAATCACTTTCCTGAGCAACAAACTACCCACTCATCTTCAGTACACTGAAAGTAGGAAAAAATAATCTTTCTTCTAAGAAAACATTGTCGAAGTTTGGAAATGCTTCAAAAGAATATTTCAGTTGTAGTGGTACTTGCCATGCTGAAAAGAAAATTGCACTGCTCTCAGAAATACAGCTCAGCCTTGTTGTTCTTGTAACAGTCATGTTTACAACCTGCTTTAGCTTGAAGGATTTGTTGACTATTCTTTGATTTGCAGCTGTTACAGTAACAAATTGGTGGTGATGTCACAAAGCAGTTTAAAGTGCCTCTTTCCAATCTGGTACCATCCCTATAATAAAACTGACATTAAACATTAATGTGTGCGCTTTACTGATGAGCAGAAAGAGATGTAACAGTATATTACTTTTTAATTCCTGATTAAGACTTTAAGAGGATGTCTTGTTCTATTATCTATGCAAATTGGTGGCAATGATGGCAATAAATCAGAAAAGAAGGACTTAAAATAAACCGCATCAGTCGTCTTGGTTCACGATTGATTTCTCATGCTCATCAAATCCCTGGATGCTTTGTGGTTTTTCTTACTGTGACAGGATTGCTTCCCTTGATCTATGATACTGAGTGGTCTGGAATTCTTTTTCCCCCCCAAAAAAAATTGTGAGTGTGCTTGGTGAAGTTTGTAATGATTAGGAGAGGATATACTTACTGATTAACACAAACAGATGAACCCATCCAGGATTTCTTTTTAGAGAACAACAAGGGTTTTGTTTTGTTGTGGTTTGGGTTTGTTCGTCTTTTTGTTTGTTTGTTTCATTTTTTTAAGCTTGTTTTTACTTTTATTTTGTTTGTTGTAGTTCATTTTGCAGCAAGTGTTGTCACTCCAGACAGGCCCTGAACTATTTTGTTTTCTTTTGTTAGTTGAACCACTTGAACTGGAGCAAAATATGGATGCAAATTAAATTAATGTTGAAAGGACTAACATCAGAGTGATGTTCCATCTTAGGCTCTTAAGAAGAGAGCTGGCTGTTCCTCCAGTACACATTTCTTTCTTCTCTGACATACTAGATTGTTTTGTAGAATAACATGAAATGTTTTGTAGTGACAGCAGAGCTTGATATTCACTAATAAGTTAATCACATTGAGAAGAATATATTAAGTGTAGAGACACATTTGTCGGCCATTAACGTTACTGGGAACAGAATTAGGTTCATAACATGGATTGAAGTCTTCATAATATATAAATAATAAAAGAGTTGTTAATATATTTCAAGTGAGTGAATGCTGATAATACCCAGAGCTAACTCACCATGTCCGTGATGCTCATATTTTATCTTGAGAACAGACTTGTGTGAGCTCTTGAGGTATCTTATTTCAATTGATCCACCCTGGCTGTTGCTGTGCTTTAACCCCAGGCAGCAACTGAGCCTCCCACATCAGCTCACTCACTGCCTGCCATGGGATGGGGAAGAGAATTAGAAGGGTAAACATGAGAAAATTTGGGGATTGAGATAAAGACAGCTCAATAGGTAGAGCAGAAGCCATGTGTGCAAGCACAAAAAACCAAGGAATTCATTCCCCACTTCCCATGGGCAGGCAGGTGTTCAGTCATCTCCGGGAAAGCAGGGCTCTGCCACAGCTATTGGTGACTTGGTATGTGCTGAGCACGATGCCATGTGGTCCGGAATATCCCTTGGGTCAGCTGTCCTGTGTCCCCTCCCAGCTCCTTGTGCACTGGCAGCCCACTCGTGGGTGGGGTGGGGTGAGGAGCAGAAAGGGCCTTGGCTCTGTACAAGCACTTTTTAGTGAGAACAAAAACATCCTTGAATTATCAACGCTGTTTCCAGCACAAATCCAAAACACAGCCCTATACCAGGTACTGTGCAGAAAATTAACTCTGTCCCAGCCAAAACCAGCACAGCTGTCAATATATATGGACTCAGCCCAGAGTAAATACAAGTGAATGTGATTGAAATTATGCCTTCTCTAGTCCCGTGGGACAAGAAGTTACAGTAGCAGCAGCTGAGCTGCTGTGCTGTTCGAGCAGTTCTGCTGGTGCATGGTAGCTCATGAAGCCATGCAACAGAGCCCCTGCCCAGTATTTGCAAAAACTGATGCTTAATCCCTTGGGTTGTCTGTCTTCGTTTAACGTTTGTGCTGAGTTCATGAGAGCTCTGCAGAGTTCGCCTGTGTGTGAGGCTGGGGTTAGTCTGGATAACATTCATCCATAGTAATTTCCACTGAAGCCTTTACCCAAGGATTTGTCTGAATAATTTTCGGTCATATGGTGCCTCTGATCTTTTCACATAATGAATTCCATTTTTGATCTACTGAAATTTTGCTCAGTTTCATAGAGTTCTCTGTAGAATTAAAGATGAACTCATTCAGATAAGAGTTGGGATGTAAGAATCTCACTGCTCAAACTCCATTCACTGTGACTGACTATATTTTGTGTGCTACGTTTTTCCAATTTATCAAAGGCAAAAGGGGAATTTGTTGTACTGGGTTGGTGAGAGAGTCCTAGTATGGGTTTGCCATATTATACATGGGTGCAGTAAACAACTATCCCTGTTAAGAGAGAGATAAGAACAGTGGGATTACAGTGGATGAAAGAAGGGAGAACGGAGAAAAAGGGAATGGGGGACCAAAGGAGTTGGTGAGATAACATATGCAGAGCAGTTGATGGATCTCTGGAATATTAATGATAGATTAAGTTGCAGCAATACATTGTGGAATCTCCACGAGTGCCTTAGCTTTGTAGTTTATTTTTTTGATTTGACAAGCAATGAAAGGTAGAAGTATGTCCATGTGATTGAGTCAGGGGAATTAGGGGGGAGAGAAAGAAAAAGAAATGAAGTATCTTGAAGAGCACATGTGTAGAGAAACTGTTAGGGGGTGTGTGTCAGACCATTTGCAACCAACAGTGACTAAAAGAAATCTCACTGACTCTGAGAACATCGTCTTTTCATCAAAAGAAATCTTCCAAATCCCCTTTGTTATGCCCACTGATAGTAACATATATGATTATGCACACTCACATTCTTGGGAACATGAAGGGAATGTGTGAATACTGTTACGGATGTGCTTTTTGTGCCCTGTTTCTGAAATACTGCTCCAAAACTGTAGCTGCCGTGTCCAGCAGAATAATTCCTTCCAGACCTTGTGGGCATGAGCTTTGCTTCTGCAAATGTAGGTGAGCAGCTTCCCAGTGGTGGAAAGATGGTTTCAGTCCTGAGTTGCAACTACAATTAGGTCTTCTGTTGCCTTCCATAAGTGTACGATTATGGCTTCAGTGCCACAGAGGTGTGAGGTTAATGAAATGCTCTGCAAAGGAGTCAGGTGGTGCTTTCAACCTCAGATGCCACAATGGAAGGAGCACAGGTTGCTTTTCAACAGCCATAGCAATTAAAAAGAATTCAAGTAATGAAAGCTCAAATTGCTTCTTTAATTTCATTTAAAGTGTTTCTTTAAAGTGATTTTAGTATTGAAAGTTATTGGACTGTAAAAGAGACCAACTGCTTTAGTTGACTTCTCGGAAGTAATTACACACCACATGCTGTGCTTCCATAAAACCGGATCTGTTCTAAGAATGCAAGGTGGGAAAGAGCCAGGTGCAATGTAGGAGTTTAATTGCTGAATATGCAAAAAGTCTGTAATGAGCTTTTAGATTTTTACAACCAATTGACTGACCTAAATTAATGAAATTTTAACGAACAGCGATTTCACAGATTAAGGGAGAGATTTTCATTTCAGTGCTCTTGATGTGTGAATCAAGGGATGTGTGAGGGTGTTTGTTCTTTTTTTAAAGCCTAAAACACTTGTTTTGGTAAAACAATGAAATGCCTGCTTTAAGTATAAACCAATAGAAAAGAGGTCATTACGGTGAAGAATGATATTCTGTTGGTTCATACATCCTGCTTCCTTTACTTGTACAAGTATTCCCACTGACATGAGGAGAACTTTAGTCTGTACAGGTGTTAGAGTTTGGGCCTTTCCATAGAGTCACAGAATATGGGAATGCCATTGGCTGTAAACAGTCTTGTAAGTTAGTTTAAGTAAAAATGTCCTTTTTTAGCTGAATCTGAGAGCAAGCCTTATACCCTTAACTAGTCTCCCTGGGAAAAAATTCTACCTTGGGCTAAAACTGACCCTGAGGGTTACGTTTTGTTCCTCCTCCGAGGTGTCATGAAATTCAAATGAAGGAAGGGCAATAGGGTTGCATTGTATAAAATAATGAGTCCATCTTCTGCAAAAAATAGAAAGAAGATCTCATGTTTTCACAGGTCTTCTTCTGCCAGGTGACTCCTGTGTTAGGTTGTCCCCTCTCATACCTGCTGTGAAGCAGGGGGGTCACGGAGGTCACTACAAAGTGGGTTTGTGGTGGGTGTGCTGCTGGCCTCCAATTCCTTTTTTGTGCTTCGCATATGGTAAAAACAAATTGGTGTCTTTGTCTTCTCAGAAATGCAACATGACAGTCAGAAATTGGTTTGTTCTCATGAGAACTTTCTTGCCAATAATGGGAGTTTTAGGAAGGGCTGCGAAGACAACAAGAAAACAGAAATGTGCCCACTAAGTAGAATTCCTGGATCTTTTAATCTGCCACTTCACTGCTCTACCCTGCCGTTGTCTGTTAATACTTTCCATTTTGACTTTAAATGAAACTTTAGCATAGAGCTGAATACATAATTGCATTTATTTTTTTGGCTTTGTGCTTGATCTAAAATAGCACATAAAAACAAAACAGGTATGGTTTTTTTTTTTTAAAAGAAAATTTGTCAGCATGTCTCGCTGACAAGAATATATATTTTTAACTCAAACCAAAAATAAAAATGAACAACCTTTGAAGCATCCTTATCTTCTTGAAATGAGTTAATTGCTAGAGAATCATGTTTCATGAAACAAGAACACATCTGGGACGTAGCACTTTTTCCCTGTAGTTCCTGGATGAGTTGATGAACCTCGGATTGTGGATTTGAACTCATTTCCCTATTCAGCCTGAAGAAATTTAAGTGCCTTTCTCCTGCATTCCTGGAAAGTATCTGGCTGCTGAGCAGTGGAGTCAGTCCGGACTCAGCTGAATATTTAAGGAAATAAAGCAATATTGAGTGGACAGATTGAAAACTGCCCTTCTTGCTTCCCTTATGGCTCAGTGTAGTCGTGACACCTTCCTGGGCAATAAACGCTGTGAGTTCAAACCTGCTGGAGTGTAGGCAGGATGTTGTGCTGCAGGTGAGTGTTCCAGCTGAGAGCAGGTGAGAATGGGGCTGCTGACACCACTGCTCTTCTATCAGCCTGGCTGAACCCTTCTCTTTTGCCGCCTAAAGCTACTTGGCAAATTTAACCCAAATTATGGCTTGACCAAAGCAGCTTTTTAGGCAAGCAGTGTGGTAAACAGCCTTATTTTCCCTATCTTTTCTTCATAATGGAGTGTATGCTATCATTGGGAAGGTGTGTCTTGCCCAGTGTATTAAGATGCAGCAAATCTCAGAGGAGTTGTTACCAACTGAGTAAATATATTAGGATCTTCACTGTATGGGTTTCCTATCTGGCCTTCTGGATTGTGCCTTCCTCTTGTTTCCCCTCCTGCGTCACAGTCAGGAACTGGGGGCCCTCCACAGCTTTTCTGAGACAAGAGTGTCCAGTGTGAGGGGATTTGTAAAGCACAATGCCCAAGGACACTTGGAGGAAACTCGAGTAACAGTCATTTCACACAAAATTATACTTTTAAATGCTATCAGGCACGAACTGTGAGCTGCCATAAATCTTGATGAATGCCTTGCTGTCGGTGCCCCTGCTTGAGGGAGTACAAGCATTTGTTGGTGTAAGGAATGAGGTATTAAATCATATCCAATTCTTTTTATTTCCATGCAGACATAATGGAAAATTCCATAAAGGATTCTGTAATCATATGCACATGCAGGTTTAAGCTTGACCCCCTTATGTCGAGTGGGGCTGCTTTTACCCAATATGCTCTGGCTGATGGATTTTGATTTTTACAGTATGTCAAAGCATACATGTGTTCTCACGAAGTTGAAGGACACATTAGCCTAGAGATAAAACAGGCCATCTGTCAGCTATTGCCAGGACACTCCTCTGAAGGTCTCATGCAAAGCTGGAGCCCCAGGAAAGCCCCACCCAGCTAGGGGAGTTGAGAGTGCCCAATTCTGAGTCAAGGGTGCCCATTTTTATTTTCCCATGTCAAAAGAACCCCTGAATTTCCAGTCTGTGCATAGCACAGTAAAGATACTTTGTCTTTTGAGCAC
This sequence comes from Acropternis orthonyx, assembly GCA_035583155.1. Classification (NCBI taxonomy): domain Eukaryota; kingdom Metazoa; phylum Chordata; class Aves; order Passeriformes; family Rhinocryptidae; genus Acropternis; species Acropternis orthonyx. The sequence continues at coordinate 562,317 of JAWWEU010000138.1, read as the reverse complement.
TTGAAAGTTAAACCTAAGGGTTCAGTGGGAAATGTCTGGGTAGTTCATGTTGCCTGGGATTTAATCAAGTGAAACTGAGGATGTTCGAGATGTAAAGGCAGAAAAGTTTGTGAACTGGAGGAGAAAACTCAGCATCTCAGGGTTTCTCATGAATGTTCAGATGAAAATTCAGCCTGCTAGAGACACTAGGAAAAAAACAAACAAGCAAACAGTGAAGACTTGTTTTATTTGTATTACTTTTTTATCAGATTTTTTTTTAGAGAGAGAAAACCCATTATTTTAACTCTTATCTAGCATTTTCTCTGCAGTTAATTAATTAATAAAAGCTTAATTTATATACGGTGATAATAGCTTGCAGGATTTCTTTCTTCTTTTTCATTCTCACTGAATGATAAAGCTGGATGTTTTTTATGTTGCCTTAGCTAAATCCTCTCTAATCAATATATCCTGCAAATCACCTGACTAATTTTATCTGGGAGTCATTTGAGGAGGATAAACTACAAAGCCTGTGCTTTGAGATGAACCATCCAGGGAGTAATATTTCAAACAGGCAAATGGATTAGAACTTTTCATGTACTTCGCCTCTTGTTTATTTTAAAGTGCTATTTCCTACTGCAGACTTTTTGGGTTTTTTTTCACTTTTGAAAGTCTGCCTTTATAATGTCCTTACATCACTCGGCAGGTTTCGCTACATGCTTATTATTTTGTATTTTAAGCCCATGGGCCAGGTACGTGCATCTCCCAAGTCGTGCGTGCCAGCAGAGCAGCAATGGGCAGGGCTGCTGCACTTTTACACCCTGCAGTTTATGAACAAGTATTTCAATATTCTTGAGCCTTGCACAAATCCTGTCACTGGGTGTAGTGGTTGATACTACCATTCCATAAGCAAGTTAGATATTGCCTTGTTGAGGTTGCCTCAGAGTTTTTCCCTCCTTTTCATTTTCCTAAAGCATTAAGTGGGGCAGGGATTCAAGTGACTCTCCTTGAGCTCTCTGGAGACATTCAGAAGCTGTGAAACTCTCTGCATTCAGTCAAGGTGATCCCTTTATTAGCAAACCTCTGAGCTGCTTCTGCTTAAATATACAGTGGTGGCGGCAACTGTGTGAAAATCAGCTTAAATGCTGATGCCCCCAAATTTCTCTTTGCTTTGTATTGGCTGTGGGCCAAGCAGGTAGGAATTAACTCTGTGGCTGTTCTTTCATTAAGTGTGACAAAGAACTCAATTTATTGTTAAGCTGGTGTGGGAATTTCCTGAGGTTAGATGTAGGAAGTTGAGAGCAAAGCCTACAAGCAGTCTTGTACAACTCAATCAAGAATCCATTCAGACTCAGGAGCTGTGATTTTGGTGCATATTACTGCTTGGGCGAGGGGAGCTTTAGACTAAGGGAAGTGTATCTTGAAATGTTAGGTGTTAGAAGTGAAGCACACATTGGGGGTTTTTGTCTTTGTCAGCATTATCTTGCTCTCTGAAAATTTGAAATCTGGGGAAGAAATGCTTATATATTCAGGGTACAAATAGTGCAGTGTGTGAACAGAACCTTTAAGGTGGGTGAGGACCACTTCTCTCAGCTGAGACCTGTGCTTCACTTCACCATCTGTAGAGTGAAGGTATCTTCACTTGTTGGACATGGGTTGAAGACTCGCTAGGTTGACCATTACAGCTCCTGTGTGCAGAGACTGCCTTGGTAATACTTTAAGAGTATGCATGCTCAGATATGTGGTACTAAAATCCTGAAATCATGTTGTCTGTGGGGTAGTTTTAAAACCGCGGTGCTTCTGTCATTGAAAACCACATGAAAACTACATGGTCAATGGAGAGGTAACTGCTCACTTGATCCTACGTTTCGGCTGAATTGCTGAGAGAAAGTGAATATAATGGTAATTTAGTGAAATTACAGAGGGGTTAATTTTTGAGACAGAGGAAACACTTGGAATTGCCTTAAAAGTTTTTTGATCCAAGAAAAGAAAATCCAAGCTGAAGTTTGAGCACTGGGGCAAAAGAAAAGCCTGTGAGAGATTTTGTTGTTCTCTGTAGGTACTGGCACGAATTGATCTGTATGGTTAGATTTAATGTGATGGCCAAACAGACTTCAATAGCTCATGTTATCAGTATCATAAAAAGGGATATTGTTTTTATCCCTGTATCTGTGATTGGGTGCTGCTGGTGCTCTGCGTGCTTCTGTTCATTTCTTAAATTGCCTGATTGTTATATTGTAGGGTTTTCTGTAGCTTTCTGTAAGTCTATGAAGATTTTAGCTTAATGCTAAAAGATTTAACAACTGTTTTCAGAGTGTTTCATTATCTTCATGCTGTTATATGTGTTCAGCTTCTGACATCTAAGGCTTTATCTGTACCAATTCTAGTGAATTTCTCTTTGACAAATATTAAAACTGGACAATCAGACCAAGAGATGAAACTCATAGACTTAGGCCAGTACAAATCAATAGAATGTGAAAGCAAAACTCAAAAGATAGCTACAAGCTGAGCTGCACTGACAGCTGATGGACAGAGCTTTCCTGCTGTCTGATTGAAGTTGAGTTTGGCCTTTGCATAAGTTGAAAGAGAAAAAGGTTTAGAGTGGCCTTGGCTTTGGCTTTCATCTTTGGTAAATATAAATCATCAGGGGTGCTTGAACAGAAATGCAGTGGTGGCACTGTTTGAGGTACAAGAGGAGGGAATGCTATTTTATCAGAATATCATACTGCCTTCAACTTCTGTCATACCATCTTAAATTTTGACTTCTAGGTTAGATATTGAGCCACGTTCAGAGTTTGTGACTCTTAGCACAGAAGGATATTGCCACTATTTCTAATGGGGCTGTTTGTAAACTCTTAATTAAATACACTTACAGTTTGCTAATATTAAACTGTGTAAAATTTTCTCTTTACCAACTAGTCAGCACCCCCAGTGCACTGCAGTTATAGTCACTTAATTCCTACCATATCCATAGCACATCAGTTACTCTCGTAAGGGAGATCAGGAGAAAGTTTAAATGTTACAAATACTATGCAGAGTGGTGTTGTTACTGAATAGTTTTAGATTAAAGATATGCTCCTCTGTGACCTTCTGGAAATGTCAAGGTGTGGTAAAATGGCAAACACTGGATTGTGTTTAATAAAAGTACTTTTCAAGTTCCCTCCTTGAAAGCACAGTTAGCTGTGTAGTGTTACTGAACAGCATGTTGTGATGAGGTGTTTAGTCTCTACATGAAATTTGAATGAAAGCGTATTAATCTTGCTCTCTCAGTGTCCTGCTCTGCGTGCATCCACAAAATATTTCCCTGCTCTGTAGCCCACCTGGCAGACTGCTGAACTGCTGAGACCTTCTCTGGCAGAGCAGTGTGCATGTCCCAGCTGGCTCCAGGCCATCGGGTGGCAAAGCCTCTTACACCACGAGCCCGTCCTGCTGCGAGAACGCGTTTTGTCATTGTTGAGAAATCTGCCTTAAAACAGCTGCTGCAGAGCTGGCAGGTTCAGCTCTACCTGCTCTGAGTGTCTGTCCATGTGGCAAGGCTTCCTCAGAAATGGCCTTGTCCTGCCTGAGGGAGGTCTTGTCCTGTTCTTTGCAATTGGGACAGGTCTGGAGCTTGCCATGTTTGTAAAATATGAAGGACAACAGTGGGAATGTGGTAACTGCATCTGCTGAGATGCAGGAGGGCTGTATTTGCCTTACTGGTTGTCTTGTCATATGACAAAAACGAAAGATGGGATAGGGGATTTCAAGCTTCTGTGAAATGCTCCTGACACGGGCAGTGCTTGTAAAATCAATATTTGACAAAACACTGCTCTGTACTTCTGCTGAGCACTTGCATTCTGCAACAGTTTGCAGCTCTGCGTCGTGTTGCAGTTTTAAATGTCTTAATAGGGCAGAACATGCCTTCACAAATGAAATCAAAATTATCCACAGAGGAAATGGAAGAGCAGAAACGATCAGATAACGTGGCTGTTTCCAAATGAACACTGCTGTATGATCAATACTCATTTTGAGAACACAGTTTGCTTTAGCGTCACTGGAGTCTTTTACCGGTGAACAACAAATGTGTTGGAACACCAAGCCATCCACATTCCTGAGGTAGTTCAGTAGCTTGATTTGACAGGTCCCTGAAGGATGGGAGATCAGCTGTTCAGTAACATGCAGTTGTCCAGAAGCGGGTTCCAGCCACACAGCACCTCTGCAACAAACCTCACCTGTGCGTCACAGAGGGGACAACAGACCCCTGGAGCCCTGGAACCGTGTCCTGTGGCGAAGGATTGAGGTTGAGCCCAAGATCAGCTGGAACCTATCCAGAGGAATCTAGTTAAGGTCTATAGAAAAGGGAACAGTACATTTCAAAATTCTCAGTACTGTCATCTGCCTCCAGAGCTCAAGGTGACAGTAGGTGGGGTTGACTGAGGAGACAAATGATTGATGCACTACATAAAGCATGGGTGTGAAGAGCCCTGGAAAAGGGCCTAAATTTCTTATAACATAGATGAAAGTAACAATGTAACTGAAATGTAAATGAGGGAGAAATGAGTGTAACCTCTTTTGCATTTCAGGTCTGCTTAAAGCAAACAAACCAGCCCTGCAGGTTTGGGGTTTTTTAGTATTTTGGTTTTTATTTTTAATAGGGTCAAAATTAAATGGCATTTTTGATGGACCTGACTGAAATTTGGTTTTATGCTTTTCAGACTTTTGATATATGTAGAGATGTTAGCTTTGCATCCCAAGACAGAAGAGAATATTCCTTCCGTGCTCTCAGATATTTTCACGGGGCAGTTATAAAATTTTCTGCAGCTTTAATACAACCCCCACAGCTCTCTTTTGAGGGCTTTCCCCCTCTTGTGATGTTGTCCTGACTCCTGGCTGAGCTTCTGCAGTTTAGCTGTGTGATCCCATCATTACTGGCATAGCTGGGCAGGGTTCAGTAAGGCAGTACTTGGGCTGAGTGGCATCTGATAGCAAAATGCCTATTGGCTGAAATAAGTGGTTTCAAGGTATTTGTGAGCCTCAAAAGATGGTCAATACCTTGGAGCCCTTTGGGAGAAAAGGTGTACTGATGCAGCGTGCTCTGTGAGTGTCTGATGACTACTCTCACTCCTCTCCCCCAGTGTTGGATAAAAGAGTGGGGTTTCTTTCACTGAAAAGCTTGTTCTTCTCTTCTGTCTTGCATGGATCACACATTATTTTCCTGCTGTAGAAAGCAGCCCTTGAAAAATGTCTGTCCTTTTAGCTGTATATAGCATTATGGTTGACATCACATCTGTCTAACAATTTGTTCAAATGGTCAGAGTTTCATTGCCAGCTTTGGGGGGTTTTTTGGGGGTTTTTTGTGGTGTTTTGGTTTGTTTTTGTTTTGTTTTGTGGGGTTTTTTTGTTGTTTTTTTTTTTTTTTTTTTTGCATTTAGTCAACATGCTGAAGCCAGTTTAGTGCCTGAAAGTCAGAAATAGGTTGGTGCTGGGTTCCCGAAGTGTTGTGGATGCTTTAGTCTTTTTAACTGGAATAAAAGTTCTGAGAACTCCATGCAAACACCTGGTCTTCTATGTTAACTTTTAAATGGTGGGGCAGGAGGACAAGAGGATTTTCATCTTTTTATTTATCCTCAGCTTAGCTGAAGTTGGTTATGTTGCTTGGTGGAGTCCCCCTCCGTGGTAAGCACTAGCATTTTGTAAAGGGCTGATGTCTGGACTGACTGAGGTTCCCTTTGTTGTGAAACAGGCACAGAAATAAGATAAACCAAGACTTGAGAGAACAGGAGAGATGGTGCCAATTATAGCCTGTTGTTAGGCCATTCACAAGTGGAACCATTTCTATTTTCCCCCTTGAATAGACACCAATGAGTAAAAGGCTATTTGAGATTCTGAGCCTCAAGATGCTCTTCTTTGGAAGGTTGGGGCGGGTTGTTCGGCACAGATGTCAGTGAAGGTACCTTGCAGGGTTGGAGCCCAAGTCTGCAGTAGGATATGACAAGCTGCAGGAGTTATACACAATTAGCTTAAGGGGAAAATCTATGATCTTTACAAAGATAATGTACTTAGCTGGTTAATAGGGGGCCTGCTGGTCTGCAGATGCCGAGTCATTTACTAATTGCCTCACTTGCATCATTGCATTAAATTTTAGATCTGATCTCTAGTCCTCTGCTATGCCACAGAGCAAAAGGAAATCATGTGCTTCCTCCCCTCTGCTGGCATGTGTTGACCTTTGGAGCCTGGGCCCTGTCTGGGAAACAGCACTGGCAGTGCAGGAGCATTGCATCCTCCAGCTCTGCTGGGCCCAGCTCAGCTTCCTGCCTGTGAAGCAACCCTCTGTTTGTCCACAGGCTGGGCATGCTCTGGAAAATAAACAAGGTCATGCCAGGTTGGCCTTTGCTGGAAATGCATCTCATCCCCTCTGTATTGTCATCTTTAAACAGAGAAAGTTAAATTAGTGATGAAAGAGATTTTGGGGGCCTGGGGGTGTGTTTGCAGTACAGTGGACAGTGAAGCAAAAAGCTGCAAAAAATTAAATGTTCATATCCTTTGAAGTCAGGCTAGGGTACTGTGACTCTGTTTTGATTCATGCCTGCTGGCAAAAATAAAGCAGGTTGTCAGTAAAGAAAGCCTTTCTTCAAATCTATTTATTACAGCTAAAATATTCAACCCACTGGTTGGTTGGTGTATTGGCGCTGGCAACTATTGCAAAATTAGTAATGCCTCAGAGCTGCCAGGAGCCAAAGCAAAGGGCTTGGAGTGAGCCAGATCCTGTACTCTTGGAGCAAAGTTCCATCGTTCTGCAGAGGGCTGTAGAAACATGGATCAGATCAGCAGTGGCACTAAAGAAGCCCATTGTCCTACTGCATCAGGGCTTGTGGTTGAGTCGTAGAGCATTTATTTGGACTTTTGCCCCATGGATGCTTTAGAATAGCATAAACCTTGGTCCTTTTGTTAAGCCGGCAGCTTTTCCTTTAAAGGCTTACAAAAGAAGGGACCTGACAGGTTCATGACAATGTGTGAGACACAGCTGATCCAACTGACCAGCAAGGAGTGCAGGTCACACACTGCCCCACGATACCCCCCCTTCCCATCAGCTGCCAGAGGGCAGAGCTGGGTGGCGGGTTGGGGCTCTGGCATTACACTGGGGGAGTGCTGTCCATTCCCTGTGGTGCAGCCCACGAGGAATAGGCATACTGTGACATCAAGAAGTCTCCAAAATGCCTGTTACTGGCTGTCAGGCCAGTGAGATGGGTCTGTGGCTCTCCAAGGCTTCGTGTCACTGCCTGTCTTGTCTTGGGGTTAAAGATTTTGCTGCACACAGTGTTGCACCTTGATTGCAGTTGTAAATGAGTTTAACTACCCTTTGTAGAATACTTTTAATAGGAAAAAGAAAGTAAAGTCTATTCTAAAAATATCTGAGGTACACAAGTAGATAAACTACTGAATATGCTCATGTGTTATTCAGTTTAGAGAATCTAGATTTATACAGATGTCCTGTTCAAGGACTGTCTGAGATGTGAGTGCACTGGCTGCCCAGCTGAACACTTTGTGAAGCACCAGACATTTCGCTGGCTTTATTTGAAGGTTCAATCTTCACAGCCACATTTTCATCATTGAAAGAAATAAATGACAAATTTAGTTTGCAGTCCTGTGGAATGGCTTTCTCTGGGAGGAGTAGATGAGGACCTGAATGTATAAACTTTGTATGACTTGAGCTATTTAGCCCTGCTAGATGACCTCCAGTGGTCCCTTCAGACCTCAGCTATTCCTGCGTTCTGTAAAATCACCTTGAGTTATATTTACTGGCAGAGGCAAGTAAATCAGAATAGGCTATATTTAATTTGCTTAAATTCATTTGTTCATTGTTTAAACTGGAGTCCCATACTTTATTGTTATCTTGCTTAATGCAGTTTCCATTTTGAGCATTGCTACCAGCATGACAAGCCTTTTAATCCTGGAGAATTTTCTGGGAAATCTACCTCAAGTCACACAGACAACTCTGTGTCATCTTTTGCATTTTTTTTTGGGACCATTAGTGACTTTTGTCAAATAAACTCTTCCTAGCAGAAGTTCATCCTTGTAACACATACCAGAAATCAGACTGCACAGGTCAAAACCTCACTGTGGTCTGTCACCCCTAAATAAGGTTTCTGTAGCCGGGGGTGAAAGCACCCAGGGAAGCACACGGAGATGCCGCCTCAGTGGCTGGTTTGCTGGTGAATGGTTCTCCCTCTGCCCCGGCTGCTTTCATGGTGCTGAGCATCTCACTGGTGTACATATATAACTTCTTTCTCACCTTCCCTAGCTCACAGTCTCTGTGTCTTTTACAGAGATTTCAGTGTAAACATTCACAACCAGAGTGCGTGGATACAGTGATGTGACAGCCAAGTGGTTAATTATAAATGAAAGAAAAACCCCTTTAAGCTGCGCCAGTCCATTCAAGTGATCCAGATTTGTCTGATAGCCTGTGTGATCATGCTTCAGTTAACTCTGTCACAGTGGATTTTCTGTGGTTTGCAATCTCCCCCATGTTCAACTCTTGTTCGTTGTTTTTGACACTGAATTTTGCTGTAAACCTTAGAAGGGGTCAGAAATTATAAGCTGAAAAACCCAAACCCACTATTTTCTTTAGTCATTCTGTTAGATCTTTAAGATCTTGAATGTGGTATTGGTGGAGATTTTATTTGGAATAAAAAGAGTTTCCACCAACCATCCAAACAGTAAATGACGTGTAATTGTAAAAAGCAGTGATACACTGTAATTAGATACTAGTGCTATAAAACTGTTTGAAAATCAACAGATGTGAAGGGAATGGGTGCTATTTTTTAGGAATCCAGATGAGAGAAGAACAAAATTCTAAACCAGATTTTGATTGATTTATCGACACATGAGAGAATTCACAGACCAGGGAGCATAGAACTGACTGCCTAGAGGAAAATCTGTGATAGCAGGTGCCCATATCCCTGTAGCTGTGGAGCAGGCATGGCTCTGAAATGCAACCAGAACATTTATAGGACTAGTAGGGTGCTTTTGAGTGCAGGGCTGGATGAAATGTGCTGGCTTTTGTCTGCTTAAGACCATCCCTAGTCTGCCCTCTCTACAGCTGTCTTCCTGCTCTGGTCTCTGAGTCTCCCCCGGCGCTGCTGCTGCAGCAGGAGAGACAGAGGCTGCTGTTCGTGTTACGGCTCCGCAAATCACTCCGGCAGTGAACGTTTTCATGCCTGTGATTTAACTCCAGAGGAAACTGCTGCTGAGAACATGACAAAGACTGGAGAACGGGGAGGTTTTATACTGATGAGTCCTGAGTATTCGCATCCTCTCTACTTCATTTGGTTCTTTATCTTGTAATGGTGAATGCTGGCATAAAATGCTCAGCTGTGATCCCCTGGGCCTCAGAGGCGCAGTAGGGGTGGATTCAGCCCTGACCTGAGCAGGGAGGGGAGAGATTCCTGTCCCCAATGACATCAAGCACAACGTGGGAGAGAGCTAAGCAGAGCTTTTGCATCTCTGGTGCCCATGGAAGTGTATGATTCAGCCTTTTTACCTCCTTCAGGAAAGTCCTTGTCTCACAGGGAAGTTGGTGTGGATTGCAGCTGTGCGACCCTTCTGTGCACCCAGGTCTGCAAACCCTCAGTAATTCTCACCATAGCTGGTGTTTGTCTTGACATGTGTGAGCTTCCTCTGCAGGCAGAGATTTGTCACTATCGTCATCTTTAATAGCTTATTGGAAAAAATATAAAGACTAATTTTTTTTATATATTTTAATTTGTTAATCTCTCATTACGCTGATACTAGAAATCTCTGGGGATATAATTGGAGAAAATAGTAATATCAGGGCTTACTCATGCTAGTAGGTTCTTCCCATAGGTACGATATGTTATGGCACTGTGTCTAAGACATTATTTTAATTGGTCTGATGCAGACCTTCCCAAGTCGAATGATTTATTCTTATTTTATTACTTCGTTTCTACTTCATTACTTCATTTGCTACCTGTCATAAAAGAGGAGACAAGGCGGCCAGTGTCTGTATTGAGAATGCAGAGGACCAGTGCCTTTTGTAAATCATCCTGATGATGGTGAACATTTTAATGTCTGTAATCTGAGCTATGAAGGAAATTGCTGTTCAGCTTCTGATGAAACAGAACGTAGTGTGATAAAAGAGCAGGAAGGCCCATTCTGAATAATGGGGACAAAAGTTGTGCAACATTGGTGACTGTAACTTGTGGGAATGTAGGAGAGAAAAAATAAAAATTGTAACTTGTTCCTCCATTTTTTCACTTAGTATAAGCTCTTGCCCTAGGAAATAACAAATAATAAAAATGACAGTGAAGCAAGAAATGTTGTACAACAAACCACATTTTTAGATTTTTCCCTTTTCTTTCCCCATCTTGCTAAGAAGAGAGTACAAGCAGAGCATTGCTTTTCTTTCCAGTGTCACTAAAAGCATTTAAGATTCACTGCAGTTCATTGGCCCTGCTTTCTGCATTGTAGAGTTTGAATAACTTGTGAGAACAGTTACTAAGTAAAATGAGCATTACTTTATTATTGGGCAAACAAGGTCTTTGAAAGCAGGGCAGAAAGCAGTAGGTGCTGTAGATCTCTTGCCTGTGTTATGTGTCTTTCTGCCCTACATAAACTACCTAGTAGGGTGCCTTCCTTTTCCTGCCATTCAAAGTCACATTTGCATCCTCAAGGACTACATTTTTGCTCCCATTAGGTGCATGGACTCTGAAAGGAAGAAGAACGAATTGGACTCTCCTCCAAGTGGTGCCAGCACAGCAGTGCTGGTGATGTTCCAGTTGGAAAGGCTCCTGGTTGAGCGGGCTCATTCTTGTGTTCTTTGTTGTTTTGTGGGTTTTTTCTGCTGTTCTTTCTTCCTTTTGACAAAGCTGTCAAAATCCGTGATGTTCTGATTCTCTGCAAGTTTGTTGTACAAGTTTAGTTTGCAAATTGAAACATGAATTCAATCCCTACTCTTCTATCATACCATTTGTGTACAAGCATCTACGAAAGTGCATTGACTTACACTGCAGAAAGCTGTTTTTTCTGTGAGCTCACAGCTGTGTATCAGTGGTGACCTTCTGTGCCATTCATCTCATTCATTGTGATAGGACTGTGACCATTCCCTGGTCAGCCAAAGACATGGATCTTAGTAGTAGAAATACTTGAGATTTATTTTATTTCATGTAGCAAACTACATCCATAACAGACCCAGGGTGATGGCTGAGGACTGGCAGAGAGGGTTCACACCTACACAGTGAAGAGAGAGACCTGCTGTAGAGGATGAGGATTCTTTTCTTATGGTTCTGTGAGTTTTTCCCTCCTGCCAAGAAATCCCATTCTGGGGAGTTGAAGAGTGGCTTAATTTCAACTCAGATGTCACAGGTGAAACCTCAGACAGAAGAACTAAAGTGGGACTTCACAGCAGGGAAAAAATTTTGTTTGCAAATGCAAAGTAGTTAAATAATGCGAAGAAATCTTAGGGCCTAATTCCTCTGTCTTCTCCATGGGGGAAGAGAGAAGGTTGTGCCTGAGCTGGAGGAGATCAATCTGGACAAACAAAGACTTGGTTTGCACAGTCCTGGAGGTCATTTGCTTCCTCTGCCAGTATTCACAGAGCAGTGGCTGCTCCTCAGCTGTAGCTCCACATTTGTCCACCATGAGTTGGCCCTTGGCACTTGCCTTTCCTGGGCTCCACTCCATAAGGTGTGCTGTAAGGCTGTACCTACAGCTCTGATTTTACACTCTGCTTGGCTCAGCTGCCACTGAACTCAGCTTTTGGAGTTTTCAGCCAAACACCTCGCTCACTTTGTAGTAAGTGGATATCATCACTCTGTACATGGGCCTTCCTGCCCGTGCTGTGATTTGCTCAGCAAGCTCCAGACTCAGTACATTTGCTTGAAATCCCTGTGCTGCTCAGAGCCAGAGAAATGCAGGCCTTGGGGCTGTGTCGAGTGTCGCTACATGTGCAGGCTGAGGCAGTGTAAGTCCTGGTCCCATGCAGCTGTGGGATTTTATGTTTATCCTCCCTTGTCAAGGAGGGTGTTTTGTAGGTACATGTATGAATGTGATGCTTTATCATTGTGTACAAGGTGGTTTTTTGCCCCAGTTCTCTGGCATCCTGTAGACCATATGACATTTCAGTGGCTCTTCAAGAGCTTCAAATGTTGCGTATTTTCCTAAAAAACCATCCTCTGATTCTTGCTGTTCTCATGGGAGTAGGATCGTGACGCCCTTCCAGAAGTTCTCATTGTATTTTTACAGACATTTTCTAACTCCTTCTCAAGTTGTAATTGTGCCATTTCTTTTTCCTGAGAGCACTTTTGGCACTGTTTACTGAAGGTGAACTTGCAAATATGTAATGTCTTGGAAAAAAATTTGCCGTTTAGTGTATAGCAAATGCCTTGCTCAAAAGCATCTCAAGGTTTAACGTGGGGATGACATTGCATGGCTTAAGGCCTTAGCTAGCTGACCTTTAGCACCCCTCTAAAAATAGATCCCTTTCAATGCTGGCTCTCTTTCAGTGGCAGGTGGGGTTGTGCAACGGGTCTTCATTACCCCTGGCACTTTCTCAGTGAAGCATGTGAAAACTAGGCAGGTTTTCCCAGTCTATTCTATAGCAATAGCCTGCATTTCTCAGTGGAAAGACTTCTCATTATCTTACACTTTTAAATGTCTTTAAATAAAAGAAGTATTTAACACAAAGATCAATGCCTGTGCAGTTTAAAGATACACACTCTCTTTTCATGGCACTTAATCAAAGTTTGAACTTCGTCGTTTGGTTCAACCTAATATTAATAAGAGCAGTTCAGAACTAATATTTTATAATCATCAGTGCTTATAGAATGTAATGACAGGATTGAGAACCCTCAGGTTAAATAAAGGCATGGATTATTTAATTAATTGACTGAAGTATAAGTTCAATCTGATGGAACTTTAACTAGAATTTCTTTACTGTTCTTTAGGTTTTACCTAATGGCTCTTAAAAGAAACCAATAAATGTGTGAGACTTGGTTTTGTATTTAATTATGAAAATATATCTAGTTCTTTTTGTGGCCATCTTTGGGGGGAAGGGAAATCCAAGAGAACAGCAGGAGTGCTGTATTTGGAAAACAAAATATACCTTCTGCTTTTAACTGTTGTGTAAACAGTGTATCAACATCGATGAGGTAATTTGGAGGTGGGAGCTGTGATTGATGTTTCAATGTAAGTGGAAAATTCTTTCCAAACAAATGTAATCCCTTTTAATTCTTACTGAAAATTATATTCTCCCTTTGTGCCTTTCTCTTGTCAGATTTCAAGGCTGGAACAGCTTTAGGACCTTTGAGGGTTGTTCTAGATCATCTTTAAAGGTTTCTTCCAACCCAAACAATTCTATGACTGTCTCCATATAGCATTTTTAACTTAACATATATGATACTTTCAGATATTGCAATAAAGGTATTTGCATTAAAGATTTATTGGCAGTCTCAGCACCATAATTACTGTGGCTGGCACATAGCATGTTTATACTTTGTATTATTCCAATTAATGCATGTAGTGTAAAAAATAAAATCTAAAAAAAAAAAAAGAGCAAGAAACAAATGAAAGCAAAGAGGTATTTTTAGGAAAATATACTAAATATACTTAAGTCTCCCAGCAGGATTGTCTATATTTATCAGCCTTCTTGGGGAATTTTGGAAAGCGCTGCTGAACTGGGATTTGGAGTCCATGGCTGCTCTTCACATTCAGTCTCAGCAGCTGGAGTTACTGTAATTGCAATTTCCATATTGTATCTATTCAGAATCAATTAGTAGCATTTTATTTCATAGTGAAATACAAATAACTTTCTGCTTCTTAATGATGCATGCAGGAGTGGGCAGGTCTAGAGTGGGCTATTTAAAAATGAGGCATCCTGCTGGTTTTGGTGCAGGGAGCTTCCCCCAGTCCCTCGGTCCATGTGTCGTGTAAAGTAAAACATGCAGAACTCCACAGAAGTCCTGCTAGACTGTATCCAACCACTTGGTCCAGCAACCTGTCTTCTGCAGCATTCAGGCCATGCTGAACATTGTGGCCCCTGGACTTCGTGGCAGGTGATTATCAGTTTGAGGATTTGGGTTTTTGTCTCAAATATGTGCCGTGTATCTTCATTTTTATTTTATTTTTTATGTTCTATGAGTGCATTTCCCTTCAAGCTGCAGTGAAAATGTTTCTCTTCCTTTAAAGACCTGTCGCTGCCATTTAGATTTTCTGGGTTTTGTTTGCACAGGGGAAATCCATGAAAGTCACTGGCAGTGCCATTTATATCACCAATTCAGAAATTACAGTACAGGTACACCCTGTGCTTTCATCAGTATCGTTAGGTCAGAGAGGAGAATTTTGCCATTGTATCTTTCAGTCCTTAATTATGATAGCACCTATATTTAATGTAATTTTCTCTACCCTTTATTGTTGTATTTGGCCTAATTCTGTTGCTTTCTGTGCAGACTTATTGATTAGGTTGGACTACTGTCTGCCTGACTGCAGGATCAATCTAATTATAAGCAGAAGAGCAAATTCATGAGAAACTAATAATAACCCTTCTGGTAGTGATGCTCTGTGATGATTTCCATGTTCTCTTTGTAGTACGTGGGTTTTTGAGCCTGACACACTGAAACGCCCTTCCAGTAGAAGCAGTGGAATCAAAATTTGTTTTTGAATGGGGTACAGTGATGCATGAAAATGAGATGAGGAAACCCCAGGGAAAAGCACAGTGGTAAATTACAGTGAAAAAAGAAGTCTCAGTGCAACACCCCTGAGTGTTCTAATAGAAAATTAACCTTTCTTGTGATGTTTGTTTTCAAGTTATTCTTTCAGTCCCATTTTAGAAAGTGTTTCAGCTTTGCTATTGATACTTTTTTGAATATGATCTCTCTCTGTATCGTCATAAATGTCTGGTATGTCATAAATAAACCTAAAATAATTAAAATAGAAGTGTGTATCACAGTCAGGTGGTGACCTTCCTGAATGACCAGCATCTAATGCCTTCTGCTTTTTATCCTGCGCAAATCAGTGAGGCAAAGAAAGAAGCAGATGTCGTTAGAATGACTGTGTAATAACAAATCCATGCAATTATATCATGCTGTGTTCACATTTTGTTTCTTCCAGAATCAGGTCAGTTTTGCATAGAAGTTTTTATTTTGCCAAAACTCATTCCGCATTTATTAGCTTTTTTATCTTTTTCTTGGATATACCACTTTAAGACCTGAATCCAAATTAAATGTGCAAATAGAATAGACACATTTATAAAGAACTGTTGAATCATCTAAAAGAAACTTTGCAGCATGTTGGTTAGCCTGAAGTACTTTCCCTTCAGAATGCTTTTTGTTTTATAAAATCGGCTGATGGTTTCACATCTTTAAAATAAACAGACGCCCATGCTTGAGTATTTCCCTCAAGCTGAAACCAAGCCAAGAGCTGCACCACATAGCAGTGTCTCCTTGCCAAGCATCTCCTATCAGTCCCTTTGGAGTTTTAAGTTTTAATTGTATATATTTTCTGTCAAGTTGCAGTTCTCTCGTTTGTTATGTCCTCCAGGTAATGTAACAGGGAGCAATCTGTGCGCTGCACAAAGCTGTTTGACGTGTTCGTTATCCCCTCATCCCCGAACAGGAGCTGCAGTTCAGGTTGGATGATTTAACAGGTCCAGGCTGGTAGGCTTTTACGTTGTAGGTGCTTCAGGTTTATAATGAAAACCTATGCTTGTTACATGACTTCTTCCCACTGTAAAGAGAGAGCATTAAAAGAGAATTTCAAAACTCGTGTAAGTAGTAAGTGACAGTTGATTCCACGTATATGTGCTTGTGCCTCATCTCAGCCAGGCTTTGTTAGTCAAGAAGCAGTGGAAGGATCCAGAAAGCTTTTCTGAAATATTGCTTGTTGCCTTAGCTGATCTCAGTTTTCTGACACTCCTCTCTATGACTGAATGATTGCTTTTTTACTTCCATGTCTTCTTAAAATAGCCTCTACTATTTCTAGAAGAGCTTTAATAAATAGAAATAAATTAATAAATTAATAATTAGCTGAAGATGTGGATAGCTGCTGGCTAGTTAAACTGCTTTGTCAGGGAGAGCATAAAAGTGGAGCAGAATCAATCACCAGGAAAAACCTTAGCGTTGCTAGTGGGCAAAGAAGAAGGTTCCTCATGTTCACTGAAGAAGAATGTCGCTGTACTGCCCTGGCTGGGTCCAGCCCTGGGTGCTGCTGTCTGGGGGGAGCAGTCAGCAGTGTCCTATGATTTAGTACTCCTGATTTTTCTCTTATTTCATTGGCAGTGTGTTTCTAAGCCAGAGAGAAAATTGACTTGACTCTTCCAGTGTTGTGATTTCAGGTGATGTTATTTAGAGACCGGTGAGGCTCCTTAGATGCCTGGAAGTGCAGGGGCAAGACTTACAGCTATGGGAGCCGGAGCCAATAGAGGGAACATGCAAAGGACGGGAGAATATGCTGGTACAAATAAATCTGCCATCCTCTGTTCTCATTTACCTGCAAAGAGTGCAGCTACTCACGGAGAATTAGCAGGGGAGAACACCAGCAAGCACGGCATTATTCTACTGCTGCATCTGTGCCTGCACAGAGTTTCCTCTGCTGGGTTTTTGTCCCGGCACTGAGTGTGATCCTGTGACAGACAGGTAGTGAAAGGGAAAAACAAAATCTGTATGTGAGTAGATAGGCTAAAAATCTGGAAATTACTTTCTATTACACACTTCAGTGATTCTTTGTTCCTTACTTGTCTAAGTGTTGAGCATTTCTTGCCTCATTTATTTGCTTTTTCATAATATGTGTGCAATTGATTTGATATTTCATAAATGTTTTGAAGAGATTTTCCTGGGTAGATAAGGGATATTGAGGATGGGTGTATTTGTCTACCTACTCTACAGTAGAGTGTATTCATTAGAAGGCAATATGACATGTGAAAATTGCAGAAGGACAGCTGAAACATCAATAAATCTAGATTACACCTTGCTCTTCTCTTCAGCAGAGGCTTACCTCAGTTATTTTTTTAAATAAGGTGTCAGCGTACATAGCTATTTAGGAATGTATTTCTGGAAGAAGGAGGGAATCATGAGGTATGTCCTGAATCCGTGCCTCTGAAACACAGATCTTGTATGGATGTTAGCCCCAGTACAGATCCTTTGTTACAAGTTTCTGTTTAGAAGGGTAGACAAAAACATAGATGATTTTTTTTTTGTTTGTATGTTGTGTGTGTATATATATATATATATATATTTTATATATATATTTTTTTTTTACAGGACTTAAATATGTACTTGAAAATGTACAGTGTTAATACAGTGCTAGAATTAGGGATAAAGCGCTTTGTTAGATGAAAAAAATAAAACATCTTTCACCATTATGCATTCCATAGATGATCAAAGCAAAGGAATGATTGCCATGGGTGGGCAATCCTGCATAATAATGCAAGATGTCACAGAAGCAGAATATAGATAGCCATGAGGAAGACTGTTTTTTTACTGAACTGAGAGGGAGAATTTACAGAATGTCTCAGGGTCACAGAGTGGTGCGAATAATGAAACTCGTGTCTACGCACGGAAATGATGATCTACATCAGAGAGCACAATGGGAGAAGGAAATATTCCCTTTGCAGAGCTGCCAGTGTTTTAATTTCAGAGCTTTTCTCCTAGCCTCTGATAAACAGGTTATAGCAAAAGTATTCAGGCCTGCAGAGAGAAAAGCTGAAGAACCAGACAACTTTTCTTTTTCTTCCCTTTTTTTTTTTTTTCCCCTCCTGTTCCTATTTAAAGGTTTTCCATAACTGAGAGCAAGGGTAACAACACAGGTCAGACAAACTTAAATTAAGCTACTCTTTGATTTTTCTGAAGAAATCCTTTCAGGATGTCTCAGTGGCACAGTAGGCAGCCTTGAACTGTTCAGTGTTTGAACTGTGGCAAGGCAAGGAAAGAGGAGGAGATGTTTTAGATGGAAGAATTTCATATCTTTTCAGGAGAAGTTTTTTTGAGAACTTTTGTCATTGCTCTGGTATTTATGGCTTTTCTGGTTTGGGGATAATCTGTTTGTCGGGGCTGAGTAGAAGAGAGCAGGACTGATGTCAGTCATGTTTCAGTGTGAGTGGTCTTCTGCTGGCTTCTCCTGAGCATTCCCACTCATGTTCCACTGGGCCAGTTTGATTTCTGTAGGTGCTGCACTGACTTTTCTTCTGGCCAGAGCTGCTTTGATGGGTAGCATGTGTAAATTTGTAACTTTATAGCAAGATGTTAGGGCTTTGGTGGTTAGATTAAAAGAAGTGCTGATTATTTCAATTGTCCTACAGATCCTGCTTTTCTTTTGATTGGATGCTAATTGAACATGCCATAAAGCTGAAAAATCTCCTGGGAACAGCGGGAGACATTTGATTGAGCAAACCTTTTCAGCTGAGGTGGGATGCTCCCAAATGTGGTGTACAGGGAGTCTTGAAATAAAAGGAGCTGTACAGTGCAAGCATTTCCAGCAGGAGAGGAGCATCAAATAGCAGCTGTGGCATCTGCAGTATTTTTGTTCCAAAACCTGGCCCAGAAGAGGCTTTTTTTTTTTTTTGCTCCAGTGGACCACTTTGGGTGTTTATGTGACCACAGATGATGCTTATGAATGCTTTGTAAACATGCATCTTAGCCTGTCAGCTTTGTTAATATAGTACAAGCAAGAATGTGGCCATGTGCTGTTGGTGTATGGTTGTTACCTTGAAGTGTGGGTGCGTTGAAGGGCAAAGGAGGGAGAGCACAGAGCTGCTGCTTCCTTCTGCTGGTGAGGGGAAATGGGAATATTTGCACTAATTGTCTGCAACTGCCTGGAAGTTGACATTGAGGAGTATGTCTAGGTGTGTCCAGTGCATTTCCATCAATCGGCTCTTTGTCAGATCAATTTGGAAGTAGATGGAAGGTAAAAAAAAATTGCAGGCTACAATCCATTGACATAAAAATATATCATCCAATGAAGAGCTTCATTTCCTAAATTGACTTTTAAATGGTAAGACACAACTACACGTGTGGAGCTCAACAGTGCAGTTCCTCTTGATGGTAGAAAACAGCAAGCCAATCCCCAGCTGTAGATCTTGTGCAAAATACGTTTGCAAAGGATTCACAGAGGCATGAAAAACTGTGCTGGGTTAGCTGAGGAAGAGGAAAAGCCTTAATCCACTGCTTGCAGAGCTTTAGTGGGAGGGGTTCCTCTGGCGCTGCAAGCTGGTGGTGGAGCTTCCTGCACTCCTGTGGGAGGGAATCATGACAAATATTTTCTATTAGGAAAGTGGAAGTAATGACATATGTCGTGTGTGTACTTTTTGTCTGAGATGTTCATGACTGTAAAGAAACAGATGGTTCCTTTAATTCTAATCATGGCATGTGGCTCCTGCATTTATGAGGCTTTTATTCGTATACAGATCTTTTTTATAAATTCTTTTTAAGAGGGAAGCAAGTGAAATTGTCTTGCATCAAGTCATTAAAAATTACCAGAACAGTAATGATTACTAGGAAGTCTGTGTCCAGTGAACTGCAAATATGTTGCCTAGGGCAGCCTGAAAAAAAAACCCAAAAAACCGGAAAACAAAACAACAGAAAAACCAAACACCAAAAAACTAAACCACAAATAAAATGTAAATGCTAATTCCCAGGAGGATGATTGTATCCTTGTGTTCATACAGGGAGCTGACACAGCTCGGGCAGTTCTCCATCACACCCTGCTGAGGTTCCTCTCCCATATGCACAGGCTGAGCTCCCACAGGGCGCTGTGGGGTGCAGCCCTGCACCCTGTAACACATGCCGGTATCCAGACATCCGCAGGTTATGGGAGCATGAGAATTTAGCCTCACTGACTTAAATGTATTCTCATTTCTGGGGTATTCCTGCTCCAAAATTTTCCAGTTGCTGCTTGAATGCATTCCTGAGCATTTATTTTTGTAAAAGTGAGAGGGGCATGTGATTTGGATGGCAGTCTTGGATAATTTTTTTTTTTTTTTTCCCACGGATTGAGTCAGCCCAGAAGTGATTGAATGGAGAGAAGGTGGAAGTCCATAGGTCAAGGTAGGAGAGTTGGTACCTTTTCTTCTCCTCTGTCTGTGTCTGGGAGCTAAACCCCCCAAGACCACGGCGGTTTGGCTGTTGTGCCAGGCTGTTTGCTTTGTCCTCCCTGGTCCCGTTTTCCTTTGGCTTGTGCCTAGAGGGCTCTGCCTGCATCTCTTTCTGAGACCCCAGTTATTTCCTTAATTCCTAACTACCACCGTCAATGTGCTAGCACCAGTCCTTGCCCTGGCATCCCCTCAGCCCTTTTCTTTGCACCCTATAATGATGTGCTGTAGCATTAAGGTACTCCTATTTTAAGTCCTTTGGCAGGTGTATTGTGTTGAAACAGTAATTCGATACAGATGTCATTAAGCCCCTTATAATTAAAGGCCTTTATTTAACTTTTTAAACATATAAATAAATTCATTCTTCTTCTTTTAGTGCTCCTGTGTTGAGCAGAAGCCTTGATTCAAGCAAAATGTGTTTCCTTACTGATGTAATGAATGTGACACTGTAATCAACCTCTTAGGAGTCTAATGGGACTCCATCCGTAACGTGTGATTCAGAGCAGGGCTAATTCCTTCAGTCTCACTGAAGAGTAAGGCAGATTGGAGTGCATTCCTACACTAGAAATGTAATGCTGCCATGGTTTAAGTGCCTTTTGGACAAAATGAAGATATATCCACTTTACAATGACAATATTTAAATAGATCCTAGCCTTTAATGTGCAGACGTGGTGGCCTGCTGATGATTTTGAAGGCATGGTTGTATTGCATGTGGTCTGCTGGTGTTTAGAACATTCTGTTCCATTTTTCCAAGAGTCTCCTTCACCCTCAGGGATGGCAACGTAGGCGGGGAAAATTCCTTTCAGTGTCAGAAATTGAATGCTTTTCTGTACAGCAGTTTTGAGACTGATCGGCTTGATTGTAACCTATTTTTATAAAAAACATCCTAACTGCTATCAATTCTTCACCATCATTAATTTTAGATTTATTCTTTATTATGCTGATACTTTCTGAACACTGTGGCAAGTGTTGATGGTATTGAAATTAAGAGTGTTAAAAATTGAGAGAACAGGATGGGAAGAGGAGTTCCACTGTTCTATTTAAGAAGTGAACATCATCCACATTTGAGTTTTGAAGGGAGAGTTCCGTGTTCAGTGCCGTGAGGGAGATGGAAGGAACATCCAGTGGGGAGCTGAAGTACTTAAGAGATGCTATTACAGGTTTATCCCTCTTCCTTGAAGATAAAATAGGACAGATACATGAGAAAAATAATAGCAGTGATGGAAAATGCATATTCCCTCTGTCATGGATTCCTGCAGTAGCACTCCTGGAAAACTAAGGGCACAGCAAACAGATCACATCCATATCCTTAGTGCGTGGTTAAATGGGACCTTCTTTGGGGCTCCTTGGACATACCTAGAGGCAACTCATTGGTCAAACTCCCAGCCTGGAGCACTAAAATACCCCTGCCTCTTACTCTGCTTTCTCATTTCCATATTTCTGCAGAGACTGGAGGAGTTTCTTCATTTGTTTCACTGAAATAAGGCCAAAGTTTTACTAAGATATTGTATAATAGTATATCTTCCCTGTCCTTCTCTTGATTTATTTGTTTCCATGTTTTAATGCCTAAAAAAATCTCTGTATACAGAAAGAAAACAGCAAATGTTAACTAACCTAAATTATATGGATCTTCCTGGCCAGGGAGAAAGTGGAAGGAAAATGAAACCAAGACTTGGTCACAATTTTAATTGGCACAGACAGGAAAATCTTTAAAAATTAACACTGAAATTTAGCAGCAAGTAGGAGCAAATTGTTGTTTGGGGTTTCTTTAAAACTTAAAATTAAATCTAAGCACTTTGATAACAGAGTATTGATTACAGGGAAGGTGGGTTTTGAAACGAACATAGGCTGCATTGTTGCAGAGCTCATAGCTGGTGCTGTGGATTTGGACTACAGCAAACATTTGGTAGTCTCCAAGGTGACACAGCTTAATTGTAAGGAGTAATTTTGAGAGTATTATGCTTTTGAAGCTTTGGGGCCTTTTCTGCTTCTGATCTGTTGGGCTGAGCTCAAGGGTAAAAAGCTCTCAAAAGGGGCTGAGAATTATTCTGGTTGACAATTTCCTGCTTCCTGCTGTCACCACCACCTTGGTTCCTTCTGAGGTTCACTGGGAGACTCCAAAGCATTAGGGGAAAACTTGTTCAGACTGTGGTAAGCTGAAAAAGCCTGTGGACTAGCATGTGTTGGGGAAAGGATTGTTGAGGCAGAAAGGCTGCAGAAAAATTCCAAGAATTGGAAAGTACTGGTGAAAAAGGACAGATTATGAACCTGGAAAGTGTTGAATAATTATCAGTCTACCTGTCTATGTGCCTGATATGGAGAATTTGAGCTCAAGAAGGAGACTGTTTATAGTGTTTGGAAGATAAACCCCCCTGGGAGTTACTCACACGTTCCCCAGTTGAAAACAGCTGGTGGTGGGGACATACCAAAGGGCAGTGCTGAATCAGGCTGATCACACTCCCAGGCATCAGCCTGAAGTTGGTGCTTGAGCACTTGTCGTGAACCAGTACCACCACTCATATGTGAAACACCATCTTTCTATCTCAAAGGCTCTTTTGAGGCAATTTATCTGAATTTTATTAAACCTGTTCCATTACAATAGGTATCAAGATTGCAAAGATAGCATTGCAATTCAAGTGCTCAGGAGGAGCCAAGATTTGAGTCTTCCACCATGTGCTGTCACAGAAGAGCTCATGGCTTTGGTGTAGTGGCCCATGACAGAGGGGAAGGAGACACGGTCCATCCTCTGTGTGCAGAGCACTGGGAGACAAGGCTGGCAGCACACCAGAGGATGCATGGCAACCAGCATGGTGAAAAACAGTTTGAAAGGTTTCACAAAATATCTGACAGCTTTAGACTGTGTGGTTTGCGATCATTTGTGAAGGGGACGTAAAACTTTAAGGAACTTGTCAGTGTGATGATGGTAAAAGGGGTGTGAGCTACCCTGACCCCCTGTCCAGGTGACTCTGTGGAAGCATGTAAATACCCTCTGAAACCCCTCTGCATCACTTTATTCCCTTGTAATACAGTAATTCCTAAGAAATATATTAAGTAGTCACATTACGGTAGCAAAATAAGAAAGATACTAATTATTTAGCAGGTTACTCAGGAGGCCTTCTAAATAAGAACTGAGGAAGAACTTTAGAAGTGTTTTCAGAAATAGAGATACTGGTTTAAATTCTCCTTACTTCTCTCTGAGCAGTCCCTTTGAAACCAAATCACTTTCTGTGAATATATGGAAAGGATATGTCTTGGGCAGGGAAGGAAAGCAAAGATGAGACTGAAGTACAGCCTTTCTGCAAAAGAGATTGGCCAGCCCACAGGGAGGATATAGGAGATGTTATCACTTTTAGCTAAAGTGAATTTCCTTTAGTTCAAATGAGAGATGTGCTTTGGGGGTAGGAAGATGCTGTAGTAGTCCCAAAATCCTCTATGCACATGCTGGCTGCTTCTCTCAGCATTGGTGGCTTAGTTACATGAGATGTAGGGGCTTAAAATGAAAATAAATAAATATTCAGTTTAACAAACATGTTCATCTAATGGGAGCTCTGAGTTAATTTATAGGCAGCTGGGTACTGAGGGCACCAGCAAGCTGCAAGCCTCCAATGCTGTCAGTGCAGTTACCACATTATTAAATGTTGAGTGTGAACCTGAGTTTCAACAAACAGGTTTTTTTTAGGAAACAGCAGATATGCACATAGATTATTCTGTTGTTCTTGTTTCTTGGGCACTTGATTTTATGGTGTAGCAGAGGGTCAAAGTCTGCACATCTCTCTTCCTTTTGTTAGGTAAATAAGTCAGACATTTATTTTTCTGAGTGTGCTAAGAGAATAGAAGCTGCTTTGTATGAAGCTACTTAATTTCTCTGATGAAGGACTCGGGATTAGTCTCGATCAAGGATTTTGTGCTTCACCTCCAGCTACTGAAATGGGTTTATCTAGTTAAAAGCCAGGTCTAATTATCCCAAGTTTTATGACTGGAACACCTATAAATGTCCCTGTTTAAAGGCTAAATGCTGCCTCCATTGTCTTTGCACCGTCTCTTTGAGTCCTTTTTATTTTATTAAACACAGAAAGATTTTTTTTTTTTTGCTAGTTCTGTGCAACATTTCTCTCTCCTCAGCTGGTTTTTATACTGGTGGCAGTCTGGGCTGCACATCAAAGTCACGGGTTGGTTCTTACTATTTCAGCTGTGGCACACTCATAATTTATCTTTCCTATATTTTCTTTCCCCTATGGTTAAACCATCCTTTCCACCAAATATAGAGAGGCAGTTTACCAGTTCTATCTGTAAACTTACGTCCTGCATGACTATCGTTGCAGTACTGTCTGTGTTCTTGTAGAATTTCCCTTCATCCACTTAAAAAACCTTTGCCTGGATTAAAAAGGAGACTCAAAATGTTATAATATTCCTGTGTTTGAATGGATTTTCAGGCCTGAACAAATCAAGGTTTTCCATTTTGCTATTTCTCTTAAGTTTTCCTGAGACAAAAGAGGCATTTGGCACAGCAGGTCATCTCTGACGGTGCCTGAAAACAAGGCTGCAGTCACAGGGATATAGATGGTGGCTGCTCTAATGAGTGCAGGTTACATCAAATTGCTTTAATGAGTCAGTGCAGTTGTGTTAGCCTTATTGCATATCTGAATTAATGGCTTGGAAGGAAGTTTGTGAGCCTGCTTTGCTAGAAACCAAATCAAACAACAGCCTGCCACCTTGTACAATGACATGAAATAGCTGAATTGGAATTTTAATTTGCCTCAGACTGCGTGTGATCCTTTCTATTAATAAAACACCACGTAGCAACAGACGGGTGTTAACATAACAATCCAACTGGTGAGGGTGCTGGCTCTACATGTGTAACTGTGGGTGGTCATTTCACATCAACAGTGACTTTCTTTTCATTTTACTGGCAGTGAGCTGGAGCTCCTGAGCAAAAGCAGCCCTGCCCGTGGTCATGTCAGGCATCCCATCCCTCCTCTGTCTGTCAGGAGCCGTGCACGTGGCACCTGCCAGGCTGAAACCAGTTTGTCCTCAAGGAAATAAAAAAAAGGTGTGTTTTTTATTGCGCACGTGGCAAATTACCAAAGCAGAAGCTCCAGTGCAGTTGCACTGGGGAAATCAGAGAAGGGACAAAAAATTGCAAAATGCAGTAGGGAAATAGGATGAAAAATGACAAAATGTAGTGGTAGTTCTGAGAATGCAGTGCAAGCTGAACAAATTGTGGGGGGTTAACTGGAGGGGGTCTGATAACCCCCTTTGTGCAGCTGAGTGGAGATTTTGTGAACGCCAGTGAGTGAAGGGCATTTTTATTAATAACACTGACCCTGAGGCACTAGAACTGTTTCACAACCTGTGCTAACTGGGAAAACCAAGCTGTTGTCTGAATATATGTTGAGGTTTAAAGAATAGAAGCAAGGCTGATGTGTTTGGAGTTTTTAAAAGCATCAATTAAAAAAAGAATTTAAGAAGAAACTTTTCGACCATTAAGAGATGCTTTGATACTCCTGAATCACATGTGATTTTTAGAGGGCATGTGGGGCTCCTGAATTGAAATGAGATCATAGTGAAAACAGGGACTCAAAACCGAGAAGGTTAGTAGAAAATCATCACTTAATGTTTAAAACAAACAAACAAACAAAGGCCATTTAATTTACTGCCAAGCAGAGTCCCCCCAAATCAGTGTACAAGTTTTAGTGGCAAAACCAAAGCAGTGCTACAGCAGATGAGATTACAGTGCCCAGGTTGAAGGAAAGCAGAAATCCAATCTGCAGTTGCAGAGAATAAACAGGGACACTTCATACTGAGTCACAAATTCACTTACAGAAAACCTTCAAGACCCACATGGGTAAAAATACACTTTTACATGGCGGTGGCTGGTACATTAGTCCCATGGTCTGTGTGCGAGCTGAGATTATGATAAAGGCTGTGAAGAGAAACCTCCAAGGCAAGGCACACACAAAGCAGCTGGTTAGGAAGATTGTTCCTTTGGTGAGGGCATGATGTGTTGGAAAATCAGTCTGAAGTTGTTTTGTGAAATAGAATGTCGGGTTTGGATTTGCAGATGTCACATAGGAGTGCATGTTGAAAGAATTTAACAGAAGAAAAGACACTTTTGCAAGAGGATCAAAGCCAAAATACGCACGTAAAAATGTAGAAGGGAAGTCTGCATTTCTATAAAATACATAAAACAAGTAAAACGGAAGAATAAGATACCATCAAAGAGTTTAATAGTCAAGAGAGAAGATGCAGGGGGGAAAGAATAATGTGACCAAGAAACCAAATCAACACCTGCAATTTGGCATATGAAAATGAATCACGAAACTTTAGTAATTTAGGGTCAAATTAGCAAAGATTAATTTGTGTATAACTGGAAAAATTGCCTATCAATTCTTGGTAATGATTGCTATTATTGAATGGCTTTGGAGAATTCAACCACAAAGTCTGTAATCTTACATGTAAATCAATTTTTGCTAGATGAGATATATCGACTGAAAATGACAGATAATGGATCACAATTCGATTGCTTGGAATTTACACTTTTTTTTTTTTTTTTTTTTTTGCAAAAAGACATGATTTAAACTGTGTAACTTTGAGCCTGCAATTTCACGGTCTTATGGAAAGAAATGCTATAGAAACTGGAGAATCAGATTCAGATTTCCACCTACTTGCTTTCAGAGCAACACTATTGATACTAGTATTTTGTTAGCTGAAATCATATCTGAGAGATGTCTTCTGCTTCTCCTGACAGAGAAGAATAGGAAGTGTGAGAAACTGTACAGGTTTTGAAACAGTGAGGTGAAGGTGATAGGGCAGATGACACAGCACCAAAGGCAAGTCAGCAGAGAGACAGACAAGCCTAATTTTGGTTGGATGTGAAAGAACTGAAAACTAATTTAAGGAAGGAATGTGTGGCAGCCAGGCTGTGTTTCCAGAGATGCAGCCCATGGAATTGGAGCTGGAGATGGGGAGGAGATGGTGGCAGCACTCCTTGGGGGTGGGGGAGGAAATTCCACGTCTGGCATCGAAGCAGCTGAGAGGATGGGTGCTGGAAGGTTCACTGCTGAGCCAGAGTAAGGGCAGATGTAGCTGGGCTTGGCACTTTGTCTGAAGCAGCCTGAAGGAATTAAAGTCACCAAAACCCTGAAGGTAACTTGTGTTGTTCATTCCTTCCTTCCATGGCTGCTGAGGGGAGTATTCGGAGAAGGACCAAACTCTCATCTCTTATGCATTACCAATCACCCACTGAACAATAACTTTCTGTCAGTAACAACCTAGATTCACACCAGGATCTGCATCAATTCCCAGAGCTGTCACTTCTTTCTCTTAATAATTTATTTGCTTCTGTAAGTGCTTTGCAGGGTTTTCATGACATCCAGGGAGTGAGTCTTCAGCACAGATCTTAACATCTGAGCTATATATACATGGGTTGTATGGCATGTTGAAACGTGCTGATAGTTATCAATACTTGCCATTCACCCAGGTGGTCAACCTGTGTGAAAACCAGTATGCAAATATATCTGGGAAACAGATTGCCAGTCTCTTCCTGGCTGTGCAATAGGCAAGATGTAGTGTGTATT
Source organism: Acropternis orthonyx (assembly GCA_035583155.1). Taxonomy (NCBI): domain Eukaryota; kingdom Metazoa; phylum Chordata; class Aves; order Passeriformes; family Rhinocryptidae; genus Acropternis; species Acropternis orthonyx. The sequence goes on along the minus strand of JAWWEU010000138.1, from coordinate 534,690 downwards.
AATATTTTCATGATTTCTGTTTTAATCACGAAATTGTTGGCAGATGACAAGGAGTAGATCTGAGCACAGTGAATAAGAAACGTAGACTGTAACTATCGGGTAAGGGCTCAATTGGATCAAAAGCATCTTCATTTAAACTGTGTACTGTGGTGCACACCAGACCTACAGCCCTCTGAGAATTTAGACTTGATCACATCTTCCCTTCCAGACTGTGTGTGTTGATTTCATCACTTGCACTGGGGAGGGTGAATGCTTAGTCTCAGGAGCCTTGGGAACCATCAAGAAGTCCCAAGATTTTGGCATAGCCATCAAGACCCTTCCCACAGGAGCAGGCAAAGGGATTGTAGTGGGTTGGGAGGAGGGACTGGCTGTGGTATGTTTGAAGAGCAGAATGGACAGCATTTAGGACTGTTTCTCTGCAGTAAGGGCACGTAGATCTTTCCAGGCTCTTGTAGACTCTACCCCTCAAACATTTCAAATCAGTGCTCCACCACTTCCCTTCTCACATTTCGTCACCTCTCACTTGACTCCCTGTAGGTACATCTGTACACATCTCCTCTCTCTGACTTGCAACAGACCTTTGTACTTCACTGTGCTTATGCAATATGGGTTTTTTTCTGCCTGCCTCACAAAATATATTGTATATATTTATATTAACATAATTACTGATACAGCTATATCTATGCACGCCTTTTTTTCTGCATGTTTTACTATTTGGCTGTGTTGGTGCCTCAGGGTTTCAGAGCAAAGATTCCCCCCCTCGATTTCAGGCTGTGCATAATTCACACTTTACATTGAGTGCATTCACTGACCGAAGCCAAATTGACAAGGTAAAGACAACACAGCAGAGCTTACAAAGTTCTATCACAGAGAGTGACTAGAAGCTGTAAAGGCCTCTGCTAGATTACTCTGCTGTCATTCTTTGCTGAAGGATGAAGACAGTGTGAAAAATTATTGGCACGTTTTTTAAACATATTTCACATCTTCATCTTCCAGCTGTAGAGCTTTGGACTTAAATACCCTTGGAGTGGAGGAAGAGGACTGGAGTAGCAACTAATGTGTGCTTCCAAGGGGCGATTTTAGACCTTTTCCTCTAAGTTTAATGAGTTGACAATGTTGTAATTAAATTGGTGAATATAGACCACTAGTCCTGTGCAGAGCTCAAATTAACCTCTAATATATTTCACTGAAAACCCGAGATGATTAAAATACATTGTTTATAGACATATCTGTGGTAGGCAGTACAGGAGCCTCCTCTTCCTGCAAAAGCTCATAGTTGAGTGTCAGAACAAGGCAAATGTTGTGAGAGTCTGTTATGCTACAGGATCCACAGTACAGGACAAAACAGGGGTTCCAAAAATAAGGCAGGAACTGAGAGGACTCTTCCCAAGGAAACAGTTGTGACTGTAGTAGGGAAGGACTGGTGAGGAGCCTATAGAGTTTTGCATTATTTAGGTAGTTCTGGTGGGATGAAACTGGTTTTCAGCATCATCTGACTCTTTTGCAAAACCTGTTGCCATTTCTGTTCTCTGCCACCTTGGTCCTCCTGATTTTCTGCAGGGATGTGTCCAGCAGAGAGTGGGAAAACTAGCCACACAGGGAGTGGAGATGAGTTGGAGGGCTGGTACTCAGTTCAGGTGGAATTTCTTCCGCTTTAGTGGCATTTACACAATAAATATAACCTTGCAGAAAAAATAAATAGACTATAGCTGGTCAAACAGTAGCTGTCTGCCGTCTGTGGCACTGCTTGTTTGCCAGCCCCAGTTGCCTGATGGGTTTTATAGGAGCACTTTTGTCTGTTAGTTGGTTACTGTACAGTCCTTGAGTAACTGTATTGGACCAGAGCTCACATTTACCAAAGACTATGTGTCTCTCTTGCAGAAATTATTCAAGTATCACCTTATAAATCTTCTATGTACTGGCATTTCTTGCATTATATATTTTTGCTGTGGAGGAAAAGGAATTGTATTCAAGAAACATTGCTTCAGCAGGTTTATTTTCTACGACACTTTTTCATTTGTTCTAAGTCAGGGCCCGTTTCTGAGTTTCATAACGAATAATATTGGGGGGAAAATAGTGTTTTCTTATTTCTTAGTGTCATTAACTCCAAACTTTGTCAAGGCTATTGCTCTTAGTCCTTTTAGGACAGGCTGAGGGAGTTTCTTCATGATATAGTGCAACTCATTACAATACAGTAACTTAAACATGAATTCAAGGAAAACATCATTCCTTGGTAAAAAATTCCCTGGTGAACATTACTTAAAATATTTATACTAACAGTCATCTGCACTAAGCAATCACTTAGGGCTTAATGTTATTCTTGCATGCAAAAAGCCTCCTTGTTTTTGTCTCACTGAAGGTGGCACATCTGTTGGAAATTTTCCATGATTTGTGAGCATTTACATTAGCATCTGGCAAGGAAAAGTCAGTTGTGAGGAGGAATTTACTTTCAGAAAGGTTCACTTGGTGGCATTTTGCAACATCAAATGGCCGGTCTCAAAAGAAACCTGGTACCTTGATCTGACTAATTTGATCAGCATAATTTGCTTTATGACTGCAGCACATTTGATCTATAAATTAAAAAGCAGGCCTTAAATCAGTGTGGAGGGGGCAAGTGCTGTAGGGTGGTTCTGATCTGGGAGGGAGTGACGGGTCATGGAGGCATTTGGTTGGATCTGAGGATTCAAGCCACCTGGAAATGCTTCTCCAGACGCAGTCCTCTTGCAAACCCTTCGTGTCTTGGGCCTTCTGCCTCTGCTGGCTGGGGGCAAGGTGGGTTCAGTGAGCTGTGACATCTTGCTGCTTTTTGACGGGCATGCAGAAGAAGATGAGGCTGCTCTGTGCTTTGTCTGCTCTTGGTGAAGATCCGGATGGGAAGGAGGATTGTCCAGCACAAGTAATTTCAGAGCAGCGAGTTGTTTCAGGGAAAGCATGCTGGCAGCTTGACCAGAAGTTCTTGTCGCTGCCATAATTAAATAAATAAGCAAGCAATTAAATAGAAACTGTGGCAGCCTCAGAAGTGAAACGGTGCCCTGCCTCCCTCCCTCCCTCCTCCCGCTCTCTGTCGCTGGCGGCAGAGCAGCACTGCAAGCTGGCTGCATTTCACATGAGATGTGGCTAAATTTCTCAAGAAAAAAATATCCAGAGGGACATGACGTGATACTCTCATTTCTGACATCTTAAGCCTGTCTCAGATGCCGAGCCTGTTTCACCCAACGTGATTATCTCTCCCTCTGTCAAGGAGGCAGATGCCTCAGCTAGGAAATATCATCCCCAGCATGTCATCTGGATTCTATAAATGGAAATAGGTCTTTACAAAGCCAAAAATTGTATTTAGTTGCAACTATGGGGGGAGGAAAAATAAGAAGAAAAGGAATAAATAAAGTTCAAACCCTTCAGAATGCAACAAAGGAATAACAAAGCACTTAGGTTGGCCCTAATCATCTGCAAATGTTGATGAATTCATTAAATGTAGACTGCAGAGATAAAAGTTACTCTTCTGTCACTCCTTTTATCTCTACCTGAAGCATTGACTTGCCAGTCAGGTTTCTGTATGCAAGCCATAAATATTCAGCTTTTTTTCTGGAATAGTTTTTACCTAGTATTTGTTTCTTTTCATCTAAACTCTCCACATGCCGGAATCAAAAACAGCAAAATGCTGTGAGCTGGAGGTGTGCATTTAGGTGATTTAGCCTTGGATACTCTGCAAAGGCCTTATCTGACCAGGACTTAATAGCCCTGTGATGAAAAGTGAGCCAAAAATAAAATTAAAATCTTGCGGGGTTAGGTATGAAGGAAATTTAAACATTGCCCATGCTGCAGTCAGCGCTGGGAACAACCTTATGTGTTGTGGCTGCCCTGTGAGATAGGCATGAGTGGCTATCAGAGATTAGTTATTAAGGCTCAGGTTTTAATAGCTTTCTGTGTGTAGTGCTGACTAAGCAGTCTCAACTGCCAGTGTTTTAAAGGCCATTGAGAAGAAAACAGGGAGACATTTTACAGAGTGTTTCACTAAATGCAAAGTTGGGTCAGCCAAAAAACGTGGACTTGCCCGATTATTGCAACTTGAGAGAAAAAGTGTCCTTTTGAGTTTTTAGTTTTATAGAAACTGAAAAAAAATGTTCTTGGGCAGCTCCCACTCCCCATTTTGTTGTTGGATGGGTATCTTCATGGTAAGTAAATGGAAAGAAGAATTGCATCTGTGCAGAGCTGTAGGAATGCATGCAGAGCAGAGTCTGCCTGCAATGTGAGCCATCAGGTACAGCAAGGTGAGAGAAAATCTCTTGACTTTGTGCTGGAGCATCTCTGTTGAATCCCTGATATGGGAGATTTTTTCAGACCTTTTGTGCTGGTCAGCCTGGCTCTGTAAGGCACACAGTTCCCAACGGTGCTGTACTGGAGGAGTCTGCTCTTTTTTTGTGATTGCGATCACTTAGACAGGTTTCCTGAGATCAAATTAAACTCCTGTTGGCTCTCATGGGGCTGCGAGAATCCAACCAAAGCTTAGAATGAAGTAGGATTTTGTTTGTGTGCTTGTTACTGTTGCTCATTAGGAGTTTATCCTCAGTGGGATGGGAAGGTTTCCAGAAGGAGGTGAGCAAATAAGTGTTACCTATGGACATGGGCACCTGTGCAAAGGCAGAGAGCAGAGCGCAGCAATGGGCACTTGCTGTGGCCTTGGCAAATGTCAGTCCAGCTGTTTGGATGTACCCAGGGATACGCACAGAGCTCTCTGTTATCAGGGGGGTTCTTTGAGAACACAGATGAATTAGTTGCGGAGGGCCTGGTGAAGTCAAATCAAAGCACAGTTGTATTTGTTAGCTGTTCCACAAGGGAGGAATGTGGAGATGCAGTTAGTGATGAACCACACTTGGTATTTTACCCTCTCAGTTCTAAAAATGTGCAGAAAACATTGAAGGTCAGGACCCTGCTTTTCAATTCTTATCCTGAAGATGTGTCCTGTTGCTTTTGAGGCCTTTAGGTTCCTAGCTTTCAGTGTGGGTGTGTTGCTGCCAGCAGTGAGGGTAAATTGTGTGTCATTCTACCCACCTCTTGCTCCCTCTCACAGCTCATGAAGTTACGGTCATCGATCCATGCAGCCCTTTTTTGCCCTTGCACTGTGCAGAAGAGAAAGGAAACATTTCCCATGGTCCCTCTCCTCCTACCAGACCTTGCCTTTGTTTGGGAGGAGAAGACCTGGTCAAGGGCTCCTCCCCGGGCACTGGCTCTGCCCACACTGGGTTTGCAGGGCCACTGGCAAAGGATGCAGAGCTGGGGTGGATTCTAGGGCTTGACAAGCCGTCAGGTGTACACGTGGCTCTGGTCTGCTGGAGCTCCTGGGCAGGTTTATGGGCTGCTTCTTGGAACTCTGAAACAAGAACCAGGTCCCCTGGAAACTGCCTGTGAATGCCTATGGAGAAGTTGACTCTGGAATGTTTTACTGAAGACATGGCTGAGAATGCTGTTATCCTGCTACAAGTTCATTAGCAGATATTTGTGGGTTTGCTTTTCTCCTCCCTCCTTCCTCTTCTCTCCTTCCCACCCCTGTGATTGCCTGGCCTTCAGTGCAATTCAGTTGCTGTTCATTACTTCACTACCCTACCCAGAGGCTGTCATTTTTATTTATTTTACTATTCTAATTTAGCATCATAAAGAAAATAACATTTGACCAAGAAAGAATTAGAGGCAATAACTTTTTCAGAGAGCTAAGCCTTTGAAAATTAATTTTTTTATTCAGTTTAATTTCATGGGTGCACAATTTCTATTACACATAGGCCAGCTGGGTTGTAACAGCTGTAAAAAAGTATGTATTTTAAGTCTTGTAATGTGTTATTTATGAATGCATTATAGTTATACTAATTCATTTACAGGGCTATTGTGACAGCAGCACCTTATCTTTAAAAATGGGAATTTGCAATATGAAATAGTTAATTAACAATACGAGAATAAAATGAGAAGGTACATACAAACGGACAGCACTAACAGTAACAGTAACAGCCTTTTATGAATAGCATAGAAAGTGAGCCTAAATGGAGGCAGAAAAGTTCTTAACTTCTATAGAAACTTAGAAAAGAGTCTGTTTTCTGCAAATCTCATCCGTTGTAACAGAATTGTTGGAAAACTCATTAGACTTTGCAGACCTGATTCAGAGAGAATTGCAGTGGTAAAATAGATGGGATCCATCACAACTGTGCAAAGGCCAGTGGATAAGTTAATCCTGCATGGGACTTGCTTGGGAGTATCAGAATACATTTGCCTGATGCGAGATAATGTCAAGTAAATATTTAAAGCTGTAATCACACAACAGCGTGTTAGAGCATAATAAAAGGCACTGAAATGGAGTCAAATGCTTTCAATTCAAGCAGGTCATTTAAATGAAAGGACGCAGTGATGCAATTTTACATCTAGATGCAGTGTTCACCTAACAAGTAACGTGGCAAGGGCAAGCAAACACTTGAGGTTGCTGAGAAGTGGTAGAGACTCTCTGGTGGACTATAAATAGTTTACTATGTGTTCTTTGTTTACAGCATCAGTTTTACTGTGGTTTTGCAACTGTGGTGCTTTTTGTGTTCCGTGTTTACTGTCATTTTCCTGCATGGAGTATGTGGTGCTAAGGAGTTTTGGTAAATGCTGGGATGGAGTTGCATTGTCAGAGTACAGCCAGGGTGTAGATGGACACTGCTGAGCACACCTGGACTCTGGAGAGAGTCCCTCAAAAAACTACTGTAGAACTTTTAACTACTTCACTTCTTGTCTTCTGGCTGTTTAATTTGTTCTAGGTGGTTGAGTGATGGACATAGAATCACAGAGTGCCTTGGGTTGAAAGAGACCTTAAAGATCAATACCCTTCCATAGGCAGGGACATCTCCACTAGACCTGGTTGCTCAATGCCCTGTTCAACCTGGCCTTGAACACTTCCAGGAATGGGGCATCCAGAACTTCTCGTACAATCATAGGACTCATTAAGGTTGGAAAAGATCTCCAAGATCATGGAGTCCAACCTTTGACTGATCACCACCTTGTCAACTAGACCAGAGCACTGAGTGCCACGTTCAGTCTTTCCTTGAATACCTCCAGGGATGGTGAATCCACACCCTCCCTGGGCAGCCTGTTCCATTGCCACCCTTTCAGTGACGAAATTCTTCCTGGTGGCCAGCCTGGGGACAACATGGATTGCCTCTGGTTCTCTGGCCAGCCTGGAGTTTTGGCCTCTTTCTACCCAAAACTTCAGTCAGATTCCCATTATTTGCACTTTTTGGAGAATAAATAAATGAGATGCAGTGTACACGCAACCTGTCAGTTCTCTGCACAGTTTATGTTTTGTTCACCCACAGCTGTTTCAAGTGCCCTTCCAGGCTACTGCCCACAGTGGGACACTTTGTCTAGACATGATGTGAAGCTAAAGCTGTTAGTCAGACTCTATTAATATATGATATGCAAAACATTCCTGGAGAGAAACTTCAGCACTTAACTGTCAGATATGGCCAAGGGAAGGTCTCTTTTGTTGTCTTACCTGGTGGGAGAGAATAACTTCTGCTGGGTGAGGACAAGGTCTGAGCCCCAGTGACACGAGCAGCCTGACCCAGCATGGGTCAGCAGGAGCTCTCGGGTGGTTGAGTCAACCCTGGTGTCAGCTCCTCAGCTGAGAGACACAACAATTACGGCAATAATTCAAGTCAGAAAATTGACAGAGCCGTTTAATGTATGGGAGAGTGACAGTGAGTCATCTCTGATCATTGTGTTTAGCTGCCTGGAGATCCACAGGCAGTCAGGACAGCCTCAATCCCACATCTGCATGACAGCTCAGGACAAGGAGAAGCAGTTCACAGTCACTGTTTTCTTCCTTCCAGAGCGGGCTTCACATGGATTTGATCCCAAAAGACTAAGACAGGTAGGATCTGTTGGGGGGTGGGATAGCATGTCTGTCATCAGTGCCTTTATCCTCTTCTCTGTAGTGTGGTGGCAAGCAGGTGCATGCAATAGCGAGAACATTAGCCTGTGTCAGTTGTGTATCTGGTGTGAAATTAATAGATAAAGGTGGACTAAAATGCCAATAAAATTTTGCAAAATGCTCTTTAGAATTTCAGTTCAGGAGCAGAGAACAATGGCAGCATGGAAGTTGCAGATCAGTAAATTTAAAAGTAAGAGGAAAGGTGGGTTTGTTTGCAACCTGCAAAGACCTTGTTTCTTCAATTAATTCTTTGAGAAGCCCTTAAAAATTCATTTTGAGTTTTCCAGCAGTCACTTAAGATGCAAGTGGCGTCGTGGGGGCTAATATTAAAGATGCTGTAACTGCATGTGTGGCATACAGGGCAAGAAGCAAGAGAAAGATTCCTGCTACTGGTGATTAGGAACTGTGCAAATACTGCCTAGAACACATTTTGCAAAATTGGACTGTCCAGAGCAGTGCAGTGCTCAGTAATGAGGGTTTGCAGGCCCTATGTACTCGAGCACTTATTTTGACAGCTGTATGGGCCAAATATTCAGCTGCTGTAAATTGCTCTGAAGCTTTTCTTTATCATTTTTCTGTTCAGCTGGAGCTGGTATGAATTCACTAGTTCCAGACATTTACAGCAGCGAAGACCTTTCCATGTCTTAAAGTTTTTGAATCAACTTCAGGAATAAATGTTTTAATTTATTTTGAGCTATGTAAAGGCCCAGTAGGCATAAACACGGTAATGACACAAAATAGTGAATTGTCTCTAATATGAATGATTTCAAAGCAGTAAAAAAGTGAGTGTGGTATCCCCAGAGGCAGCTGCTCAACTTCAGTATGCAATATGCAATGTCCTTAGTTTGAAAAGAGTGGCTTTTTCTTCTACTAAAAGAAAGACCACTTACTACATCCTAAACACTAGAAGCTAATTTATAGCTCAATGTTGAAACAATGCCTTTTTTCTAAGACACACATTTGTCTTTGCTAACTTTGATAGACTGTTGTAAGCTAGAGGACTGCAGCGTTCACTTCGTGCAGTGGAATGTGAAATGTGATGATTTTTTTCTTAGAGCTCTCCTGTGCTTGCTGCCTTGGGTTGTTTTTTATGTCATTTATGGTGCTGAACATCAACACGAGCTTATTATGCAATGTAGTATAAAAATACACAAAGGCAATCAACTCCACTGTTATTTCTGCTTTAACAGAACAGCCTTATTTGATCATTTTGCCTTTTGATTTCTGGAAAAGTTAATTCCAAACAGTGCATTTCAGCTTGAGCATTTATGTGTGTATGTTTATGTGCATTGTAGAAGTTCCTGGTGCAGAGTGGTCTCCCATGGCTGGCAGTGGGTGGTAGCTGTGCAAGCTCAGAGAGCAACAGCCACCCGGCCATGGAGATCACCTCCAGAAACATCTGAATTTCATGCTAAGTTGTGTGAAAACGTGTGCTGCTTTGTAAAAAATCTAAATTTTATTTCTTTATTACGACCTTGTCACTCTGCCCTTCCCATTGGTGACAACATGTCACTCAGTCATGAACAACTGCACCAGACATTGGCCTTGGCCAGGCTGTTTTGAGCAGACCAGTGATCTGCTGGGCCAGAGTCACTCATCTGAGTTATTTCTGGTTTGGCTTAAGCACAGCACCTCTTGGGTTTTAACTCTTTTTTGCTAGTATGCAAACACAAAGCATCGAAATTCCTTTTGGATCAGGCTTTAGTCTGCTGTGCCAGTGCTTTTTTTGTTCCAGGAGTGTGCACAGCCATCTCCATGCACACACAGACATCACTGTGAATGTGCTCCAAGCTGCACCTGTGGCAGCTTCCTGGGTTTATCTTCCCTCACTGCCTGCACACCTGCTCAGTGAATTAAGCGGCTGTGCAGCATCGGTGCTCCTGCCTGAGCAAAAGCAGCTAAAGCTGTGGGAGGAACAAGGAAATCTTGTCATGTTGTGCTTACGCAGCCTGTCTCAGTAGCACCATCAGTCTCTGTGCAGTTGGAGGAGGTTGGCTTCTCTGGTTTTTGGAGCCAAGAAGGTCCTGCTTATCCACCGCCCACGCACAGGGCAGGGAGAAGAGGGCTGCCAAGACATCTCCCTGCAGAGTCCACTTGGAGAGGGAGGAACTGGTAGCTTCACGCTTGCTGAGTTGAAGTTTGCTACAATTTCTGCTGCGAGCTTCTGTCTGTTCAAGCTAAAAAATGGGCAGTGAAAGTCCTCCTTGCATGCTCCCTGACCTGTGTCTTTAGCCAAGTTGCTTCACGTTCGCTGTTCACAGCAAGGTAGTGAAATCCTTCCTCAGTCTGTGACCCAGCACTGATCACCTCTCTCGCCTTGTCTGTGGTTTGGTCTAGCAGCTGTCTCAATGAGTTGAAAGCTACCACTTTGAGTAAAATAATAGTATAATTTAAAGTCATACTGTATGAAAATTGTTGCAGTTCTGGTGCAGTTAGACCTCTAGTATATAGCAGATATGTTGCCCAGTATGTGGATAGTGTGCAAAAAAAAGTTTTGGGTAGTTGAGAAAGATCTCAGTATACAGAACATGGACTCTACAAGCATGAACATTAAGGTGGACAGTAACAGAAAAACAAGGAGTTCAATCTTCTGACTCAGTGCTGAGTAAGTTGATTAACAGTGAAAAGTGAAGCCCCTCTGTGTATAAGCAGCAAGTGTGTTGTAGGTACACTGTGTAACGGTGATAGCATAATTGCACATGTATTTGTGCAGTCTCTGAAAAGCTTTAGGTAAGTGCAGAGGGGGGAAAATATCAAATACAATTCCTAAACCTGTATCAAGTGAAGGCTTCTGAAATGCAGTCCTTTTATTTCAGGAGGGTGGAAATGCAGTGTAGTGAGTGTTGTTGCACATCATACTCCACTGATGCACTGCTCAAGTGAATATAATAACACTTCATGGGCCAGGTGGGGGGAAGAAAAGAGATGGCTAATTATCAGATTATTTCACGTGATTATTCAGCCACAGGGTTGGCAACTGTGCTGGGGAAAGCTACGTCAGCAGTGGCTTCTGCAGTAGGTAACACACTGGTAAATAAAAGTGGCTGTGTAGGCAGAGGTTTCTCTTGGCTGTGTCCATTACTCCATTGAGGCCACAGCTACGTAGCATTTTTCAAGGGTGCTGGAGCTTGCTGGGAGAATTTTGGGGGTGTTCAATGAATGATTTGTGCAAAATCACTTGGGGATGGAGGTGAATTTAACTCCAGCTTTAATCCAAGAAAAGAATATGAGAAAATATTGCAGCCTTTCATTTGACTGTTCTAAAAATGAAATGTTTTGTGTACACTGATGTTTGTATATAGTGACCCTGTCTGTACAAGCCTAACCTTTAACCTGTTGAAAATAACTTCCACCCTTAAACCCTTAAAGTTCAGGTTGAATTAGATTTATTTTTATATCTTTTCTAAATGCATCCCACAGCTATGTACATAGCTCTGGTCAGAGCCACTTGCCCCTTTGGGCAGGGGTGCCGATCCAGGGCAGTGTACAGGGTTCTGCTGTTTCCCAGGGCTGTGAGAACACACTGTGCACCTCTCGATGGCACACTGAGGTTTTTTTGCTCCTGCTGATTAGTTTTTCATGCTTTACTTTGAAATATCTCCTCTGAGGCCTTTTCTCAGAACAACTCTTTCTGTAATGAGTTTGAATTTTAAAACACTCAATTTCTTGCGTCCTTCCTTTTGTTAATCCTTAGTAAATGAGGCAAATAATTGGGAGGTGTCACCTGTCCTGTCGTGAATGGTGCTTCTGTTCTTGTGTGCTTCTTCCGTGCAAAATGCCCAAGAGCTGCAGCAGTGGTGAGTCTCTGAAACACTCATACGCTATTGTACTGCTGCTCATCTCCTGCTCCTGAGAGGTATGGCTTATCCTTTCAGATTTCCAGGAAGGATGTAGTCTATTATTCTATGATTTTGTTGCCTTGTTCAGGCTACTCTGCCTTGTTTTTCTCTTCCAAAAGGATCCTGATTTCTTTATTAGTTCTTTCTTTGTGTTTTTCTTTTTCTTCCCAACAGTAGGGAAGTTTATGTCTCCTTTTGTAGCCCAGCTGTTATCAATAGATGCTTCATAAATAGGAAGAAAAAAGCTACAGGCATTCCCACTTCTCTTGGCTTCCCTTATCATTTGAAACTGTTCTCCTAGCTCCAAATAGGGCTACATTAATAATTAAATTCTTATTAAAGTTATGATGCACAAGAGCATTCTAGTATTTCATAAGTAACAAACTACAGCTCTCCAGTGCTCTCAAGCTCTTAGCTTCCCACTCATCCCTGGACCTTCCTAGCAGTTCTCTTGGCACGTTCCCTGCATGCCTGATTTTCATCTCACTGCAAGAATATTCTCTTAGAAATAGCAATATTTCTTGCTTTTCTCTCAGACTTTGTCGATGGAGACCACAAGCTCATTGTGCAATATGTGACACCAAGATATTCTCTGCTGTGAGCTGGTCAGAGTGGGCTTTGTGGCAGACAGGAGTGAGGGAGGGATTTGAGCAAACTCTTATTTCCATCCAGAGTTGTTGCCCATCTCCTTCAATATTTCACAAGGCTTCCTTCCTTGTGTTGTTGGAGCAGAATGAGGAATGTTTGATTCACAAACTGTGGGTTGGTGCATTAGGTGGCAGCCACAACTTGATCCGAAGAGCCATCATCTTTGGTGGCTGTGCAACTTGGATGGCTTAGCTTCTGAAGCTGGCCAAGCAGGTCCTGCTGCTTCAGTGTCCTCCCTTGAGCCAGCCCCTGCTTCTCATGAAGTTCACCCTAAATCCTCTGGTGTGGTCCCAGCTCTGCTGTAAGCTGCTCCGTGTGCCTGTTGCTCCTCATATGCACACTCCAGAGAAAATGAATAGTACGCTGTAAATTACTACCTTGTCTGCTGTGGTGCATAGATCAGCCCACCTGTTTGGAAAGCAGCCAGCTTGCATTTATTTTAGCAGATGGGAAAAGCAGGAAACCACTTGGAACAGGCAAGGAAATATTCATTCAGGGACAAGCACTGCAAAGGGGTGAACGGAGCTGCAGAGTTTAAATAAGAGTGGGCACAGGTTTTGGGTAGCAAAATCACAGACCCTGATGGCTGGGAAGGGAAAGGTGGTGGGTCCACACAATGGAGAGTAAATTGTGGCTACTACTTAGCCCTTGATGAGGTCCTTATCACAGCTCAGATGCAGAAGTCTGACAGCACTGCCTAGCAGCATCTGGAGAGGAAACTGCAGTTCTTCCAAACCAGAGAGAGTTTAGGTAGGAAAAGACCTCTGAGATCATCAAGCCCAACCATTAATGCAGCACTGCTATGTTCACCACTAAACCAGGTCCCCAAGTGCTACTTCTACATGTCTTTTAAATATCTCCTGGGATAGTGATTGAACTGCATCACTGCGTAGCTGATTCCAATGCCCCACAACCTTTTGCTGAAGAAATATTTCATAGTATCTAACCTAAACCTCCACTGGCACAACATTCTGCTGCTGACACCAGGCCTGGAGCAAGATATGCCAGCTTTTCCTGTTTCTTCCCTCATTATTCCCTGCAACTGGAGGGATAGAGGAGAACAGTACTTGTGCTCCTGATCCCTTATCCAGTCATCCCACAGCCCTGAAGTCACTCTTGATTGCCTTTGCATTTCTTGTTGGAACTTCATCTCTGCCTACCTAAAAGAAAAAAAAAAAAATCAGTAAATAATCCATAAATATCAATCAATCTGAGGGCTGTACCAGGGTAGGAAGCTTTCTCTCCACATCTGTAACTCAGGCCCCAGGGACACAGCAGATGTCCTAAGAAATGGGTCTGGTTTGCATATTGGGCCTTCTGTTTCCTTCATTGCATGTGGGCACAGTAAGGTCACAGTTACAGGCAGCTGCATCACTGAATAGTGGCCAGATTAGAGTTAATCAAAGGCTTTTTGGTGGTAGATGGGTGCCTGGAATAGCTAGGAAATAAGGCTCTGTGCAGAAATATGAGTGCCATTTCCACAGGGGGAAGAGGAGAAGCATTCTTAGCAGCATTTATCAACAAATTTTTGATGTTGGGTGTCATTGTATTTATTATGCACAAGGATCTAAATGCAGCCTTATCTCGACTAGCCTTTTTAGAGGATAACAGCCTATTACTGTTAGCAGTTAATCCAATTACTCTTTTAGGTCAAGGGGGAGTGTTCTGCGCAAATATTTTTGGAAGATCTGAAAAAAACTATTATGTGTGGTTGACCCAAAGAGAGCACATTTCAGAATTTTTCAGCAGATCAAAAAGGTTAGTAATTCCTACATATATTGAAAGAAACATGTTTGAAAGAGCTACCAGCTTTCAATTTTGATCACAGGACAACAGTTGCTTGTTTAAGAAATGAAGCTCTTTCACAACGGAAAGTAGTTTCAAATCAGAAAATAAATCACTGCCTAAAAACATCAGGGAAATTTGTTGATGTGGGAGTGAAGGTGGGGCTGTGCAAACCTGAAGAATTAATACAGCGTGAAGTGTTTTGCCTAAAGTAGGTTTTTAACCATATCATTTTGGCTCACTTTATTGCTGCTTCTCTAATAAGGATCTCATTGACTGTATTGGAAGGGACTGCGAAATAATTACGAGCAGTCTGAAACAGGGAGGAACACTGTCTTGGAGAGGAGAAATCCACCTGTGTATGAACTGCAACTGGTTTTAGTGGAATATTTTCCTGCTTCATTGATGGTGAAGGTGTTGCACTTGATGGACCATATTGAGCATCCTGCTTTGCATGTGCTTGACCAAGCCCTGGGAGGAGGACTGTTGCATTCCTTCTCCTCGCGCGGACTTTAGAAGACTTCTGTTTAGGGATTTCTGTTCACTGCTTCATTTCCATCTAGGAATGAAGCCCCCAAGTAGGTTTAGAATTTAGCAGAAATCTTTGGGGATGCTTAAGCTGCAGCCTTTGCAGCAGTTTGGGGCTGTTTGGATGAGGTTCAAGTTGTAGCATGGCTGGCTGTGACTGCAGCTGGGTTGGCAAAATCAAGGCAACAAACCAGCCCTGTAGTCGATGTGGGATGGGGGACCTTCCCAAGAGGCTGGGTAAATGCTGAGCTCCAGGCTGCAGCTGCCTGTGTGAGTCTTGGGAATCTCTGCCTTACACAACAACCCCAGCGAGAGCTGGGATATGGGTTTTACCATAAGGAGTATTACTTGGACATCAATGGTGAATTTTAAATATTCCTGTGACATTTGTGCCATAAATAGCAAGTCACCCTCTCTTTCCCACAAGGCACAGAAAAGAGCTCGTAGACCATATACTGTTCCACCCCAAAAGCCTCAACTTCTAATAATCAACTGCAATCTAATTTAGATCAGCAGTTTGAAAAATCATTAGTTCAAGCAGTAAGAGCCCTCTATTGGGCAAGGAATTTGCTTCCCAAAGTATCTGAGCTCTTAGAGACGGCTACTGCCAATCTCAAAATTTATGCTCTATTCATGCATGCAGTAAAACTGTCCTTTTAATATCAGTTCAAAAATAAGCACAGAGAAATAGTTGCCATAGAGGAAATTTATAGTAAATGGTTTGAGAACAAAAGACCAGGCACTGCTTCCCTGTAAGAGGAGTGAAGGAGTTGGGCTGTCGCTGTCTTCTGTCATTGACCCCATCCAGCAGCACCCTCCAGATGTAATGAGAGTTCATTTTGAGTTGAGTTTGAATTCTGAAATGTCATCTAAAGAAAGTTGTGTCTTTCACAAAGTATTTTTGCCATTTTGTGGTTTGTTTTTTTTTTTTTAATTTGGAATGAGCTGGTGTGTTTCTGGTGCGGTGCCTGATTTTGGTGCTATACTGGGGAGAAAGGAGTGCTGCAAAAGGAGGGACTCCAGAAATGGCTTGCTGTGAATAAAGAATTGGCTCCTTGTGCTTCATGTGATATCTGTCTTCATTGTGAAAACTGCAAGTCAGACTCAACCAGACTTCTAAGTTGTGAACACACAGCTGCAAGCTGAAAATAAGATTTCTGGGTGATGTGGAAGTGCCAGGGATGTTTGGTAAGAATACTTCATCAAGATGTTGGCAAAGCTGCATAGCAAAATGGTACAGATAGACTGTCTTGTCATTAAGAAGGTTTTAGTGTATTACTATCCCAGAATAGATTTTTTTTTTTTTTAATTAGCTTGCAAGTATTTTTGTGGCCTGAGTTTATTATGTTGTTCAGGTAGCTAACAAAGAAATCACACCTTCAACTGGGATAAATTAGGAGCAAGACAAAGCAGTGGTGAAAAGAAGCAAAGGGAATTGTTATTGCAAGTATACTCAAGAGCTTTTCATTAACTGTTTCAATTGGGAAAATGTTCTTACAGAAAAATACCTCACTTTCCTACCCTTCCCTGTCCTGCAGGCAGTCTCTCTTGAAGCAAGTAATTTTGGAGAGGTGGTTTTTTTCATTTTTTTTTCCTGTGAGGAGCTGAAAGCAACTAGATAGCCTGATGTGTTCCCCTAAAAGGAAAAAAAAAATATTTGCTACACAACTCTAAACAGCCTCAGGGGCCTGGGTAGCCTCACTTGTGACCTTCCCTTCCTTTCTGTGTGTGGAGGAGGCAGAGGATGAAGGAGGCGCTCAGTGAGCACTGCTGTTCTGTTTCCCAGCACTGCCGGGCAGACAGCAGTGGAGAGGCATCTGCTGCTGCTCTGATTTTTCCAAAAAGAATAATTTTGGGGGAATGTGGGGGGGGGGGGGGGGGGGGGGGTGGGGGTTTTTTTTTTTTTTTTTTTTGTTTTTTTT